>JAJLRJ010000009.1:17817416-18207416 GCA_024195265.1 Dendrophyllia cribrosa
TTTTGCTGTTATTGCGAAGTTGAACATGAAACCGAGAGATCTTCAAAAGAACGTACCGTTATCATTTCAGTTCTCCTTCCCGTCAAGCAAGCCATTCCGTCATAAACACAATGGGGTTCTTGCCACTTGCAAAAAAGAGTAGGAATTCGCAAGTCCATCTTATCTTTTATCTTTTGGGGAAAATGCTGATAAATTCAGTTACATAGCAACTGGCAACTAAGCAACACATGTGCTGCGCACACACCATATACGTGTCTGTTTCCCGCTTTGACAATAGTGAGGCACTTGGCGCATTTGCGTGTTCTCCTTGGTAACACAGCGGATTTCATTTGTACAAATAATTCTCAAATTTGGTCATCTATGAAAGTCTGTTGTGTGATACAGCAGAAAGTCCCCAAAATAATAATTTAAACAAGTTGCAGCGCCCTTACCTTACCATGAATGTCCAAATAACAATTTTTGTATATCGGACAATAGGCGACAAAAATAGTTGACACACTGTATAACAAAAACGGTTTTCGTGCCATATTTATCACTGTATCTTTCCATTCACTAAACTAGGCCGCATTAACCCCCGTTCCCCCATCCAATGTTGTAGGATTGTAGCGACAGACCGGACGAAACGATACACAACATTGTCTGGGGGGGTGGGGGTTGGGGATAAGGGGGCGGGGCTGAAATGCCTCTCTACCCGAAGAAAATGGGGTTCAAAATGACAATGTGTCAACAATATTGTCGCCTATTGTAGCAACACAAAATATCAAAGACAAGGAAATATTCAATACGATGGAATTCATTGTAGAAGACATATCAAATAATCAGTTTAAAATAAATGATGAATGGTTTGAACAAAGGGAGTTCTCCGAGTCATTCATCCCAAGCTTTTGTGTAACTGTGTACAAATACCAGGGATGCGATATCAACGAACATTATAATATTCACGACGTCAATCGAATGGATAAGAAACAATTATATACAGCAATGTCACGAACAACAAAATTCGAGTATATACATATAAATAACAAAGAATTGAATAAAAAATACTTTAATCGGAGAACGCCAGTATTAGAATTAACAAATGCTAAATTCAACAGCTTATACTCAAACGGAAAGATTTATAAAGTAACATTCAGTGACAAAAAAGTACATGTGGGGTCAACTTGCGAGGAACTAGAAACTCGTCTGGAGTGGCATTTAGCAAATAAGAATAGCCAAGTATATAAAAACAAGGATAAGACACCAAAAATAGAATTAATCGTAAAAGTACTCAGTAACGACAAAAAGAGTTTGGAAAAAGTCGAAAATGGATACATTGAAGAATATGCTGAAAAGTATGGTAAAATGTTATTAAATGTTAAATGTAATCCATTAAAAAAGGTCAAAACAGTGGAGTATCAGGTGAAAATAGAGAATAAAACACAACTAGAGGCAAGGATAGCCAAACTGGATAAGAAATTAACCATAAAAGACAATATGGATAAGAAACATATATTTTTTGATTCTATTATCAACGGTAAGAGATATATAACAAAGGCCAGATATGGTAAAAAACCAAAGGATCAAGCAATAAAACAGATTAATGAAAAAAAAACAAGAAATAATAAAAAAATTGACCATATACTTTGAGTGATATCTGTATTTTTATTTTATGGGACCCCTCAACTGAGTCAATGCTGTGTGAATCCTAGATTCACTAAATTGAAGAATCATAATCTTCGATTACGATCTATCATAATTTTCGGCAACCATCGATCAAAGATCTCTTCCCACCAAGTTTGCCTAGATTTTTTTACGATCCTCCATCCCCTGCTCACCTTCGGTTGCGCTGCCGAGGATCTAAAATCGCTCCGCTGGATCCAATGTTTGATCCCATCATTATAACCAATACCAGGGTTCACGCAAGGACTTCTCTATGTGATCAGGGCATGTATCCACTTGATCTCTATTGGATTCATGCGTGTATTCATGCTGTATCGTTGCGTGTGTGTTTTTACAGACTGTATCACTTTTGGAATCATATATTTGATCCACTGTTTCTTATCATCATGTATTTGTGGGCTGTTATCCTTTTTTGAATCGTGCGTTTTTATTTCGTAGTGAAAAAAATGGGTGTGAGAAATCGGCATTACAGCATAAGTAGTATTCTGCATTCAAAGACATCATCCAAGTGTCCACTGTCATCAATTGATGGCTCGGACAGTCATTCACTGGAGATATATACCCGATTTTTTGAAAAGCGGGCTAATATGCACAAATGACACTTGTCCAGCTGAACTACCTAATTTTGCTGGCCAACACAAGAAATTTGTACACTTCTTACCATCTTATGCTATGGAACAATGCACCTGCTTCTTAAAATGCTGCTGGTTATTTCAGATTCCTCAAAATAATAAACTCTCAGCCATTAAACCACCTGCAATAATTATTATAAGAGAGAAAGTGACAAAAAATACCAATTATTTCCCTACAACCCCTCCCCGCCACGCCCAGTTCCAGTTTGCCGCTGGACATGTCACCTGTCTTGGAGGGCAAGGGGATTGAGGGGGGCAAATCAGGATGATTAAAAGATCTATGTTGAGTGCACTAGCTGAGCCAAGACTAGCTTGGTCTCAGTGAACTTGACTTATTAAGAAATATCACGTCACAGAGTGAAACGGGAGTTTTGAGCAACCCCTCCCCCCCCCCCCTGGATTAAGTCCGGGGGGACCCAAATGCATTTCCTCAGTTAGTCATACTCCCGTAGAGTTTCCCCCACTATGCCTTGACGGAGCCCCCCCTGGAAAATAGTCTCCTGGGACAGGCTGAAATGGCTGCGAGGCAGCCATTTCACCCCGGCTCGCGGAGAACAAATTAGTGATTCGTTTTCAAAATTCCAGATGTTTGTCTCAAGATAATTCACCTGCTCACAACATTGAGATCATATTTTCAGTAAAAGAACTCCTTCTCCACTGGACTTCATTATGCAGGTGCAAGCTGGTTTAATTAATGCATGGCTCGCACTGTTAAGTTCAATAGACGCATACTGATCTTTTGACTTGCGACTGTACAATTTGGGACCCCCTTTTCAAAACTCCAGCTATATATATATATATATATATATATATATATTTTTTTTTTTTTTTTCGCTCGAATTCACGCGGCTCAGCTCCCGAGGGACGACAAATTTATTAACCTCGCTACGCTCGGGCCTTCGGCCCTCGCTTCGCGAGGAATTAGACAGTTTTTATAGAAAGAAATGTATGGAGCGGCCAATAAATTATTTTGTTGGTGCCCCAGAGTGGGACACCAACATGGTGGCCAAAAATTCAAAGTCTTAATTACACCAAAAAATAACTTTCAACTGGTTCAATTTTATTTCTTTTTACGGCTTATCCGAAATAGACGAATTGCGTGACACTTAAAACCTTTCAGTAAATCGGAAGCAAAACATCGTTAAAACCTATTTTTTTGTGTGTGAGAGAGATTTTCACACTGGTATCCATACACCATGTTACAAACAGCTTTGTAGGACGTATACTTCAGATTTTTCAATTTTTATGACGTTATGTGAAAACCCCCAATAGGAAATGTATTGGTTTATACTTAAATTTCATATTATAGTGACGTATCATAGGTAACCCACGCGTTTACTTAGACTGCTTAGAATGAACATAGAATAAAGTTACAAATGGACTTACGTGATGTTGTGTTTCAATCCAAATGTGCTGTTGCTTTTGTGCTGTTGAATGACTTGAATCAGTGACCGGTGTTGAATAACTGCATGAAAATCAGCTTATGCCGGGATTTATAGCACCCGCAACGGACCGATCAAACTCGTTGATACGATTTCGAAACGATCGTGCCTGTTTATGAACGTATCGCCAAATGTATGTACTGATTAGAAGTTTTTTCCACCATGTTGTTGGTTTACTGAAGTGGTACACCAAGATGGCCGCTGCATACATTATTTACTAAAAATGTCTAATGCTCGTTAACTCTTCAATGAAATGCCCTTCCGTTTCAAAATTTGGCCCAGATGTGTAGTTTTAAGTAATGCTTCACATAAGAACGATAGCAAACTTCATTGTTCTGCGGCATTGGCTCTTTCCCACATAGAATATCTTTGATTTCAAGAATAGAGGAGGAGCTGATGGTTAATAATTATATTTCATTATAAAAATAAAGAAAATCCATTTGCGTCAGATAAATTTTAGGAAATGTTCGTGCTTAACCAATCAGAATAGCAGAAGACAATAGCTAATTATTTTGCTTCTTTGATGAAGTTCCCCAAATACAATATCTTTTAAAAATTGCATGTTGTGCGATTGGGTCTCAAATTACTTGAAACCTTAAAAAAATTAGACATAATGCACCTTGAACGTTAACTTTTTAGCGGTTTTTGAGTCTAGGCCAATGAGATAACTAGTTGTAACAATGGAAAAAGTTGACATTCCATCGTAGTAGTTGATAATAAGCGATCCTAGGCCACTTTCAATTAACCCCAAATTTTCACACAAATAATCAAAACCTCATTTCTCCTTAATTTCAACGAATTGGAAAGTTGTTGGAAATGAACAGAAAAGATAAAGTTATGTTGAATTACACTTAAGATGAAATTGGTTGGAATTGCTGATTTTTAGCGAATGATTGAGGAAAGAAAAATGTGCCAAATTGTGTGAAAATTTAGGGTTAATTGAAAGTGGCCTAGGATCGCTTATTATCAACTACTTACGCTTAAATTTAGCCCAAAGAATTTGATCAATTTCCCAAATTCCAAGGTCAACTCTCTGGGGAATCCCTCTTCATGAGCAGACATGTCTCTCCAGTCTCCAATGCCCCAAAGCCAGCGTGTTAATTCCATTTTCTTGAATCACAACTTTGTCATCATTGGCAGATAACGCAATCTTGCTCATGTTTTCCGTGAACAAATGGTGGTCCCTGCTGCGAAATACACTTTGTTTTCTGATTTGCGTTTGTTTTGTCCTCAAGCATTTCACGAAGTTTGCATGTCTCAAACTCTTTTTGATCATGCATTTTTTCACTCCTTTTGCTTTTTGTTTTCCAATGGTTTCTGCGTTCTCCTCAATCAGGAAAGAATATAGTTTCGGTTTCAGGGCAACAAATTCTTTCAGAATTGCGCCTCCACATTCATCTTTCATCAGCCCAATCTTTTTCTTGTTTTCTTTCACAATTGGCATTCCATTCAAAACAGCAGGATGATCTTTGGAAAAGTCATTTGTGTCAAACCACTCTGGCACATCTTTCGCAATATCCGCAAAGAAATCTTCTGTTTCAATCTCCAGCACCAAAGAATCTGTGTCAGTATACAAGACAGAACATTTTTCCCACTTTTTCTTCACATACCCATAATGGAAGTGAAACATCAAAGTTTTGGACAGATCCAAGATTGACATCCCAGCGAAGATGGGTTTATTCATGACCACTCGCGTTTTCCTCATCTTGATCGCAATTAAAAATTCATCGAAAATCTTCAAGTCTGCGAAGTTGGGTTTGTTAATCAGTTTTTCTGCCCTTTCAACATCTTTCACTAGTTCAATAGAAACTCGTTTTCTCAAGTTTTCCATGGTTTTTCCAAATACGGAGTTGTTCATCAGCTTAAAGAAATCTTTTTCAAATGCATTTTGCCCCTTGGCTCTCAGGGCTGTGTTTTTATCAATGTAGCATTTCATAAAAGGTCTCTCTTTGTATTTAATACCTCTTTTCACTTTTTTCAGTTTCATTCCCAGGGAAAGATAAAGTTTCAAATTTTCTCCATGCAAAATCATGTTTTCTTTATCCCTCAGATTTTGTGTTAACTTAGGCACTTTTCCCAACATCAAAATTTCTGGAGCCAGGGGAAAATCATTCTGGTCGTCATGCAGTTCTTTGGGATAAATGAGGTCAACTTCAAGAATGCAACCAATTCCTTCTTCATTCACAAAGTTTTCCCAGTTTTGCAATTCATCTTCTTCCATCCATTGGAATTCTCCAACTGGAAGAGGCTGTGACATTGCCCACCCATAAAGGTTGTTTGCATCCAAATAAACCAGAAAACTGGAAGCTTGATCGGGGTTGAAATCTTTCAAATATTTATTGTTTGCTTTTGCAAATCGCTTGAATACATTTGCGTTTCCCCCTCTGATCCCTTTTTCAATCATCAACAACATATCCACATCTCCCAGAAGTTCCAATTTCACTTCCGTCATTTTCAACATTGCATCCCACGCCATTCCGGGGGCAGTGAAGAAGTGAGCTGGATCCAATCCATAGTTTTCTTCACAAAGTTTTCTGAAACTTTCTATGACATCGGCAAGTAGCAACACATCAGTTTTCAAATAAAGATCGTGGAATTCTCCCATGTTTTTCATCTCAAATTCTTCCCAGACTTTCTGGGCGTGTTGAAAATCTGCATCTTTCACTTTCTCCTGATTTAATCGGGAGAAAAAAGCGGTTTTCTTTGGCAGTTTTTTCTCAAACTTATCAAATCCATCCATGAATTCATAGGGATAAACTCCTTTTCGGCATACCAACTCGCTGCGTTCTCCAAAAAATCTGGTGGTTTCTTTCAGTTCTTCTTTAGGAAGATTCTTCACCAGCGATGCCAATCCTGACAGCGTGAATTTAAAGGAATCCAAAAATCGAATTTCATGTTTCACAGCGATTTCTGTCCATTCTTCTCTCACCCATTTCCATTCTTTTTTCAACTCAAACTTCAGGGAGAAAGAAATATATTTCTCTTCGTTGTTGGGGATGCATGTCACGCTCAGCACTTCATCCACTGTTCCCAAACTCCGCACAAAAAGATGTGCGTCATAATTTTGGAGATTGTGGAAAAACACAGGGGTGAATTTTGGCCGCTGAAACTTTCTGTTGCAAAATTTGTGCGCTGCCCCTCTGAATTTTCCAGTAAAATGGCAGTGATCTCTGACTTTAAACAGTTCATCTTCTCCGAATTCTCCTCGGCACAACCAACACACTGTGGCTTCTCGAAATGATTTCCATTCTTGGTTGGTCAGGGGAAACATTTTCTTTTTCTTCAAACTCAGTTGAGCTTGTTTTACATGGAAAATCAATTCCCGAATGAAATCTTTGGGAAGTTCTTCATTTTCATCTTTTGCTCTTTTCAACACGGGTTCCATTTGCAAAAATGGGGAAACGAGATGAAACGCAAATCCACAGGGAATATGCTCATGAGTTTTCTGAGTATTCTTTCCCAAATCATCACTTATGGGTTTCAGAATGGATTCAAAATCCGCATAACCTACAACTGGTACATGCAACATCTTTTGGAAGTTTTGGAAAGAGCATGTGCCTCCTGGAACTTCAATCTTTGTCGCCTCAAATTCTCCGCAAATAACTTTATGTTTCTTCAAACTTTCCACGCTGGGAAATGAATTGAGGCATCTTTTACAGAAAAATCTTTCATGCCCATGGCGTGAAACTTGAGAGGCTGCAAGGTGAGAGAAATTCTTCACCAGGCAAAAGTGAGTTTTGAATTCATTTTTTAGCAGAATCAAATCCACATGGTGTTCTTTTTCTTCCTCGGATATCCTCAGGGGAAAAACAGATCCATTCCAGCCAAAAACATTTACTGAAATTTCAGCATTTCTTTTCTCAAAATGTTTGATTGCTGTTATTTCCATGGGGAAAACCAAACCATCCCAATTAAATTCTTCTGCTTGTTGTCGTAAAGCTGGTGTGATTCTTTCTGGATGGGACGCAACCATATTACATGCTCTGGCAATGCACCATTTGAAGCACATCTCATCTTCATTTTTCATGTTAATCACAGCTTTCTTGTTCCCCAAGTCTGGAGGCAAAGCAATCCAGGAAGATCCTCGCAGTGGCTTCCAGCGTACAAAATGAATTTCTAAACGAATTACTTTTTCAAACACCCAATTACTTCCCCTGCGATTGAAGTTTTCCATGTTTTCAATCATTTCTCTTTCCATATCATCAACAATCTCAACGTTGTTCCCCAAATTCTTTTTCTGCTGGGAATGGAAAAATGGTATATCAATTATTTCCTCGCCAGAAGCCCAACTGGTTTGAGACATCTCAACAACCAAAATGCATTTCACTTTTGTTTGTGGATTTGCTTGCAACAGCTTGATAATTTGCCATCTTGCTTTCCGGAGAAAATCTTGTGGAGTTGGGGAATCATCTCCTTGAATAACAAATTGTTTCGGTAATCCTCTTAGAGCTGATTTTCCTTCTTCTACAACCAACCTTTGTTCCCACAATTCTTTGGTTTGTTTTTTTAATCTTTCGACTGCAGGATTCAATCTTCTCCTAATTTCCACATCATCTAAATTTTCCAACCAATTCAACCAATCTGAAATATTTTCTGTTTGTTTTTTTATTACTTTGGGAATGGTTTTTATAGGTTTTCTTCTCACAATCACTTTTCTTCTTTCCGGAATCAAAATAGGCACCTGTATTTTTTTATTTTTCCAATTCAGGGGGTTTTTCTGAGTTGTTTTTCCACCTCCAGTCCATAGATTTTCAACTAAAAACTCCACCAGATCATCTTTCTTCAGTCGAGACCATCCCCGCAATCCTGTTGATCTTGCAAATGATTTCCATGCAGTCAACGTTGCCATTTTAAATGGGGTAAAAAGATTTTTCCTCTATTTAAAATGAAGTTTTCAATCCAAGAGGAAGGAAAAGAAAAGCAAACTTTTTTCACATTCAAAGAAGCCAGTGAACAAACTGGACTTCCATCAAAAACGATCTTGAGAGTTCTCAAATCGGGTAACATTAAATATTTCAGAAGAGCTGACAAAAAAACCTTTTGGATTCAGGAGGAAGAAGAATCACCATTTATCCAGATTGACGGAGAAGATTTTTTTTGTGCTGAGGAAATTCGGAAACGATTTGGATTGTCACGCACAGTTTTTTTCAATCAACTCAGCAGGAAAAAAACTCATTTTCTGGATTCAACTGAGAAATCTCATGAAGTTACTTGGAAATCTCCCAGACTGGAGAAATTTATTAATCTCATGAGAGTGAAAGCTACGGATGAAAAATATATGTATTCTCGTGCCAAAAAAGGAATGTCAAAAATCTTCTCAGGTATTCAGGCTGAAATGACTAACTGTCTTGAAACTTGTCAAGCCACATTTTAAATTTTTTATCCAATGGATAAAAAATGAACAAAGAAAAACTTTTTACAATCGAGGGGCAAGATTTCTTTTCTGTGGAGGACGTCAAAATTCTACTGGCTGAAATAAAAAATCATGCAACTTGGATTCATCCCAGTTTACACAAAGCATGTGGGTTGACGGAGGAAGAAATCGCATAGATGAAAGGAACTAAAATGGAAACAAATTTTCAGAAAGCTGTTGATATGGCTACTGGTTTTCTTCCAGTAAAAACTGAAAAAGATAGGCAGTTTATGGAGAAATGGATTTGGAAATAAAATTATTTTTTTATCTCCACCAAGAAAATGAATCCTGAAAAAGTTTCCGTTTCCAAGATCATTCTTGAAGAACCTCAAAAACGAACCTCTGGAAAGATCTCATATTGTCTACTCCCCTGTTCTCTCGATGGCAAAAAACTTCAACTGAAACTCAAAACAAAGTTTAAAATCTTTGCTCATGAAGGAGATTCTTTTTCACTGGGGATCAATCTCCCTGAAGAAAATATCTCTTTTTTCCGCGATCTGGAAGCTCATCTTCGCTCAGCTGCAATGAAAAAACAACCAGAAGTGAAAAAACTTTCTCCATCTTTTGCCAAGTTTCACGCGGAAGATTTTTCTCTCTTGAAAACAGATAAATCTGAGCAAGAAAAGATCTTCGCAAAGATTTATCCCTCCAAAATCCCTAAAACAGATTTCTCTTGTCGTTTTTGGGAGCTGACAAACGGGAAAAAGAAGCCCATTCTGAGGCAAAAAGAACTCATCTCTATGCCACTTTTTGGACAAGTTGTCTTTTCAATCAAACATCTCTTCTGCGGGAATGTAAAATCTATCACAGCGATTGTTGATGAAGTTCTTGTGGAGGAAATGGTACAAAGTGCCTCAGCGTTTGATGAATATGAAGATCAAAATGAGGATGATGAGGATGAAAAAGATATTCCTTCTTTAAAATGAACTTCATGGACCGATTTACTAGCAGCGAATATAACTGTTTGCGAGCATTTGATCTCAACTGGACAGTGAATAATTTTCAAGGAAACAAAGAAGAAAAAGATCTACTTGCTGAAAAATATCTCAAAGCAAAGGAATTCGAGAGGAAAATACGTGATTTTCTCATCTCACTCACTCAAAGATCTCCAGTAGAATCTTATGTGAAGGAAATAAAAAGAGCATGTGAGAATCTTATCACAATCAAAAAATACAGGGAGGTATGTGAGGATATGATGCACTTGCAAACTTATTTAGATTGATTATATCCAGGATATAATCAAGTTGTTCTGCTGAAAATCTGGAGAGAAAAACAAAGTTGTTCTGCTAAAAATTTTAGCAGAAAAACAATAATGTTTCTGCTAAAATTTTAACAGAATATTTCTTTGTTTCATCAAAAAGTTCCTTCAGGGTAATAAAATAAAAAAAATAAAAAATCTCAAAAACAAAATCTAAAAACAGATTATTTTCCAGAAAAAAAAAATGAAAAAATCAAGTTGTTCTGCTAAAAATTTTAGCAGAAAACTAAAGTTGTTTCTGCTAAACATTTTAGCAGAAAACAAAGTTCTTCCTGTTAAAAATTTTAGCAGAAAAACAATAATGTTTCTGCTAAAATTTTAACAGAATGTTTATTTTATTTCACAAGGAAGTTCCTTCAGGGTAATAAAATAAAAAAATAAAAAATCTCAAAAACAAAATCTAAAAACAGATTATTTTCCAGAAAAAAAAAATGAAAAAATCAAGTTGTTCTGCTAAAAATTTTAGCAGAAAACAAAAGTTCTTCCTGCTAAAAATTTTAGCAGAAAACTAAAGTTGCTCCTGCTAAAAATTTAACAGAATATTTATTTGTTTCATCAAAAAGTTCCTTCAGGGTAATAAAATAAAAATATAAAAAATCTCAAAAACAAAATTCAAAAACAGATTATTTCCAGAGAAAAAAAAATGAAAAAATGAAGATGTTCTGCTAAAAATTTTAGCAGAAAACTAAAGTTGCTCCTGCTAAAAATTTAACAGAATATTTATTTGTTTCATCAAAAAGTTCCTTCAGGGTAATAAAATAAAAATATAAAAAATCTCAAAAACAAAATCCAAAAACAGATTATTTCCGGAGAAAAAATGAAATTAAAAATGAAGATGTTCTGCTAAAAATTTTAGCAGAATATTTATTTTGTTTCTGCTAAAAATTTAACAGAATATTTCTTTGTTTCATCAAAAAGTTCCTTCAGGGTAATAAAATAAAAATATAAAAAATCTCAAAAACAAAATTCAAAAACAGATTATTTCCGGAGAAAAAAATCAAAACAAAAATCAAGTTGTTCTGCTAAATTTTCAACAGAAAACTAAAGTTGTTTCTGCTAAAAATTTTAGCAGAAAACAAAGTTGTTCCTGTTAAAAATTTTAGCAGAAAAACAATAATGTTTCTGCTAAAAATTTAACAGAATATTTATTTGTTTCATCAAAAAGTTCCTTCAGGGTAATAAAATAAAAAATAAAAAAATCTCAAAAACAAAATTTAAAAACAGATTATTTCCGGAGAAAAAAAATGAAATAAAATTAAGTTGTTCTGCTAAATTTTCAACAGAAAATAATGTTTCTGCTAAAAATTTTAGCAGAAATCTTTTCAGAAAATCTTCTCCCAGAAAAAAAAATCTGGAGCAGAAATCTTCTCCAGAAATCTCCTCAGAAAACTTCTCCAGAAAACTTTGAGAACATTCTTGTGGTTTTTTTTCATTTTTTGACACCTAAGAAAATGTGGGTTTTGATAGATGCGTTGACAAAACAACGTCTCAGTAACAGATTTTCTTCACAAGCGGCTCTTGCAAGATTTATGAAGATCGCTCCAAGGGCTCTCAACAAAGCAATAAATGAAGGGAGAAATGTTTTCACTTTCAAAGATGAAAAAGTTCTGGTCGCAAATCAAAATGAAGATCGATTTTCTGTTCATAATTCTCTTGCTGAACCACCCCTGAAAACTTTTGAAACAATGGCTGAGATGGCTCAGTGGATTGGAGTGACTCGCCAGGCAATCTATGCCGCTTTCCAACGTTATGTTGAAAAACGTTTTGTCAAGAAAGACGGGAAGAAATTATTCTTGTCCAGAACCTTTGATAAAGGGCAGCTGACAGAACCATGGACGGAAGATGAAGCGCCAACTCCAAAAAAGATTCAGTCCATCCCCATCCGCATTTCATCATCTTCAACAACAACTATTTTCCCCAGTGTTTCAGCAGCTACAAAGGAACTTGGAATTGACTCAGGAACCATCCGTAATGCGCTGAAAAGCGGGAGAAACAGTTTCACACGAAGAAGCGACGGAGAAAAATTTAAAGTGGAAAAACTTGAGGAGCCAAAGCTGGCATCTCTTCCTCCCAAACCTGCTCTCCAACCACTTGATGAAAATTTTGTTTTTTCTGATTCTATTTGGGATCAAGTGAAAGAAAACTTCAAGGGATTCTCTTCAGCTGAGGATTTTGAAGAAGTGTCAGCAGAAAAAAATGATCAAAATGTGATCTGTAATATGCGCTCAGGTGTGTGGTTTCGCGCGAAAGACTACTGGAACGTTCAAAAATGGTTTGACAAACATGGTTATAAATCTTATCCTGATATAGATGAATACAGGGAGAATCTCTCAAGAGGACAGTGGACTTTTTATCCGCAAAAATCATGCACATCACCGCTTGAATTGTGGACACGAACTCTTTTCATCAAGAACTGAGTTTTTCCTGGAAACTAAAAATCATTTCCAGAAAAAATAAATTTAGTTTACAAAATTTATTTTTTGACAACTTTTTCAACAGAAATTCATTTTTTGAGCAGAAAATCTAATTTGAAAACCAGATTTCTGGAAACTAAAAATCATTTCCAGAAAAATAAATTTTCAAAAAAATCTGGGGAGGAAAAGTTTTCAAAAATGAATTTGAAAATTTATTTTTTTCAAAATTTTTTTTTGAAAACCAGATTTCTGGAAACTAAAAATCATTTCCGGAAATCTCCTATCCTGAGTGAATTTTATGGTAATCCTCATATTTTTCCAGATTAAATCCGAGATCATTTACGATTGAATCAACAGCATGAATGCTAGAATAAAATGAGCAAGAATCAAAATTTCCACTTCGGAGAGATTTTTTCAGATCTTCCAAAGTGTTTGCATAGGTGGTAAAAGCGAACTTTGACATCTCAATTTTGTTTGGATATTTTTTAAGTTCAGTTAGTGTTTTCATCATCATCCCCAGACCAGAAATAACTCCAAGAATAACTGGATTCATTGTAACACCGCCAGCAATAACACCTGTAGCGATGAGACTTGCAGAAGAAAGATTCAGAAATAAATTTTTCCTTTTGTAATCTTTGTTTGCCATCTTGAAACACCAGCATCTTTTGTGATAGGCACGAAACAAGTCCCTTACTTCTTCCCGTTTTGAAGGAAGCATATCTTTGTTGATGTGGTTGAACGCAAAAATATCTATCTTGGCTTTTTCCTGCTTTTTTTCTTTGCTTTGCTTTGCTCTATCATTTTCTCTGGAGAAATCATATTTGAATCACGATTGTTGCTTTTGCTTTCCGAATTGTATCTGCGTTAAAGAGTGCAAGAAAGAAAGATTCATCGTTTCCAATGGGAACGTTGAAGATGAATTCATGCATTCCAGGAGGAGAGTTGGCAGAAGGAGTGGCATATCTCCTAGAAATATTTGAGATTCGCGTGGCAAGGCACATCTGAAGATTTGCTGACACAACAGGATTTCCCCCAGAGTCAGTCACGAAAAGAACGACTCTTCTCAGTTGAAAATCAACTCCCCAATACTCCCAAAAAGTTTCATTTTCGTGATTTGAGAAGATAAAGCATTCACTGTTTGTTCCTTTTTCCCATCTTGCTAAAACCAAACTCGGTGAAGGACGCAGGGGAAAATTCAACAGCTTTTGTCCATTCAGATCCAAATCTCTCTGCATAACCATCTTCCCAGAGTCAAAGACGAATGGAGAATCATAAACAGAACTTGGCACATCTGCGTGGAACCCAGAAATTCCATAAATGATCAAATGAGTTATTCCGATTGAAGGATATTCTGCTGTCCCCAGCGATTTCAAATCCAAAAAGACAAATTCCGGTGGAGAAATCTGCCATTTATGCATGTGAATGATTGATCGAGAATAGTTGGAAAACTTTTTCGTTGATTGCTGGTTGATATTCAAGCTCGTGGAAACAGCATCCACTGAAACATTCGTCATGGAAACGGGAAAAAACTCAACAACAAAAGTAAATTCTCCTTGAGGCAGATTTCGCATATTAAATCCCATTCTTCCAGAAAACAGATTTGAAGAATCTTTTCCAATGTTCAGCTGAAACGCTTTTTTGTTGAAATGATGCGGAGAAAATGGGAAATCCACAACGCCCACAACTTGCAGATCATGCCCATTGAAAGATTCTCCCACATCATCCATGAGAAAATGAAATGCATCTTGCAAATTTCCAGCGGGGGAAATGGATGTTTCATTTACGAATTTTTTCAAGTCGTTTTCTGTTTGTGTTCTTCCAGCCGCAATCTCTAAATCGACCCAAGATTTTGACGTTGCGTCATTATCATCTGTTGGTGCTGCAAGATTGGTTATTTTCTGCTTCCCTATATCGATTGGGCCTGCCATTGTTCCTCCAGTCCGTAAAAGAGCAGTGTCAGCCACAAACTTAATTGATGACGCCACCAAATCATGTTGTTGATCGACATATTTTTTGTTGGCTGCTTGATCGATTGCTGTTGGATCTTTTACGTTATAAACAAAATTATTTCCCATATCAAGACTTGTTTCCATTGGGAATGTTTCTTTTCGGCTGAGAAAGATATTCTTTGCATCATTGTAAGAGAGCAGATTGTTATAGTTCGCGGAAAGATCAGTATAAGTTTGTTGCTTTGATTTGACAACATTGAAAAGTTCTTTCAGATCGATGTTTTTTGTCACTTCATGCGTATGTGCTGGAGCATTTGGGTGATATTTTTTCAGCGTCACCATGTTCACCGCAGAAAGATCATTTGATTCATCAACGGCCAGATTTGTGATCAGTTTCCGATCCATGTCAATCTCTCCAGGAAGAATCAGTTTCTTTCCCCTGAGATCCAGATCTCCAGTCATATGGGAGGATCCATCAACCTGTAAAGAATCTGCTCTCAGTTGAATTAGTTTAGTTTCCACACTGCTTTTCAACGAGTCAACTTGATGTTTTGTAACTGCATCGCCATTTCCTGTTCCTTCAGCGACATTAACTAGTTTTCTGTTTGACATATCATAATCTCCTGTGGATGTCAGCTTAAAACCAACTCCTGGCAATCCATCTCTTCCATCTCGACCCCCTCGAGAAGTGCTTGTTGTTTCAGAAAGCAATCCATTTGAGTAGCTCATTTTAAAGTCTTTCATCAAAGTTTTTAGCCATGAATTTCCTCGGCTTATCCACATAGAGGAAAGAGAATGGATCATGCGTTGCTTTCAGATAATATTCTTTCTTTATGTTGTTTTCCCTGCAGATCGCAGTCTGTTCTTTGTTGCTTGGAAATTCAAAGATGCAAAGATGAGAACAATTCAAGCGGATATCTTTTGGTGTTTGGAAATAACTTTGTGACAGATAAATCACAGAACAATTCTTGTGTCTGCCCTGGATGAAATAGTCAACCAATGGCTTTTGGTTTTTCTCGCAAACAAAATCGTCAAAAACAACCAGTTTTTGATTCTCCCCAGATAATTCCGAAACTGGGATGATTTCATCCTGGGATGCTTCCACGATGTTATATCCAGCTTCTTTGCTGATTGGGCGAAATGTTTTCAAAAGATGTTGATATTTAGCTTGATCCAGATTTTTCGCATAAAGGAAGATCTTATCGTAGAAAAGCAATCTCAAAATCATATCCAGGAGAACGTTTGTTTTTCCAGATCCTGAAGGACCACAGATCAACATTCTGAAAGTTCGATCCGGCATAAAAGGCTGCAACTGTCGAAAGTTTGTGATTGGGTCATGGCAATCATAATTGACAATCTTCATTTTATTTCCCAGAAGATAAATTCAGATGAACATCTTGTTCAACATCATGTTCTTCATCCAAATTCATGTTTGTGGACTTAAAATGAGTTTATTGAAATGGAATGAAATGGCTAAAAGCAAATCTGCTTTAGGGAAAAAAATCAACTTTGTTCACGATGTCATCACCCAGAAAAAGTTGGGTGAAGAAACAAGCCAAACTGGACTAGCAAAAATGTTCCGTCCCATAACAGCAAAACTAGATGAGGTTGTTGCATCGAATTTGAGGCAGTCAGCTTTGCCAGTTCGGAGGAAAAAGCCAACAACCTCAAAAGTCGATTCAAGCATAGATTATTATCCAGAAGTCGATCCATTTGAAGAGATGGATGTTGGCAGTTTGTTGGATGATGAGGTTGTTGCGCCGCAAGCAGCTAAACAAATCCCAGCAACTCCACCAACATATGAAGAAATAATGGCAGAAGATCCCGATCCCTCGCTTCAAGAAGAAGATGATCCTCCTAAATATGAAAAAGTCCTTGAGGAAGAAGCAAATGAGATTTTGGCAAATTTGAATCTTGCTGATTATGATACAGTGGAAGAAGTCCTCAAGGAGAACGTCTCAGCGCAGCGGAAAAACAATTATCTCAACAACATTCTTAAGATTGCGAATCATCGGAAAAATCAACTGAAAGGGTATAAAGCGTCTTGGACTAAAAAGTTTAACAGGGGAGAAATAACTGCAGAACAGAAGCAAATACAGCATCAAGGAATAGATCGTTCATTCCAAGCAATAAATGACTACTTGAGGCATTACAAAGAAAAAATGGGAACATTTTCAGGCTCTGGGCTGAAAAGAAGAAAAAAAGGTGGAGCCATCCGCTTGTTCTCCAATCCCAAAGAACTTCTCCAGAAACTTGAGACCATCATTGGCTCCATTCTTGCTGGAAACACAAATCTGGCAATCAGAAACACTGGAGTGGGCATTCTTGATCTTCTCCTAAAAGAGTCAGTTATCAACAAATCCCAGCATGAAAAGCTGTTCAAAAACTATTTCAAACCATAAAATGGAAAGAGAAATCGTCCTGTCATCTTACGCCGTTAAGAACAAACAAAACAAACCTGCAGATTTCACAACAAAATTCAATCAGCCAATTATTCTTGATCAGAATGAACAATATGTTGTTGGGCTGAAACGAATCATCAATATGAGTTTTACGTGGTATAACATCAATCCACAATATGGAAATCAACTGATCAGGTTTTCCTCTGATGGTGGAAAAACATTTTCCGATATTGCGTTTCCTGCTGGAGTTTGGGGGTATTCTGGGATAAATGATTTCATTCGGGAAGCAACAGTGGTGAAAGTCGCTGGAAAAGAGGATGTTTTTCCAATCAATCTGGCTTTCAGCAATGAAACTTTCAGAGTGACGATTTCATTGGCTGAAAATTATCAACTGGATTTCACCCAATCGAATTTCGGGGAGCTTGTGGGGTTTGATAAAAAGATTCTGAAAGAGAAAGTTAATCTTGGCCCAAAAGTTCCAAACCTTAGTCAAGATACTGATATGTTGAACATTCATTGTGATCTGACAAATGACTCACTTGTAGATGGGGAAGAGACTGATATCATCTATTCTTTTTCCACATCTGTTCTGCAGGCATCATATAGTTTTGAGCGTGAACCCATAAAAATGGCATTCTGCCCTGTGAATAAAAACACGATCAGCTCAATCCGCATCTATATCACAGATGGGAAAAGAAGAATTGTCAACTTGAATGGAGCAGACACAGCATTCTCGTTGTTATTAAAAAAAAGACTATAAAATGAAAGCATATGAATTTTCTCGAGTTTATCACCCCAAACTGGGGAAGTTTGTTTATAAGCATAAAGGAACAGGAATCATTTTTGATTCCATCTTCAAGCCACTGAAAAAGATGGCAGGACCAGCCATGAAAGGAATTCTCAAGAAAGTTGCGAAACCATTTGCGAAAAAAGCTTTGGACGCAGGAATTTCTCACGCTGGAGAAAAAGTGGGTAAAATGGCAGTTGAAAAATCAGGTGATTTGATCATGAAAAAACTGGGAAACATGAAGATTGGAAAACCATCTGCGAAACGAGGACGAAAACCACAATCACTTCCTGTGAAACAACCACAGAGAGAAAGTGCAACTGACATCCTGAATAGACTGATCAGTGGCCAAGGAATTTAAAATAATCTATCAAAATGGCTTTTCGATCGAATGAATATCTCCAAAGAAATGAATTAGTAAGATTCCAGTTGGATGATGTTATCAGAGCCCCAGCACATGGGCAACATCAAAGAAAGGATGGTTATAAATTCACCATCAACGACAGATCAGCGTTTTATGACTGGCATAACGCTTATTTTGAAGTGCAATTTCAACTCCAGAAAATAGCAGATGGTGCTGGATATGCTGCTGCTGATAGGATAACAGTCATAAATGGCTCACATTCCCTGATAAAACACATGACCATCATATCTGCAGGGAAGATTGTTTACGAACCTGACAATCTGCATAAAGTTACTTTTGTTAAAAATCTGTTGGAATACTCAGATGACTTCAGCAGATCAGTCGCAAAAAACAGTTTCTGGTATTTGGATGTGAATGCGACAACAGCTGCGAATAACACAGGATTTGAAGCGAGACGGTTGCAAACTCAAGCAGTTCGAGACAATGGGACTGGAGGTGCTAAAGATGTTAATGCAATTATCCCCCTGAATCGTTTCTCCTTTTTCGAAGAACTGGAAGATAGGATGTTGGTCCCAATGCAGCTGCAATTCGAAATTAATCTTCAACAGGATGATGAATTAATTCATATGGCAAATGGTACAGATCCTGGAAGAGTTGTTATCAACAGATTTTTGCTTTGGGTGCCGAGATTGACACCAAAAGATTCTCTTTATGATAAATTTGTCAGTTCATTCCTGAAAGAATCGCAATGGAAGTATCTGAGGGAGACATATGAACAATCAGCTGCTACACAATCATCAGGATTCTTCCAGATTTCAGCGAGCATTGACAATGTAAAGCATATTTTTGTCTGGCTGAAAAGAGCAGCTCCACCCAATGATGACCATGCAGAAGATAACCCATATCTCTTTGACACTTTTAAGCTGAATGCAGCAAATGCAAACTCATCCCTGTCAACTTGCAGATTGGAGTATGGAAATGGAGTGTTTTATCCTGAAACTGATTACGACACGGAATCAAAAGTCAGAATCTTCAATGATATCATGGCTTATGCAATGAGGAAAAATGACTTCAACACTGGTACTCAGTTGAATTTGGCAAACTATCAATCTCTCTTCGGCCTCATTTATTTCGACTTGTCTTACCAAGCTGAAAAACCAACACGAGATCCCAAGCAGTTGATATTTCGATATACGCTGAATGCCAATGCAGCTGCAGCCTTCCATGTGCATGCAGTCGTTCTTTATGAGGAAACAGCTAAGATTGATAAAGTTGGAAATGAATTAGTTATAGCTTAGAAAAAACATATGTTATCATTAAAAATGACAACATATCATCCGTATAAAATAAATTTGTCTAAAGGACAAAAACAAAAGCTTGGAAGAGCATTCAGAACAAACACTCCTGTTACCCTGAGATTAGGACGAAATCAAACAAGTGGAAGCGATGAGCTGATGCTGACAGCTAATCAAATAAAAAGAATCGCAAAAGCAAAATCTCTGGGAAAAGGAGTTGAGATTAAGATAACAAAAACGCAAATCAGAAAAGTGATGAAACAAGGTGGAAGTCTGTTTTCTGCTGTTGTTCCTTTGATTAAAACATTAGCACCAACCCTAGGAAAAACACTGGGATTATCAGCACTCGCTGGTTTGGCGAGTGAAGGAGCGAGTCAAATAGTTAAAAAGATAAGCGGAAAAGGAGCGCAGCAAGGAGCTGGCCAAGTAGGTGGATTTCTCATCCCCCAAAATAAAATTCAGAAACTGATTGACAATAAACATTTGTTAACAAATAAACAGAAACAGGATATTTTAACTGCCCTGCAATCAGGAGGACAAGTTGTGATGAAACCATCTGCAAAACAATCTGGTGGAGCACTTGGCACTATTCTGGCATCCATTGGAATTCCACTTGCGCTTGATATGGTAAAGAATTTATTTGGAAAAGGAGCACCAAGAGTTGGCAGACCAAAAGGAAAGGGAGCTCCCAGAGTTGGCAGACCAAAAGGAGGAAAGGGAGCCCCTAGACTAGGAACTCCTTGGGCAAGACCTCCTCCATTCATTGGAACTTGGGGACGAAACTCTGTTGGAATGGGAAAAAAAAATCAAAAAAGGGCAAAGGACTTCTGCTGGGATCGAAAAGTCCATTCAACAAGATTCCTATAATAGGAGCAATACTGTGAGATTCAAAAACAAACCCCTGAATAATATTGATCTGTTGAATTGGATTGAATATCTGGGGATTCCTAATTTCAAAGGAATATTTGCAAGAGATGAAGCTATGCCTAAAAAACACAGCCCATGCATCATCAATCTTGATTCGCTTAAAAATGCAGGAACTCATTGGGTTGCTTGCGCTCCGGGACAGAAATTCACGTGGTATTTTGACTCATTTGGAATGGGATTTCCACAAGAATTTAAAAGCAACAAACCTGTAATTTGGAACAGCAGTCAGTATCAAAACATCAACAGTGTTCTCTGCGGTTATTATTGCCTCTTCTTCCTGCATCAATGGTCGCAGGGGAAAGATTTCTATGATATTCTCCAACCTTTCAGTTTAACTGACACAATGCAAAATGAGAAATTCATAAAAGATTATTTCAATTAAAAATGGAATCATATTGCGTCAAAGAAAAAAAAGTCACTGGTTGCGTTGAACCATCCGGATATATGACTGCAAAAAATGGGAGAAAGATGTTTTTCTGCCATTGCGCTTCCTGTGGAATAAAGAAAACAAGATTTGTTAAAAGTTCGGGAAACTAAGTCTGCCCTCACAAGGTGGGGGCTTTTTCGATATAGCCGACAGTCATTCACTCGGTGAAATTACCTTAAAAAGCGGCGTAAAAGGATTGACTAATCTTGGCCGCATTGGGTTATCCAAAGCGGTTAAATCAGATTTTGCCAAACAAAAAATTAAAGGTGCGGTGACCCAATATCTTGATCAAGCATTGGACGCATTTACAAGTGACATTTCAAAAAAATTAGATCCCTTATCCGGCCGTGGGATCGATGCTCATGCTTTGATAGGAAAACTTCCCAGACCGAAAGGAGGATTCACTCTCCCCGGACATAACTTCACAGGTCCTTTCAACCCATTGGATAAGCAAGTCAGATTTGACGATACTGGAAAGATTCTTGAAATTATGCAGCAGCCCACGGGAAAAACAGATGCAGTTTCTATGCAACACGATGTTGATTATTCAGTCTGTGCAAATAAACCAGATCCACGCAAATGTAAAAACAAAGCAGACAGAAAGATGGTTACCGCATTGGATGCTATTCCCTGGAAAGAAAGACAGTGGGGACATGCTTTAGCAAGAAACACAATCAACGCAAAACAAAAACTGGGTCTCGGCTTCGCCTCGACCCGCTCCGCTGGTCTCGGTCTCCCAAAAAACGGGAAAAGATTTTGAGTGAAGGCTGGACTCAAAATCTGGCAAATGAACTTCACCAGCCGATAAGGAGAAGATTTCCAAAGAGAAGAGTTATTGCATATGGCGTTGACAACATCTGGGCGGCTGATCTGGTTGAGATGGGGAAATTTTCGAAGTGGAACAAGGGAATAAGATATCTCCTGATGGTGATCGATGTTTTCTCAAAGTTCGGTTTCATTCGCCCCCTGAAAAACAAGCGAGGACAAACAGTCGCCGATGCTTTCCGATCCATATTTGCGAAGGCACGAAAACCGAAGATGCTTTGGATAGACAAAGGAAGTGAATTTTTCAATGGAACTATGCAGAATCTGCTTGATAAGAATGGGATAAAATTATATGTCACAGAGAATGAAGAAGTCATCTGTGGTTGAACGCTGGAACAAGACGATTAAGGATAAACTCTTCCGGATGTTTTCTGCTAACAATAATACAATTTTCTTTGACAAACTGGACAGGTTAGTGGATCAATATAATAACACTTATCATTCAAGCATTAAGATGTCACCCGCAGAGGCGAGTAAACAGAAAAATGAAACAAAGGTTTTTGCTAATCTTTTTGGAGACACGATTTATGCTAAACACAACCCAGCAAAATTCAAAGTCGGTGACAGGGTTAGAATATCAAAATACAAACGAAAGATATTCGATAAAGGTTTCACCCCGAACTGGACAGAGGAGATATTTGTCGTCGACGAGATTTTGAACACAAATCCTGTGACACACAGGTTAGTCGATCTGTTGGGAGAAAAAATAACTGGATCATTTTACGAGGCGGAACTCCAAAGGACAAACCAAAGCGTGTTTCGCATTGAAAAGGTTATTCGCCGCGACCAGAAGAAAAAGAAAGCCTTGGTTAAATGGAAAGGATATCCCGATAAATTTAATTCTTGGGTTCCGCAGAGTGATGTGGAAAATCTCTGAGACAGAATATAAATGTTGAACATTTATATTTATGAAATAACACCTCTTGCCTTCAATTCCCGGTGGATTTCCCAGAGGAGACAACTTTGTTTTTGGAGTTCATTTTTGAGAATCTTGTTTTCCTCTTGGAGATTTATCATTGTCTCATAGATGAGTTCTATTTCTTCTGCTTCTTCCATCTCCGAATCAGAGACAATAAATTCTTCGTCAGATGTTGTGGGGGTTTCATCTCCGCTTCTTTCTTCCACCTCTGAGCAAGTGAGGCAATCTTCATGGTCACTGGCTTCCATTTTCTTTCCATTTGTTTTTTTTGAAGATTGTTTGGATTATTTTTTCTTGTTCTGCCCTTCTTGATGGAAGAACCAACAGCTTGAAATCATCTTCATTTGGATTGAAACCATTCTTTTTCAACAGGGTGAAAAGAACTTGATTGAAATTGAGAAACTTTTTTCGCTTGAGATGAAGATCATCATATGTCAGTGAGAAATATTTAAAATCGTCAATGAGGAACTTTTCCAGATATTCATAATCATTTCCATCGTGATTTGTTATGTGATTGAAAATTTCATGATCGTTGCCATTGACTTTTTTCCATTTGGAAGATTTAACAAACTCCCTGACTTTTTTTCTGGTGATTTCGTGGAGAGGAATTTGGGAGAGAATTTCTTTTTGATAAAACTCAAGATCTTTAAGTGGAATTTGGTTTTTCCCCTGATTTTTACGGATGACATCTTTAAAATGTTCCAGTCTGAGATTTTTATGAGAAGACCATGCTGTTGTAAAAGTTTCTTGAATAATTTCAGGAGTGTCATCTATTTCCTCATCTTCATCTTCGGAATCAGACATTTTCTTTTCCGGAGGAAGTTTTTCACAGATGAGACTTTACAGTAGTTGAAAGATGCAGTTTTTTCATTTTGGGAGAGATTTTCCCACTGGAATTGACCTTGGAATTTGGGAAATTGATCAAATTCTTTGTGCTAAATTTTAGCGTAAGTAGTTGATAATAAGCGATCCTAGGCCACTTTCAATTAACCCCAAATTTTCACACAAATAATCAAAACCTCATTTCTCCTTAATTTCAACGAATTGGAAAGTTGTTGGAAATGAACAGAAAAGATAAAGTTATGTTGAATTACACTTAAGATGAAATTGGTTGGAATTGCTGATTTTTAGCGAATGATTGAGGAAAGAAAAATGTGCCAAATTGTGTGAAAATTTAGGGTTAATTGAAAGTGGCCTAGGATCGCTTATTATCAACTACTCATCGTGCATTGCCGTTCAGCGCTATCCTTCTTATGCGGATCATTACTTAAACTTCTACAATTCCATATTCCATAAACATGGAATCAAAATTTGTTTAGTTTTAATGCTTCCGAATTTTGATATGACGTAGAGCAAACCAGATTAATGTTGTAGCCTGCGCGCAGAAGCGAAGGAAATATGAGACGTTTGCCCGTAGGCTAATGTTGTTGTATTTCTATGTTCTTTATGAAATAACTCGGGATTTGGTATATGACTAACCAGTCGAATGTACTTTTCACATATATTTAGATAACAAAATACCAAAGCTACGTCAGTGATAGCAATTTTTCTGACATTTGTACTGAAAATACTGTCTTTACCTACAATTTACTTGCAATCGCAATTGGTCAAAATTGAACAACAGAAAATTAGCTTCATTTCTTTGCAATATTGTACAAATGCAACCTTAAAAACCTTGGTTAGTGGACACAGACAAACAACCGAACTTAAACTAAAAAAAAAAAAAACAGAAAAAATGACGTTCCACTTTCACCGACAAATGTTCAAAACAAGAAACAGCGAAAATTAAAATTAAAAACTTATGGTGAAACTCCTCAGTTTGAAAATTAACGAATGACTTCCTGTTGAATGGTACAAGTGTGCCTCAACTTCATCATTCAGTGGAAACTGACAAGCAGTTTAGCTAAGTGAGAAATCAACTTCACAAATAATGAAATTATACATTTATTTTTCAAACTTAATTTACTCTCGCTTTCAATGCCCTTGTTGATATGTTCCAGGCATAACTAATCAATGATCAATGACATCAATGAGAAATCAATGGGTAATCAATGGGTAATCAATTGATTAATCATTGAGTATTGCCAATACTCAATGAGTAATCAATGATTAATCAAACCCAAAAAATTTTGTGGGTCATTGATTACTCATTTTAAACCAACAGAGACCTTCCAGTACACCCATTTCTCTTCCTGCCACCCACCAGGGGTCAGAAAAAGGCTCTGAAAAGATGGAGCCCTGAGACTTTTAAGAACAAATTCCTCAGCGAAATCATTCATTGAGAATATCAACAACTTCAAAGCACGCCTCCGTGCTAGAGGCTACACTCACAATCTCATTGAGAAAATAATTTCAGAGGTAAAATTCAATGAACGGAAGTCATCTTTGCAGCAAAAAGAGAACGTGCGAAAAAGAATTCTGCCTTTCGTAACAACGTACCACCCGGCGCTGCCTAATCTTAAAAACATCTAATGAGCAAATTGCATTTAATTCGGAACCAACCATTGCTAAGAGAAATATACAAGGAGCCTCCCCTTATCTCATACAAAAGGAAAATCTTTGGGGAATATACTTGTTAGAGCAAAACTCTAAAGGTCACGTTCCACGTTATCACGAGCTTATGAGTCGTGTCTGGCCTGTCAACACCTCTTTTCATACAAATCAATGACTAATCAATGACCAAAAATTTTGTGGGTCATTGATTAGTCATTGAGTACTCATTGAGTATTGGCAATACTTGATGAGTAATCAATTGATTACTCATTGATTACATTGATGTCATTGATTAGTTAGGCCTGGTATGTTATATCTTACTGCATTCAAATGGCCAAACAATGAGAAATTGTGACAATGCTTTAATTGTTACATCATTCTAAAAGGCCAGACAATTTACCTACTATTTCTGCCGTTTAAGCTCTATCTAAGCAAAATATATTTCAAAACATCTCTTCGCACAACTGAAAATTGAAGCAAGTTACTAAAACTCTAAGCAGCAAAATTTAATAAAACAGGAGGACAAAAATTGCATATATAATATAACAACATGCCCTTAAATTTTTACTAAAAATTCGTTTTGATTACAGTAAGTTGTATTCCTAGTATGACATAAATCAGACATAATGGCCGAGACATTTTTCCATGATATTCACTCGGAGATGATATCCCTTATTGAAATCAGAAAAACAAACCCTTGTTGTTAATTTCTTCTCAGAAATCGTTTTGTAACCTAAAAACCTTTATTGAAAACTGACAAACCATGTTGAATTGCATGCCCCAACGACTTTCACTGAGAAGTCGTTCAGTTTAAACAATAAAATCCACTCTTCATTGAAAACTTAACACGGAGTACGATTTTTACAAATAAATTGGTCCCAAAATGAATTACTTTATATTGACTTTTTACGTTTGGTATTGTTAGGGCAAAAAACAGCTTTGCATCAATAAGAATAACAGGTCCGCAACTCGTACATGTGTCTGCCCGAAGGTTATGCATGTTTATTTGTTCATTTGGTTTATTCTATGGGCAATTCTCTAGTATAACGCATTCTTTGGACGTATCTTTTACAGTCATAGGTATGATTGACAGCAGTAAATGGCCTGATATTTCCACTTGGAAAATCAGTCTTATCTATATTCCTACTTACTCTTGATGAAAGCCGTGAAACAACGTTTAGCCATAACTTCCTTACGACGGTCAAACAAAAATATCTCAATAAATGCCATCACGTTTTGGATATCAAAAAGGTAGATACGAATTTTTTATAACTGAGGTTTAAAACTAAGGAAAATTGGCCATCGTAAAAGGATTCAAAAGTTGACGCTTCATTCAAGGACTGGCGCTCGAAACGTCACCTTTTGAATCCCCTTCCGGCGGTTAATAGACGATATTCGTATTCTCGGTATTCAACTGGAACTAGCTTGCAATGGAGGCTCATGCGGGGGAATATCATTAAAAATATTTGCATGTGAAAAGAATGCCGCGCATGAGCCTCGTCTGCAAGCTAGTTCCAGTTCAATACCGAGAATACGAAAATCGTCTATTTACCTTATCTACCTTATCAACTCAGTTTTCGTTCATTTTTTAATCCCCCACTACAGAAGTCACGGAAGCTGTCTATTGAAGCTAATCAATCAACTCACTTCTTTAAACATTATCATGGCGAAGTTGATGGAAGCTCTGCTATAATTTCGCATTTCCGTGTTTAACCTAAAAAAAGAAAACTATCATGTTAAGTATACGTTTTCACTGCCATGGATAATGTGTCTATCTAACTAAAGATTCGTAGGCCGGAAGTTAAACGGGACTGAAGCCTCCACCCTTCCTGGTTCAAATTTCTTTCGAGGAAGATTTGTTGTCTTGATCTCATAACACTGACATTTACTGGGACAAAAGATATGGTCTTTTTTACCCGTTTAATTTTTCAAAATTATGATTAGTCTCTCTTACTTCTTCCAAGGATAGTCGCGAGGGCGAAACACCCGAGCGAATCGCGCCTACTCGTTGTAAGCGATTCTAGTCAGAGATTTGTCATCTATATTTTTCCGCAGGGAAAGTCGCGAGAGTGAAACACTCGCGACAGGTGATTTTGTTGTGTTCTCGCGTGTTTTGCTCGCTCGACTATCCCCGAGAGTCTTAAGGTTACCGTGTACCTTCGGGGGTGTCTCCAGTATAACAGCTCTAGTGTCTTAAGATTACGCTTAATATACCTAAACCCAGATATCAAATTAAAGCTTATAGAGCTGGCTATCTAAATATGGAAACCATTTGGTAATAAAATGAATTGTCGATTTTTTTTTTACGACGTCAAAATTTGAACGTCCAAATCAGCTTTAAAACGCTACAACTCAAAGGAAATTTGTTCGATTTTCCTCAAATTTGGACAGAAGCTAGGCTAACATATAATCAACAAAACTGTTTCGGCGAATTTCTTATTTCCGAAACTTTTTTGTCAAGAGCCATTTCCGTGCGATCACTCCAATTTTTTTTCTCTCTTTTTCGAAAATATTCTGTAACTTTTTTTTGCAATTGAATATGGGAAATCCCCGACACCTTCTTTTAGCGCCTCGTGTTCGGAAACCCGAGAACAAATCAAATTAGCAAAATACAATAATCGCTTTGAGTTTTAGCGTTTTAAAGCTGATACGGACGTTCGAATTTAGACGTCTGTCATATCCCATGAATCTTTATGCGCTTCACGCATGAGCATTACTTTCTTCTTGCCATGTGCTTGCGGACATGTTGATTAAATTGTGTTGAGTTCTCGGTGATTCTGCGTCTATTTTGATATACAAACTCCCGGTACATTACAAACTGGCGACGAAGATAAAGAATTTAAGTACCAGCGATGACTACACAGCAATTTGGCACTTTGGAACCGCTCGATGGAGCTGACTTTACGGATTACAGTGAACGCTTGAACGCCTACTTCATCGCACATAACATCGGTCAAGTTGCAGTTGACGCTAGCGCAGCAGTTAAACGAGAGGCAGACAAGAAAAAAGTCGCCGTTACAATCTCCTTGATCGGTAAAACCACTTACAGTACTCTCAAAGATCTCTGTCTTCCTGATTTACCCGCTGACAAAACTTACGAGCAGCTTACAGAAATTCTGAAAGACTACTACAAACCTAAGGTACTTGAAGTTGCAGAGACCTACCGCTTCCATCACACTGTACAAAGAGAAACTGAAAGCGTAACGGAGTATGCAAACAAGCTCAGACGCTTAGCTGTGAACTGCAATTTTGGTCCTTACCTTACAAGAGCCCTCAGAGATCAATTTGTTGTGGGAGTGAGAAGTCAAACTACTAAAAAGAAACTACTTTCAGAAGATAGGACATTCGATCAAGCCCTCAAGGTCGCTCAGGCCGATGAACTGGCTGAGAAAGAATCTAAGTTACTCCAGGGCAACACCGATACTTCCGGCGCGGGAATTCTGCCTGTAAATGCCGTTTACAAAAAAACTTTTCCTACCCAAGAAAGCCAAAGGCAAACAGATTCTAAGTCTAAAATGGGAGGAAAGCAGTGTTTTCGGTGTGGCTCTCCACAACATTTGGCCGACAAGTGCAGTCATGTCGAATCTACATGTAATTACTGTGGCAAGCCTGGGCACCTGTCGAAAGCATGCTTCAAGAGAAAGAAAGAATTGGGTAGTAACAACACCAATCACCAAGTAACAGCTACTCCAGCATCAGGAACATGTACCAAGGAGGAGCAAGAGAATTCAGCCCCTTCTTGTACAGTTTATATGAAAAATGTGCAATCTTCTGGAAATTCGTCCATTACACCGCCCTTATACAAACTTACAGTTACAATTCAAGACCAGGAAGTCCCTATGGAAGTTGATACGGGCAGTTCTGTGACATTGTTGAGTTCTACTGATTTTACCAAACTAGGAGGACAAGTAACTACACTCAGACCTCCTACAGTACTTTTGAAAAGCTATACTGGGAACATTATCCAGTGTTTGGGTGAGGAGGAGATGGATGTCAAAGTTGGAGACCAGGTGGGTACCCTGTTAATTCGTGTAGTTCAGGGACCATCACTCCTGGGGCGGGACATGATGTCCAAGTTTACATTACCTTGGCAGAACATTTTTAGTATGATTTCTGTTATATAATTGGGTTTTGTTACGTCATTGTTGTATTGCGCATGTCCGAGCGCGAGCACGTGGATTAAAGAGTGTTATGTTGTTGTCGTTCGTCTACTTGTATTTTCACCGTCTTTAGTTATCTTTCGCTCCATTTACCAGGACGTAACAAATGGCGACGAGGATGGGATAAGTTTACTTCAATTATTTCCTGAATTACTTCGTTCAACATATGATTTATTCTAACCTGGTTTGGCTGTTTCGTGTTTTCATCCAAGTGGTTGTTGTCGCCGCCATGGCGTCGCCGCTGTTGGGAACGATCGGCGAATTTGATCCTACTACGGAGATCTTTACTGTATATTCTGAGAGACTCGATCAGTTCTTCTTTGCTAATAATATTGGACAATACCCAGCAGATGCATCGGCAGCAGTTATTTCAGCGGCGAACAAAAAAAAAGTGGCCGCGATGATTTCTATCATCGGGAAGAATACGTATGGCGTTCTTCGTGATTTGTGCAGCCCAGAGAACCCAAAAGCGAAAACTTTCGAGGAATTATGTGAATTACTACAACAACATTTTAAACCTAAACGACTGGAGGTCGCAGAATCGTACAGATTCCACCGTTGTTGCCAAGAAGAAAACGAAAGCGTCTCAGTTTACAGCGCACGTTTGAGGCATTTGGCTTCGACCTGTAACTTTGGTGAATTTTTGACCCGTTCGCTTCGAGATCAGTTCGTGTGTGGTATTCGCAATTCAGCTACTCGTAAAAAGCTCTTGAGCGAAGATCGCACCTTTCAAGAAGCTTTGAAGGTGGCCATAGCTGACGAAGCAGCAGCCAAAGAGACCCTGCAAGTACAACAACAAGTGTCACAACCTGTGAATTCAGTTTCCAAGGATTTTCCTGTTTCGCCTTTACCCGCCTTCCGTGGTAATTCACGTCAACAATTTTCTTCGCGACAATTGCCTCGTCAAAATTCAGCTTCGCCTCACCAGCCGACTTCTTACACTTGTTTTTCGTGTGGAAATGCTGACCACACTAGAGCTAAATGCAAATTTCGAAGTGCTGTGTGTCGTAACTGTAATGTAAGAGGACATATTGCTCGAGTCTGTAAGAAGCGTGGAATAAATGCTATGTGCGTTGAGGGGGAGTTATCCGAAGAACCGTTGTCTGAAGAAGACGAGCTGTATATGATGTATGATGTAAACGCCATGTCTAGGTCTGAAATTACTGTGCCATTGAAGATTGAAAACAATGATTGCTTTATGCAGTTAGACACTGGGTGTGCTCTGTCTCTCGCGCCAATAAGTTTCTTCAAAGAAGTTTGCCCCGATGTTGATATGAAACCGACCAATGTTCTGCTGTCAACCTACACTGGTGAAACTGTGCGTCCTTTAGGAGAAGCACACGTGACAGTGGAGTACTCAGGATCACAACAGTCCCTGCCATTGCTAATAGTACAAGAGGGTACGTCTGCCTTGTTTGGTCGCAATTGGCTTACAAATGTGAAATTAGATTGGAAAAACTTGCCAGGGTTGAATCATATTGGTCCCTTAATTTCATCTGCACCTTCTGTTCCTGGACCACAAGGAAACCATACATTGGACTCTGTTCTTCAACAATACGATAAATTATTTCAGCTCGAACTTGGCTGTTACACTGGTGAGCCTGTTCTACTAAATGAAAGCAAAGAGGCCAAATTTCACAAGGCCAGGCCTGTTCCTTATGTTCTGCAGTCCAAAGTGGAGAGCACCTTGCTGAAAATGGAAAAAGATGGCGTCATTGAACGAGTCACTTCTGCTGCTAGTGCTGCACCCATCGTGGTAGTTGGAAAGAAAGCTAGTGATGAAATACGTGTCTGTGGAGATTTCAGTGTCACATACAATGCATGTGCCAATGTGGAAACATACCCCATGCCTCAAATTGAAGATATGCATTCAGCCTTAAGGGGGTGCACTGTGTTTAGTGTGTTGGACATTAAACAAGCATATCACCAGATACCCATTGACCGGAAGTCACAAGCGGATCTCACCATTAACACGCATATTGGATTATTTTCATTTAAGAGACTGCCAAATGGTATACATTCTGGCCCAGCTGTCTTCCAGCGAATAATGGATACCTTACTGTCAGACATTCCGAAGGCTGTCAGTCGTCTTGATGACATCTTGGTGGCAGGAACTGATGAACAGGACCATCTCCGTACACTTTCTCTAGTTTTGGAACGTCTTCTTACAGCGGGTTTCAGATTGAACAAGGCCAAGTGCAAATTCCTTCAGCAGTCAGTGGTTTACCTTGGCCATAAGATAGATGGCAAAGGCTTACATCCTACTGAAGATAAGCTTGCAGCCATCCATGATGCTCCTAGACCAAAGGATGTTACAGCATTGAAGTCTTTCCTGGGGCTTATCATGTTTTATTCTCGATTCATGCCACATCATTCCACCGTACTCGCGCCTTTACACAATCTACTGAAGAAGGATACACCGTGGAAGTGGTCCAAAATTGAAGAAGATGCCTTCTTGGCTGCAAAGCAACTGATACTTACTTCACAAACATTAGTGCATTATGATGATACACTGCCTCTCTTTCTTTCATGTGATGCTTCGTCTTATGGCGCCGGTGCTGTTCTGTCCCATCAGATGAAAGGACAATTCCGACCTGTGGCCTTTGCTTCTTGTACTCTGACTCATGCTCAGAAAAATTACTCACAACTCGAAAAGGAGGCCTTCAGCATCGTTTTTGGATTGAAGCGATTTCGCCAGTATTTGTATGGTCGCTCGTTTACAATTTTAACTGATCACCGACCGTTACTCTCTCTGTTTGGGCCGCAGAACCCAGTTCCTGCTCATGCCGCAGCTCGACTTCAAAGGTGGGCACTGATCCTTGCATCCTACAACTACAAGATCGAGTATCGCAGCACTCACGCACATGCTGATGCAGATAGCATGTCACGTCTTCCGTTACCTCAGACATGGTCTCCCAAATGTGAAAATGTTGAGTGCTACTTCTTGGAACCTGAAGTTGTAACCAATGTGACCAGTCAAATGATCAAGAAGGAAACTCAAGTCGATCCAGTTTTGTCCCAAGTGTACAATTTTACCATCAGTGGTTGGCCAAGTGTAGTGGATCCCACACTTACAGCATTCAAGAGCAAACGAGATGAATTGAGCATCCATCAGGGTTGTGTTTTATGGGGTACTCGTGTTGTTGTTCCTTCTTCGCTGCAAGAGAGGGTCTTACATGAGTTGCATGACACTCATCCTGGAATGTCTAGAATGAAAGCTTTGGCAAGATCTTATGTTTGGTGGCCCAATATTGATTCCCACATTGAGAGAAATGTTTCTTCCTGCAACACCTGTCAGTCTATGAGATCTGCACCTCCTACAGCTCAAATCCATCCCTGGGTGTTCCCATCACGACCGTGGTCTCGCATTCATGTGGACTTTGCTGGACCAATCTCTGGGTGTACTTACCTCGTTGTTGTTGACGCCTACAGCAAGTTCCCAGAGGTTGTTAAGATGACAAATACCACCGCCAAAACAACCATCATGGCTCTACGTGATATTTTCAGCAGGCATGGTCTTCCTGAAATCCTCGTTTCTGATAATGGTCCACAGTTTACCGCAGGAGAATTTGAACACTTCTGTACTAACAATGGAATTTTACATCGTACCTCGGCTGCCTACAAACCCTCCACAAATGGCCAGGCTGAACGGGTTGTCCAAATTTTGAAATCAGCAATCAAACAAGCTCAGCTTACTAACACTGATGTGAATGTTGTTATTGCCAAGTACTTATTAGTTTATCGAAACACCCCACATTCTACTACTGGTGAACCTCCCTCTCTGCTGCTTATGGGACGGAGACTACGGACTCGCCTAGATTTGCTGACTCCTTCAGTTGAAAAGCATGTTGAAACTCGCCAGTATAGTTCCATGGTGAATCGCACTGCAAAGAGAGGCCTGCGCCAGTTCCATGCGGGTGATACTGTTCTGGCCCGTAATTATGGGAGAGGAGAGAAGTGGATGCCTGGAGTTATCACTGAGGTCCTGGGTTCATGACATTACATGGTGGAGGTGTTGGGTAACTTTTGGAAACGACATGTGGACCAGCTACTTAGTCGACCTTCAGATGATTTCCGACCGACAAACTCTTCTGAAATTCAGCGCCGTTCTGAGCCAAATGAGATGATGTCCAGTGTGGATCAACCAGGCGAGATTGCTTCCGATACAGTGATTCCATGTACTTCAGCTCCTCCTACAGCCGATGCGGATGAACCTCCTTTGATGGACTCTTGTGAACATTCCTTTGCTGAAAGGCCATCACCAAGAGATTCCTTATCGGAGATTCCTGTTCCTGCTAATGTTGAGGAGACGCCTTTGGTTAATCCAAGTTCTTCATGTGAAGTTTCGACCCCTACTTATGCTGCGGAACGTTACCCTAGAAGGACAACACGTGGTCCTCCTAGCTACTTGAAGGATTATGAACTAAAGTGATGACACTTCATTTGACTGTTGATATTAACACTGTTTTTTTCGACATTTAGATTAACTGTCCTTACATTAGAGACTGTTTCCCTTGAAGGGGGAGATGTTATATAATTGGGTTTTGTTACGTCATTGTTGTATTGCGCATGTCCGAGCACGAGCACGTGGATTAAAGAGTGTTATGTTGTTGTCGTTCGTCCACTTGTATTTTCACCGTCTTTAGTTATCTTTCGCTCCATTTACCAGGACGTAACAATTTCAACTGCAGCTGAGTTCAGCAGTACCCGGATTTGTTTGACACTAGTTCAGTGGGAAAACTTAAAGGAATCCAAGTGTCATTGCGAGTAAGCGATGAGAGCCCTGTGTTCACCAAAGCACGAGTAGTACCATTTGCAATTCGGTCTAAGTATGAAGAGGCCTTGGAGAAACTGGTAGGAGAGGATATCATTGAGAAAGTAGAGCATTCCGAGTGGGCATTACCAACAGTTCCTATTGTTAAAGCAAATGGGGACCTGAGAATTTGTGGAGATTATTCTGTCACCATCAACAAATTTTCAGTCCTCGAACAATATCCCATACCCACTCTGGAGGAACTACTGAGTGCATTGTCTGGGGGAAAAAAATTCACTAAGATTGACCTTTCTCAAGCATATCATCAACTAGAGCTTACGCCAGAAAGCAGAAAGTACACCACAATTAACACTTATTTGGGCTTATACCAATACAAGCGCCTGACTTATGGAGTGAGTAGTGCTGTATCAATCTTCCAATGCACTATTGAAAATGTCTTTAAGGAACTTCCAGGCTGCTGTGTCCGTATTGATGACATCCTTATTTCAGGAGAATCAGATGAAATCCATCTGGAAAACCTTCATCGAGTACTAAGGCGATTACAGGACTGTGGTCTTAAGCTTAACCCTGATAATTTTTTTTTCATGCTGGATAAAGTTGAGTATCTTGGTACCACCATTTCTGCTGCGGGGATTTCACCTACTGCTGAGAAAGTGCAGGCAATAAAGGATGCAGGACCTCCAACAAATGTTTCTGAATTACAGTCATTCCTTGGATCAGCCAATTTTCTACGTAAATTTGTGCCGGATTTTGCAAAGTTGGCTTCGCCTTTGTACGGATTACTTCGTAAGGAGGTACCATGGAGATGGTCAAAACTGGAACAGGACGCTTTTGATAACATCAAGGCTGCTCTATGCTCTGATTCTGTTTTACATCACTATGATCCTATGGCTGAATTAATTCTACAGTGTGACGCTTCTTCAGTGGGTGTGGGAGCTGCGTTATTGCAACCGGGACCTGATGGTGCTTTACAACCTGTTGCCTATGCATCCAGGATACTAAACAATGCGGAACAGAATTACTCCCAAATCGAACGCGAGTCATTAGCTGTTGTCTTTGGCGTGACCAAATTTCGTCAGTACCTGTTAGGTAGACACTTCAAACTTCTAACAGATCATAAATCTTTAATTACTTTACTTGGGGAACACAAGCCCGTACCCCAGTTGGCAGCAGCAAGGATCAAAAGATGGGCACTACTTTTGGCTGCTTATGACTATACAATTGAGTTCATAAGGGGCAAAGACAATGTGTTTGCGGATTTTTTGTCTAGGAAGCCTGTTAAATGCAAGCAGTCTGCTGCGGAACAGGTAACTGTAAATGTGATGTTTATCGAAGAAGATCAGTTTTTAAATGCTTCAGTAGTTGCTATGGAAACCATAAAAGACCCAATTCTTGGAAAGGTGCTACAGTTTACCCAGCTGGGTTGGCCAGATAATCCGGAACCCATGTTCCAACCTTACTACAGCAAAAGGCTTGAACTCTCTCATGAAGATGGTATCCTCCTGTGGAACTCGCGAGTTGTCGTACCAGAGTCATTACAGAGCGTTTTATTAGCCGATCTGCATGCAGAACACGTGGGTATGGTTAAAATGAAACAATTAGCTCGAAAGTACTTTTGGTGGCCTGGACTTGATAAGCAAATTGAGGAGACAGTTAAATTATGTCCTGCTTGTCAAGAATCTGCCAAATCGCCAGCATCCACCCCAACTGCTTCATGGTCCTGGCCAGGGAGACCATGGAAACGATTACATGTAGATTTTGCCGGACCTTATCTGGGCAAGATGTTTTTAGTCGTGGTGGATGCTTATTCCAAATTTTTGGAGATAGTACCCATGACTCATGCCACTAGTGCCAACACTATTACTGCTTTGAGACACATTTTTAGTTACTTTGGTTTACTCGAGCATCTAGTAACAGATAATGGGACTCAGTTTACGAGTGATGAATTCCAAAAATTTCTAAGGGAGAACGACATTCTTCATACTCTCACGGCTCCAGGACATCCTGCGACAAACGGTTTAGCAGAACGCTATGTGGGTGAACTTAAAGATAAACTGGGAAAGATCGGAGATACAGGCGAGTCTGTGCAAACAAAATTAGACAGGTTTTTGTTGACTTACAGGGCTACACCTACCGCATTAGGAAAGACACCCTCCGAATTACTTATGAACAGACAGCCTAGAATACGATTCAGTGCACTAAGAGCCAAAAGTTCAAAACAGGAAGTTAGGGTTTTTCAAGACAACCTTGATAACCAACCTCAGTTTACACCAAACCAAGCAGTTTTTGTGCGTAATTTTGGCAAAGGAGCCAAATGGATTCCAGGAACCATTGTTGGAACAGTCAGTCCCCGGAATTTTGAGGTTCAGGTCGGAGACATTATCTGGAAGCGACATCAAGAACAATTACGTCCACGATTTATACCTTCCACACTTAGGTCAGAGTTAGTTCGTGAACCCCAGCTACCTGAGCAAACTGAAGGGTTGGCCCCAGCAATAGGGGAAAGGCCTGTTACAACACCAACCCTTTTGCAGCCTAAAGAGGCTATGTCCGTACTTGACACTCCAGCCATGGATAGCCTGGTTGATGCTTCTTTTACACTGCAGGACTCATCTGTGCGAGATTCAGAGCTTCAAGCATCAACGCCTGAGCATTCGGAGCGGAGATACCCTCTCAGAGAGCGTAAACCGCCTCAGAGGTTCTACCAGTCCTTAGAAAAAAATTAAGTGGAGACTGTTCACGTGACTTTAAGACTTGTTCCTATTAGTTCATTGCATTGTATTTTTATCGGGTTCAGTTTTTCTTTTCCTTTGCTTCAAGAGAGGGCATTTGTCATATCCCATGAATCTTTATGTGCTTCACGCATGCGCATTACTTTCTTCTTGCCATGTGCTTGCGGACATGTTGATTAAATTGTGTTGAGTTCTTGGTGATTCTGCGTCTATTTTGATATACAAACTCCCGGTACATTACAACGTCGTAAACTAGAAGTAATCACGGATTAAAGTGCGTCTCCTTAGGTACCTCGTTGAGACATGGCAGTCGCGTTTCAGGTATGTTTCTGGTTCAAAGCACGCGCTAAGCATGCGGGATACTATTGTGACGTTTGACGACGCGCTAAGCATGATGGATACTATTGTAACGTTTCAAGATGGCGCAGATTTGGTACCGACACTTTTCTCGATTCGTTCCGCCTAGCCGACAAGATTAGGAAGCGTCTCCTTCGTCGACGCAAAAATTCGACAATTCATTTTATTACCAAATGGTTTCCATATTTAGATAGCCAGCTCTATAACAATTTGATATCTGGGTTTAGGTATATTAAGCGTACTCTTAAGACGCTAGAGCTGTTATACTGGAGACACCCCCGAAGGTACACGGTAACCTTAATGAAACTATTCGTTGTCTTTTTAATTTCAGACACGAACCCGTAAGACCTATATCTGATCGTGTAATCCTTTTCCAAATCTCACCTCTTTTTCTTCTTCTTCTTCTTCCTCTTCTTCTTCTTCTTCTTCTTCCATTAGACTTGCCTCCTTCACTTAAAAAAACAACAACAGTAAAACTTAATAAAATAACAAATCAATAAATAAAGGAAAAGAATTGTCATATCTAGTACTCAAGACTGGCAAGCCTCTGTTTAAAGGAGGCCAAGGTCGATGCTTGCACTACATCGTCGGGAAGACTGTTCCAATCTCTAATTGTCCTTGGGAAATAGGAACAGAGGTGGAAGTTCGTTTTTGATCTTGGGACTTTGTAACTCAAAGAATTGCAGTGCCTGCTCTTCCTTTGCATTGGTTCCATTCTATCCAACCCATCTGGAGCAACAAGATCGTGATGGATTTTGAACATCAAAAAAAATAAACATAGCCCTCCTTCTGCTCTCTAGCGATTTCCAGCCCAACTGGTCTAACATATCACCGACGCTAGATGTTTGATGATATCTGTTTAAGGTAAACCTAGCTGCCCTGCACTGCACCATTTCCAATTTATAAATGTTGGACTTCGTATACGGATCCCACGCTGATCCCACCTCCTGAAACAATTCATGACGAGGATGACGGTGTCTGCCACATTTTTTCACTCCTTATCTGTCTGACATTTACCTGGAGAAAGATTATTATTATGATTATGTCGATAATAAGCGCTCTCGCGATTAACGGCGCTTATGATTAAGATCGTTACGTCGCTAGTGGGTACCAAGGTAACTGCCGATTCCTCTCCTTCCTTGTCCGTACCATGCAAAAATCAGTGGTGGATCTAGGAGAAATTTTAGTTGTAGACTAAGTAGCATCCTATAGTGTTTAGTGTAAATCTACCAGAATAAAATTGCTATATCGCGTCAGTCTGTTTGTATCTCAAACCATATACAACGATTATTATATCAGTAATGCACAGTTGATTAAAGGCAATTGTTAAATATGAACAACGTGGCGGCTGAAATCTCAGTTTAGTTGCAGACTAACAAAGTAGAACCTCGAGTGTAAACTGAGCCGGCCATTTGACAGTTTAAGCCATTGCTTGAAAACAATCCTCAATAAATGCTGTAAGAAAACTATATAACAACATTATATTTTTCTTACCTAAAGTAAATAGTTGTAGAAGACATTTCAAAGTTATCGTCATTCATTCACGTGTTGACAAAATAAATCTTCGCTCCAGAAAATGTTGTGGTCTGCATGCTGGGGCAGGTGACTTTGTTCTTCATCTCGAATAACGTTAAAGGCTCGTTTGCAATCTAGATTTATCTATCTACATGAATAAACTCGGGTCTTTCTGCATGTACCGGTACCCATGAACCACTCATTGTCTTCTATTGTTTGTAAGGCATTGTATTTTTGGTCTTGTTTTGCATTTGTATTATTGTCGTTCTTTGTTCCTTTTGTTTTACGTAATATGTGCTCCGGTACGTGCAGAAGGAACCATAAACTCTTTCAGCCTCCTTCGCTTGACTCGTAGTGAAGGTGCGAAGAAAAAATGAACAATAAATTGTTAATTAATCTAATATTTGCAATTCAAATAAGAATTTATTTTTCAAAAATATTCCACAGTTATGCGTGGAACCAATTACCCAGAAAAAACATGTTTCCATGTCCAAAATATTTAGGAAAAAACGTGCACAGTTTTGGCAGGCCGATGGATTAATGGTTCGTGGTTTAATTTGTTCTCGGAAAAATTGTCCCCGTCAAAATTGACCGCATTTAGCTGTATTCAAAAGCTGCAAGCGTAGATACCCTTGATTGCTAAAGACTTATTAAACTAAACATGATCTCACAAGACTTGTTTTAAATAGCCAACTGTTTATATCTGAACGAATACAGCCGCATTTCCTCGCTCCCAGACGCTTTTTACTGCAGAGGGGAAGGGAGAGAGCTCAAAAGCTTTTTTGAACACGATGCTTCCTCGCCCCACCCACTTCCCTTTCCATCAAAATTTACCGAGAAATAGCTCCTTATATATAATTACTTTTTAATTAATTGCTATGTTGTTTTGTTTCTTAATTAAAGGAAGCAATTATATACTTTGAACAGAACAAAATGGACGATTGTCTGGCCGTCATAACTCAGGAAACTGGCCGTTTATTCTCACAAAGCAATTTATATCATCTCCGGGCTGTGTACAGACAGGCGAAAGAGTTTTATCACTCCAACGAATACATAAAAAAATCCTCTGAAGGTATTAGCCTTTTATATGCACTTTAATATTCTGAAGGTTTCGTTTTGTTTTTCAAAAATCCAGCACTTTACATTTTCTTAAAGGTTCAGCGTCCCGCCCGGGGGGGGGGGGGGGGGGGGGGGGGGGGGGATTCCATAGATAAATGCCGGGGGTGTTCATCGTACCTTTTAGGGGTCAAAATTTGTAGATTGGTTCCGCTTATGTTGCTAAAATCTAAGATGACCACCGTTAGTATTATCGCGGTACCGTTTGGGGCATTGTCAGTCATCTGTCAGTCAACTGGCTTTCAACGAGTGGCATCAGGTAACCTGATAGCTCTAAGTTATTGCGTGGTATGATTTTGGACTTTTTAGGATTGAGTAATCGACCGCGGTAAATTCTCGTGTTTTGCCATTACTCTTCGGCACAAGTTCGTAATTCCCAAGAGACTAGTTTCGTAGTAAGATCGGGCTATGTCGAAGGCAGTTTGTTCGATTTTCACGCGTGCCGTAAAATCGCAAGCTACATAAGAAAATTCCAAATCTTATGATGCGCTGAGTGTCAGTTGTGCAAATATCTTCATGTACGCGTTGTGTACCTATGTTTATCCAAGACAACAATTGTCAATAGGCCATTTGCACGATGACATCATATGACTACAACTACCAGAATCCTTCAGTTTTTTGTTTTGTAATGCAAATTAGGGCTATTGTTATTTAAACCGCACTGGGATTACAAAATTTAAATAAGAAAGGAAAAACGAAATGAATTCTGGTAGTTGTAGTCAAATGACGCCATCGTGCAAATGGCCTATTGTGAAGCGGGCTGCTTATCGCGTTGTGACTACTTTTGTGTTCATTGGATAACAGAAACAAATTCTTTAAATGGTAAAATCTCAAATCCCAGATGATTAAGGGGATTTTTTTGGCCTCCAAAACACCCGAAATTTTTGCTGTTAGTTTTATCACTTGTAATGTTTTATGTTGTAAATTAGGCTTTTTTAGTATGTAGTTTATAATTAATTAAATTTTTTACTGCAGTTTCAATTTTTAAGTAACAATGCGTGTAAGAACTAGGCAATGCTCTATTGTTCCGCGGCATTTCGCTTTCCCCACATAAGATTGTTTAGGTATTTCTTACTGAGATTACATCAACCTATGGATAACATGTTTATTAAATAAAATGTACTGGAACTTTATTTTAAAGTGATGTTTCTTCTGTGCTACAAGATTTCATCCAATCGTGAAACTCCAAATCAATGGCCAAGAAAGGCTTCTAATTTTACATGTTTCCCACATAGAATTTTTGTTGCATTAAAACTCAGAATAGTTTTCACTAAAAGGGAATCAATAAGTAAACTAGAGAGAAATAAATGCACTACCTGGTTAAGTTATGGTAGATTTTAACATTTTAGCCAATGCGGTGGATTGTTTCAACAATATCACAATTAACACCTTTCTGCATTCCTTACCGGTAGGTTGCCTAGTTCTTACTAGGACCGTTACTTAATGTAATGGAATTTTTTTTTAGATGCAGGGCCCCTATGGATACCAGCCTTGAGCTGAAAGGGCCACCCTGATTAAATAAAGTTTTACTACTACTGGCACTACTACTACTACTACTACTACTACTACTACTACTACCAATACCGAATATCAGTTTTACAAGTTTTCAGTATGTTAGTCAGTCTGTCTGTCTGTCTGTCTGTTAACTAATTACATAAATCAGTCACTATTCAATCCAATCACTCAATTGGTTCAGTATTCAGTCAGTCAATCAATGAAACAGAACCAGTCAATCAGACAAATAATCAGTCCACAAGTCCAACAATCTGCCAATCCATCCATATCTCAGTCAAACAGTCAGGCTGTCATTCAGTCAATTGATTGAACAACCAATCAACCATACACACAGTCAATCAATGATACATACTGCCAATCATACATACACACAGTCAATCATACATACACACTGTCAATCAATCATACACACTGTCAATCAATCGTACACACTGTCAATCAATCGTACACACTGTCAATCAATCATGCACACTGTCAATCAATCATACACACAGTCAAACAACCAGTCAGTTGGTCAGTCAGTCAGTAAGTCATTAAATGAGTAAATGTTTCCCATTCAGATAAGCCGTTAAAAAAAAAAATTCAACCAGTTGAAAGTTATGTTTGCATTATGGATGCTTATAAGCCGATTTAATGGAACTTATAGTGAATCCAATATTTTGTGATAAGATTTTTGGTGTAATTAAGACTTTGAATTTTTGGCCATCATGTTGGTGGTGCCCTAAGTGGGGCACCAAGACGGCCGCTCCATACATTTCTTACTAAAAATGTCAAACACTCGTTCGCCCATAACTCTTGAAATGCTTTTGTGCTTCAAAATTTAGCCCAGATGTCTAGATTTAAACTCTCTAGAATTCCATAAACATTTTATAATCTAAATCTGTTGTTTAATGCTTCTGAATTTTGATATGACGTAACTTAGTGCAAACCAAGAATAGCTTCCAACGAAGAAGTCCCCAGGGTTCGCGTGACGAGCGATGAATATCTGCGTTAAGGGCTTACTGGTATTCTGCTACATAGTCCTTTTCAAAAGGATCGAAGAAGACTCTGCTAGCGACGATCAGGACACGCCTGACACTTCAGAATCGCTTTACTGGAAGAACTCAATTTCTCAAACATCGTTGCAAAAACTAGAAAATTCGCTTAAAATAATTGCCCTGGATAATATTACCTAAGTGCAGTTGGGTTACAAGAAAGGAAGCGCTTACAAGACCAGCCTTGTTTTTTTATGCCTTCCAAATCAAGAACAACAAAAACAGCATTGCACCGCGTGACTCTACCCGGAACCATTAACACTTTGACATTTCTGCCGGATGTTTATCTGCCTTTTTTTAGGAGAGTTTGGGTTTATTATAATGCCAGTTCGTATTTCTACAGTTAACAATTGCAAAAACATGTTTCATGATATTTGTTTTCAGACCGTGGAGGGAATGCATGGGAGTGAGATCGAGGGTGTACTGATCACTTCCAAAATTTGTGCCTCTTCCTGCCATTTATCTGGGAACACTTTTACAGGGCGACGCGTCTTACCATGAGCAGCAAACGAACTTTTTTACTAGTTAGCCAATCAGATAGCGCGAATTCAATTGAAGGGCACGCCTCCTAATAACAAAGTTAGGCACGAGCAAATGCAATCTTGTTGCTTCGTGTTTATCACAGGAATGTAAAGTAACTTACAAAACACGAATATTCTATTCCTCTTTATCGCTTCACGTGTATCCGCAGTTACGAAAATGATTATCTGAATGAGCTGGTGATATGGTGCAAACTTGGAGAAAGGTTTGTTGGGAGCTTACGGAAAGGCGCCTCGCACAGTAAAGGTGCTGTTACACGATACAATTTTTTCCTGCAACTTGCAACGCAACGCTGACGAGAGCCGTTGCGATACAAGTTGCTGATTACATGTTCAGTACACGTTTGCAACTTGTTTTGCAACGTTGCAAAAAGTAGATAAGTGGTCAACTTTTTCTGCAACTCACAACGCAATTTTTCGTTGCGAAACAAGTTGCGCAGAGAAGGTGTTACACGCGCAATTTCATCCGCAACTTGTGTTGCAACGGCTCTCGTCAGCATTGCGTTGCAAGTTGCAGGGGAAAATTGCCTCGTGTAACAGCACCTAAAGTACGAGATTAGGAAAAAACTTAGGCAAAAAAAAACAAGACGGCGAAATCCAAAATTTGGGAAACACCGCGTTCACTTTGGGAAGACAATTTACAACGGGCGTAGAGGGAGGGTCGGACACCTTAATTATTGAGACTTATATAACGGAGTAACTGGTTAGCTTTCAGTTGAGGTTGGGGTAGCAGTTTATATAGTTAAATTTAAGACTAAGCAATCCGAGAAGCTAGGTGGTACAGTGGTACGGAAGGCTATGTAAGCCTAAGCCTAGCTGAGGTCACACGTTCAATCCTGAGTGGTGATTTTAGATTTTCTTTTTTACACTTAAAAATTTATTGAAAATAAAATTCTAAGTGTCGACATTACGTTATATGTCTCAATAAGGTATCCGACCCTCCCTCTACGCCCGTGGTAAATTGTCTCCTTCACTTTGTACCTGTTTGTACACGTCAAAATATCGACCCCGTTGTCAAGATAGCTCATAGAGTACTTTGATTGTTTTTAGTGGAATGGTAATTAGCTAACAACCCAATGACGCCACAAAGGAAGAAACTGTTCAATCATTTTGTATTTAAATCCATGAATATATATTTATGTTACAAAGCAAGCCCACACGTGAGCACTGTTTATGTTACTATTTACACCATTTAATAATATTTCGTTAAAACATATTTATCATTAAATATATAAAACATCTTTGATGCGAACGAAGATAACATTTCATTTGGGAGGATCAAATGCAATACACGAGTTTGGATAAAAAACGGTTGATTTTCCACGAAAAAAAAAATAGCTTAGAAAAACGATTTTCATTTCTCTCCAATTAGTATATGTAATAGGACTACATGCTGTCCAATTTGGAAATAATTGGATGAAAAAAATTCCGAGGACAGCCAAAATTAGACAAGGCCGTAGGCCGAGTCCAATTTGGCTGTCAGAGGAATTTTTTGAATCCAATTATTTCCAAATTGGACAAGCATGTAGTCCTATTACTTATTAATTATATAGCTAGTGAGAAAATACAGCTTCGCAAGGAAAACTATGGGAACTGTCTCTGATAAAAAACAGACTGAAATCTTAATATTTTTTTTATTTTAATTCATTTTTAAATACATGAGAGCTGACCTGACTGCCAGAGGAATTCTTCGTCTTCTTCATTCAAAGCGTGAGATGCATTTTTTCGCTTTCCGTAACCCTTCACTCTCAATTCTCTTGCTTTCGCCTCAAGTTGTTGCCTTGACTTTTCAAATTCGCGGTCTCGCAAGATGCTGTGTTTTTTGCCAGCGTTTTCTAAATGGCGGTCCAACGCGCTCTGCATCACTGCCAGACTTTCTGGTTCATATTCGCCGCCGTCTTTTTTTCGAATTTCGGCAAAGAAGCGGCAGAGAATTGCATCTAGCTCTTCTGGAGGGATATCTTCAAAACGTCTCGCTTCGTTATTACGCTGGAGTTTCCACTCGTTGAAAACGTTCAGCCACGTTTTTGTGCTCTTGGCAGTTTGAGTTTTCGTTTCTGCTTCTAAGAGTATTAATTTCCTCTTCCTGCAACCATGGAAATCTCTCATTTGTGTTAGAACTGCTAAAGATGGAAAAATTTGGCAAATTTTCTTCACTGAATTCCTCCATGTTGTCAACAACAACAATGGCGACCTGTCCTGCTTTCAGTGCTGACGTTTGCTCACTGCTGATTGGTTGGTTTCACAATCCATTGTTTTTTCTTGGATTTCATTGGTTGAAACAAACTGTCCTATTTTTTCCCAAATAGGACAGTTCTGCATTTTTACTCAAACTCCATATTGAAAACTGTCCAAATTAAATCCCAAATTGGACAGTTCTGACAAATTAAAGGATAATAGCCGTGCTGACAATACTGGATTAACTGACTGCTATATAATTAGTACTAAATATTATTCGTTTTTCCTAGTTCACTTCATTTTAGAAATTAAATTTCGCTAGGTGGAGCACTTGATACAGGAACACACCACAACGTGAACCGAGTGCATTAAGAAACTACATGACGGTTGTCATGAAGGTGATTGGTTCTTATTTCAGTGGAAAAGTAAGTCAAACGGCTAACATGATAACCCACGTTTTATCTGATAAAAATGAGCAATAAAGGTCAATAAACATTTGACTGCATTTGCTTTAAAAAAGAACCTAAACGGACTGGTTTCTTACTAGACATAAGATACCTGTATAAAAGAACATTTTAGTTAAAATTCGGGTTTTTATATGTGGTTTTTATTAGCTTTCTTTGCCGGCAACTCAAAGGGAAAGACTGTGAGAAAAATTGGGCTTCCGATGGAGAATCGAAAATTGGGAGGGGCATGGGGAGAGAGTTGGCACGGTCTCATCCCAGTGCTCCTCTTCAGACATTCTCTCTCCATTCCCTCCAAGCCTCGAGCTTAAGTTGCCTGTGGAAACTACACCTCGTTGATCATGGTTGCTCGTGACAGATGCAACCTAATTTGCCTTTTCCGAACTAAAAATATTTCAATTGAAAAATAAACGCTCTAATTTTTAAGTCGGTACTAAAGCTCAGTAATGCGTGTTTTTCTTGTCGCCCTTTGTGACAATCTAAACAGTTCATCTTTTATCGATCTTATAAGAGGTTGCGGCGACTGTCCTAATGTTGCTCCCCGCTGGTCAAGAGTGCTATTGGCTGACATGTTTAGTACTGTATCGTGCGGTGGCGCAGCTTGAAGTTGCGAGAGGAAACTGGCGTCTTTTGGAGGACTGGTACCTAGAGCTCCCGGATAACTGGCCTAAAAGATAAACAGAAAAATAAATAAATATAAAAATTTATAATTCAACACATTGATACACTGTCCAAATATGGTCATAAAGCTCTCGATATTGGGCAATATTGCACTCGCTTTTGCACTGTAACTGTTAAGTGTATCGCACGCTGAACCTTCGACCTCAAGGACTATGGTCGGAGTCTTTGGGAATCCATCGTGTTGTGTCCACAAAAGTGGCACTTTGGTCAACAGAGCTCTTACCTATTCCTGGTCGCTTACTTTGCGCATTTGCGAACCGCGAATTCGTTGATTTGACACGAAAGTACCGATTTAAAAAAAAAGCCAAATGGCTTCTTGATGACGTCTGTTTGACGGGGCGGAATTCTGGTGTTTTTAAAATGCATAACGCGTTATGCATTGATCGTTCAAGCCTTGCCTCCGCCGCCATGTTGTTTTCTTAAGTTGTCTCCACCCAGGTGTATTGAGGATCAACTTTGCGATGGACCAGCATCCCATCAGAATACTCCGTAATCGCTTTATGCTACGGAAATTGGTGATAAACGCCGGACTGATGGGCCTCTTCGCTTGGAAAAAGACTAAACCTTTCTCACTTTTCCTGCGGTTTGATCTCGTATGTGATTGGTCGACACACAATTGACACAATAAAAGCAAAGAGCTCTCATGGTTTTCTGATACGCACAGCAATGCTAAGAATCTAGCCCCCTGTAAGCCACTAGCTGATACTCAAAAACAAGCTCAAAAGAGGGATGTTGTTGTTCATATTGTGTAAAGGCAAGTATGATGTGAGCATAGTATTTCTGCCCCCTTTTTTCTGTGCATGCTATTTAGAACACTTGGTGCGTTTCAACTTACTTGAGCTAAATCAGGATAGAATGCATGCATGCTGTCTTCTGCTGCATAAGGACTCCACACTAGACCGCCCTAAAAGAGGGACGAAAGCAAGAAATAATTAGTACCGTTAACTCTATCTAAGCTGGACACCTTTGGGACCAACTGTAGCTATCCGCCTTACAGGTGTCTGCGCTACAGAGAGTTTAGTTACAGACGAAAAAGTGAAATTCAGCCAGAACCAGCCAATGATTGATGTCCGTCTCAGAAAGGCGTCCGTCTTAAGAGAGTTTACTTTATACAAAAAAATAATTCACTCCAAACCATTGTTAGCCATCGAAGCTCATCGTCTTGCATCTTGAAGCACAGGTAATGCCGCCTGTTTCACCCTCCCCCCCCCCCCCCCCCCCCCCCCCCCCCCCCCACCACCAACGCAACACGACAGTTTATATTAAGAACACCAAATCGGTATCCCAAAGGTGACCATGACAACAGCAGTTGTCTGTATTACTACCCTTCCTGGATGGAATGCTAATCCATCCCAGGGTTATCCCAAGCATTTTGCAAGATTTTCCTAGGCGGCAAAGATCGGAGACAAGTGGAGTAGTATCATTCAGGCCTTATAACTCAGATGAGAGAAAGACTGTCTTTACATACTTCAAGCAATCACCTACATGAAAGCGCTAAAATGATCGATAGAACCTATTCACTGAATCCAAGCTAGAAACTCGAGTACTTACTCACCATGTCATTTCTTTGTTGCTGAACCGGTATAATGTACAAATTCTGACCGCTTGGATCCCTGTACGCATATGTTGGAGGCGGCGCCCGCTGGTTCAAAATTCTGCGGATAAACAGATAAATTCATGAAATCGTTTATAAATAAGAACCATATTTACACTTACATGAGGGGTTTATGTGAGGGCGACCAAAATATTCCATAAAAAATAAGAACTAAGGAATTAGTAGACTTTTTTAGTTTTTCATATATAGATTTTAGCTTTCAATGTATTTTTCTTTGTCGTTAATTTGCGGGTCACACCGGTACACGACTCTTTGGAAACATGACTTATTGATTGATAAATATATTGATTGACTGATTGATTGATTGATTGATTGACTGACTGACTGACTGACTGACTGATTGATTGATTGATTGATTGATTGATTGATTGATTGATTGATTGATTGATTGTATACCGTTGTCTGTCCGCTGGGTCCCAGACCACTATTGGATCACGAGTCACAACCGGTCGCACAGCAGGGTGACCTGGGTAACCTGGCATGCCGATAGGAGTTTGAGGCATCGCTCCTGGGTAACCAGGCATTGTGGGCTAGACGCGCCTGCGTTGTCCAGGTGTTGGTTCAGTGGCTCGACCATGCGCGGGTGGTAGTTCCGGTAATGCAGGTTGACCTCCAATGTATCTAGTGATGAATAATAAACAAAGGAAATTGAAAACGATTTTACAAGTAGCCTGCACTGCATGGGGTTCTTATGGCTGACGAGTGTTGTGTGCGTGTGTTCAGCCGCCATCTTGGATTCGCAAAGCGTAGAAGGGTGGGGGATTTGGATGTTACTTGTCAATTAATATGTGGGGCAAACGAATAACTAATGTCACAAGTTACGCCTCTGATAAAGAGACAAGAATCATTAAACGGCTTACCTTGACATTACAGCGGGTCGCGGAGGAGGAGCGGGATATCCCTGGGGTTGTGGGAACTGTCTCTCGGGTTCCATACTATGAGAATTTTTTGAAGACTGATCCCAAATAAGGCAAACGCGCCATCCAACATGGCGTGCATGCGCCGCCGTGTCATTCATATCAATTTCGGATTCGTCACTGGACGCATTGGAGTCTGTGGATTTCTCGTGTTGCTTACCACGGTCCTGAAATGGAATATAGTTTCTGTTATGACAAGATATTAAAGACGAGATGTACGAAACTTCGTCAAGGGAAAGGAATGTGTTTCTTTCTAGCCTGTGAAGACATACGACTTTTGGCAAGGCAGTGTAGGGACGTAGAACAAGACTCACAATTATCGTCTGAAAAACGCGGTAACAAATCCCACCTATGAACGGGCAGCCTGCTACCTTGTTTTTCTTTTCGTTTTTAATTCTTCAACATGATACCGTAAAAATAACAAGGGATTCATCACTTGTGTGGTTCACAGTATTACCAATACAAGTATATAATCGTACCCGCTTGCTTGAAATTGAAGATGATGTTGTTGGTGCTTTAAGTTTTCTGTAGCTCTTTAGATGCGGCACGCCCTCTTCATCTGTAGCCACAGAACTGCTTGGGGGCCGCCTTCTTCGGCGCTTTACCTTTTTGCCGCTGGAAGGAAATATACATTGTTAAACACTGCACTCACTCTCTATACCGGACAATGCGCCCACAGTGACGGTCAAAACAGAGTTGTCTACGTCATCAGCCACTAAATGAAGTAGCTATCGAAATCACATTGTTTATGGCATTGGAGAGGACTCAATAACAGCACATTTTTCGAGAAATAATAAAACAATAAACAAAGAAAAACCATTTCCTAGCCCTTCTGTTCCTTACCTCGCTGCTTTTCGAGTTTAACAATAATCTGCCAACAGCGTTTGAAATAGCACACAGTAAAACCTGTGAGGCGTCACACGATTCGCTCTCGACCAGTGACGTAGAACTCAGTTTTTCACGCGCGCTGGGCTGTGATTGGTTAATTCAAATCGGGCCGTATGCAAGGTCTGCTAAAATTGCCTTTGAACACAAAGTTAATCCACGATAACGCCAGATTATGAAGTCAAATCTATGGACTATAGCTTTTGCGCACAGACAATCGTTTTTAGATGCACGCTTGCCATGAGTGCAAGATGGTCGCCAAGACGGGAAAGCCTGCTTCCACGGGAACCGCCCATATAAATACAAAGACAAATACAAACGAACAAACTCACGTGATCACTCGCTCAGCGGCCTCCTCCTCTTCAAGTACATCATCAAATTCGTGCTGAGCTCTGTCCCAGGCTCTCCTCTCCGGGGGAACAGCAGATCTTGAGCTGTCATGTGTCCTCTCGCGCACTCGCTGTTTATTCTTCTGTCGTTCAAGGTCTGCTCCCTTTTCCAGCTCTCGTTTTGTGGTTTTTCCCTTTTTGCGGCCCCTTGGCGTGTCATCTTCAGATGGTGGCTATCAAGATATAAATAACATATTGGTGAGATTTTCAATTCAGGGGGAAGGGGCGCTCACAAAAAGAAAGACATCGTGAATTAGCTCGCATATGAAAATAATTTGTTAATCAGTTATAACAATACAACGAAGTTTTTGTAAATAATAAATATCACTGATGGAAGAGAAAAGACGTACGAAGGCAAGACAAAAAAAAATGCACTTTTTCCGAATTATTTTCCTTTCAATGTGCAGAAATATCTTTGGTTATCGATCTCTGGCAGGATACGAGGGTAAAAAGGACCTATAAAAAGAAATGCTTGGCGGTTTACGCCTCAGGATGAAAATATTAATAGTAAAATCAACCGTAAGAAAAAAAGGACTAATTTTACTTCAACCTGCAGTCCAACAAGAGAGGTCTGTTTCTGATTTAAAGGGGGTAGGCTCGGGGCTGGATGTACTGATGAACGGAATCGATTAGGGGGGTACCGTGGGGGACCGCTGGCCTCACCCATAACAGCTACAGTAGGCACTTGAGCCGCAGAGTGTTTGGCCTAAAAAGAAACAGGCAGGAAAGTTAATACTTTATGGGTATGTGTAAGGGTATATTGCGGATGTCTAGAAATAAAATGAAAGATACGCCTCCAGCAGACAGTGAAATAACCCAAGCAGAAGGAAAATGGGACCAAATTTAGGACTTTGTAGCAAGAAATGTGGCATCTCACTAAGTTCATGTTGGAAAAAATCCATGCAGGAAGCTTTAAAAACAACACGTTGTATGCATTTTGGGGGAAGCTGTTTTGAAGTCATCACGATAAGTTTTCAGGTAAAGGTCAAAACATTCAATGTGGTCTTGAAATTCACTTTTCGCTTTGATTAAATCTACGAACTCGAATCCAGTCTTCTTGAAGTTAAGCCATGCCTTGTGGCAAAGGCCTTCATGTGAACTCCATTATTGGTTTTTAATAATTTGTCGACAAGATCATTATGTGTAACGTTGTATTTAAATGAAAGCTAATGAGCAGTGCTTTCCAGTGGCGCAAATTTGCGAAAATTAACCGCATTATACTTTGGTACTGTTAGAAAGTACAATATTGTTATCGTTACCTGTGGTGGTGGCGGCGCTACACTTTCGGTTCTTGTCCTGGAAGGGAATAAATTGTAATGGTGAAGACCAGCAAGCCTAAAGGACTCTTATTTCTGGCTTCCGTAACAAGAGCCGACTAGGAATATTAGTAATCTCTCATGGATGGGATCCCCGTCCACCACTCCAAAATTTCTTTTACACGTTGCCCAATTTTTAAGGTGATTCCTTTTGTATTGTATTTCCCATCATGTTCTGCGCATAATGTCTTGCGTCATTTGTGCGCGCAGGAGCGCACGCACGAGAAGAAGAAAGTTTCCTTTAAGGATAAATCGGCTAAATGAATAAAAGATTGTTTTCTTTAAACGAGCACGGTGACCCCTATTTTTTATTGATGTCATTTACGCGTAATAGGACTATAAATAACATATTTTTACCAGAAAAAAAAAACTAAGTTAAGTAGTAGAACTGATGTATTAATTCTGTGTAAATCGCGTGGAAACCTGTACTTGGGGCCAATGAGGAGTATGTGCTGATGACGAAGCGGCCCAATTTCCTTGCAAAATTTGCAAGATCGGTCAATCTGAAATGACTTTCCTAAACGAATGTTGCATAATCAAATAAATAGTGTTAAAATTTCAATAATAATCATAGTTTTCTCCAGGCAATAAGGATCCATTTCTCGATGTTCGAGTTTCGAACATTCCGGCTCGCGCAATTATAAAAAGTCGCTATAAAAAAACGGGAGTACAGAGTAAAAACAAGCTCAGTGACTCCCTCTTTTCATTGCATTTTTCGAATGCCCTAAGTATGGTTATCAATCGTACCAAGTTTGAAAAAAAGTTAAGTATAAGATCCTTTTCAAGGGAATTACCTTAAACAATATATCAAACACGAGAAATAATGTTTTATCAGAATTTTCAAACAACGAGAAGTGAGTTGAAAATACGAGGTGTTTGCCGAGAAACCTGATAGAACAAACTTTTCAGTGTTTGATAATAAAAGCTTCTTAAACTGACCATAAAATACAGAGAAAACGAAGGAACAAAATCACCAAAATCTATGCAAACTTGATGAATTATTAAGTTTGAGAAGTTGCAATCCATTTCAATCCTGGCAATCTGTAGCTAAGACAATTTTAATAGTTTTAGTGACCAATATAAAATCAAGATCACATTAATGTTGTAGTTCATTTTTTCTTGAACCAGTTTTTTGTATTATTTAACCACGGATAAAATTGATCTACAACATAAACAACAATGGACCATTATTTCTATATTTTCTTTGATTGTCGGTTACGGGAAATTGATTATTCAAGACTCGATTTGACAAAAGGTTTTGATTGAAGCCAACAAACCCGTTATGATACTTACAGTTTTTGCTCCCTGGTTGGTAACTTCTGCACTGGTGGTTTACCGACTTTTCTTCGCCTGGATGTCTCGCGTCCACGTCTGGCAGGCTTTCCAATTTGTTCTTCTTCATCATGAGCGGAAGCAGAGGTGAATGGTGTTCTCTGCATGCTGGGCACTCCTGACTCCGTGTGCCGTGCTACATCTAAACGAACAGCAGGAGGGGTCTGATAAATGATAATTAAACCGATTAGATACGCATCATGTGACGGGAATATAAATTGAAATACTACACACATCCCGAAAGAAGAATTGTTACAACAGCCCATAAGTGGGTTGAAACGTGCAACTGTCTCTTGTACGCTTCAAAACAAGCTTCCGATTATTCAATTTGCTTAGAAGTTGTAACAGCCATATTTGGAAAATCAAGATAAAAATATTAACCAGTCAATTCGCTAGAACAACTTGCTTCCAATCTCGAGGGACCGAGGGGTTTCCAAATATGGTACTAAGCAAAAAATGAATAATCGGAAGCAGTGGATGCGCGTTACACGTTTCAACCCACTTATGGGTTTCTGATGACACAGCCTTGTTTGGGCAGTGACCGTAATAAGCTATACAAGTGTCTGTATTATGGATATGTCCTTACCCCCCTTTCATTAGTCTCCAGTATCCTGTTGGTGTCCGGCTCCGCCTTTAACTTGCGCGCAACCTTCTTCCAGCACCAGCAGACAAGACTAATCAAAATAATCAGTAGGATTGGGCAGAGAACCGCTGGGATAATCCACAACTTGATCTGGGTCGGGACGACAGTGGGTGGTTCTTCAGGGGACGTTGTTGGTACAAGCGCTGGTCTAGGAGCGGTAAGAACCTAGAAAACCGAATGAATGGAATAAACATTATGCTTTATGAGACTCTTATAGTTTCTATAATTACTTTTAATTACAATGGGGGTGAGAGCCAGTGAGAGGTAACACTCGGTGAAAGCGCATGAGGGTTGACAGAACGCTCGAGAGCTGGCTGTAAAACGAGAGAAACAGTTTGGACTCTCGTCCATTCTCATAAAAGAAAAATAGGACAGATTAAGACATGATAAAAAGCATATACGCGTTGGTGCTCAAATAGGAACAAGAGTTAGAACTCAAAAAAATTTGAGCATATTCAGACTTCATGAAAGCGCATCAGGCCAGGCCTTTTAAAACAAGATCTAGACGTTAAACTGTCAAAGCTCTTAGCTGATTTTCTGAGCACCTGGTAAGATCTTATAATAAATGGTTAAAAGACATATATTTCTTACCGCGTAGGGCACGGTATATGTTGTCATCTCGCCTGTACTCAGCCGATTCATAACAGACGCTGCGTAAGAACCGTTCACCACAGCAGCGGAGTCAAACACGAAAAACGTTACATCTGCTTCGGAAGCTGCTGAGTTGGCGTTTCTGACTACGTCCACAATCTGAAAGAAAATAATAAAAGCACACCTTCAAATAAAATGTCATTTTACCCATAAATTTTAGAATCTTTAATGTGGTTCTTTATGTGATGAAGTCCTTAAGTGTCATTCATTCAAATGAAATCTATTGAGCAGCAAATTCCTGCTGTGCTGATTACTATGCTGTACAAGATGATCCTAACTTTTGGGTGTGTGGAAGAAATCCTTAAGATTGACCTTTCAAATGAAAGCTACTGAACAGTTCTTTCCTGTCGTACTGTTTGTTATGCTGTACAAGGTGGTTCCAACTTTGAGTCTGTGGTACTTTGCTGTTTACTATGCTGTACGAGGTGGTTTTAACTTTCCGTTTATGTAATATGGTTCACCCAGATGTGCAAAATGGTTCTAACTTTTGAGTTTGTGAATAAATTTTTACTTACAGTTGCACTAATACTTCCGCTTCTCCGTGAACTTTTTCGCGCTTTGCCTTCCACGTACAACGTAGCAAGTTTGTTTGCCAGATCGCTTCGGAACGAGGAATCTTTTAAATCCTGATTTTGACTGACACTGAGGCCTATGATCACGTGGTCAGATTCTAAGGCTGTGAGGGAGTCTGGGACGTAAACAGGAACCAAGGCCTGCGAAAAGAATCAGAATTTTAAAAACAAATTCATTTGCCACCTGAAACGAACCATTGGTGAAAAAAGGATCGATGTTACGGTTTGCCTATGTTGATAATACTAATAGTAATCTGAAATTAGTGAAGTGCGTTCGATTGGACAATAATGGTACGAATGATTTACAAGTAAACACTATGATTTTTGTTGTTTTCTCCCGACACTTTTCTCATGTTCTCCCAACATCCCGCGTGGGTTTATTATGCTGGTAAACTATTAGAAAATACGTTCTTAATTGCTAAACCAGACTACTCTTACTACGTAAAGCATTTGTAAAGACAGAACTTTGTAAAGAAAAAGAACATACTTTATTGCCATACTTTGGAAAACAGATTTATACAATAGGAATTATAAACAAAAATAGGTAATATTACCCATTAATATTTTAATATCTTATTTTATTGTATTTTATTCATTTTTAAGTGGAATACCTGCAAACTAGCTGGTTTGTTATCGTCGTAGCTTTTCAAAGGCGTCTATGATAACATATTCTTTTATAGCTAAGCGTATGACACAATAAACAGTATTGTATTGTATATTATTATACTATTATATATATTATTATTATATCATTATAATTTTGTGCTGATGAAGTAGATTATTCTTATTACGTTCATCGGATGACGCAGGAAAACCAATCAAGGTCATTGAAAAAATGAATGAACTTAATTGACACGCTGCGCGTCGAAAGCTCACCCAGCCAACCAGCGTAGAATTCAACTTGAACGCTAAGCTACTACTAGCGACAGATTGTCAGTTGTCACTCACTAACGAAGTTTCGTAACAAAGTTTTGCCGTTAAATCGATCTACTGTACGTTGTTGTCAAGGGCAACTTGTTACGTTTCCAATTAATTAATTAATTAATTGGCTGTCATGGACGTCATCAGTTATTTCGCGCATTTTGTTACTGATAACGTTGAGAACACAACAGATGACATGATGGTGTCCGTGGTAAAACAGAAGTCAGAAATACTAAGGAAAGACGAGCAGAGCGAGCGATTTTCAAATGCCAAACTATTCAAGCGCACGGCATGAACATTGACTTCAGTTTTATTTGGAATTTTTCCGCGCGCGCTGCAATGTTGCGATATTACGACATTTGGAACTATTTAAATAGCTAACGCGCGTTTTCTACAATACTATACAATACAATACAATACAGTACAATACAATTTTATTTTACTCATAACAATAGATATATACATTTTACAAGAACACGCCAAACAAGAAAAACTACAGATAATATAATACTTATAAAATATAAATTAACATTAGAGCCTAGAGGCTAAATTAACCAAAGAGTTTTCAAGTTAGCCTCCAGGATACAAGGGATAGAAGTCCTGAAACGTCTGAATTTTCAGTTTCAAAAGCGCCTAAATAACATTTTTCATTGAAAACGTCCAGAACAGACATGCAAACGTTGGAAATGTAGCAAGTTACCCTTGACAACAATGAATTTTGACGGCAAAACTTTGTCAGCAAACTTCGCTCGTGCATTGGTCAACTGATAATCGAAGTATGGCGTCAGATGTTGAAGTTCTTCGCGCAATCATTACCACGTGAGTCGATACTTCGGTGCGCAAGTTTTCGGAACCATTCAAACAGCTGACGCACGTTTTCAGTTAACGGCTATTCACTGATAAAAGGGACAGAAGTATGGCGTCAGATGTTGAACTTAATCGCGCAAGCTAATCGATACTTCGATGCGCGAGTCACCGCATTATCTTACGTGAAAACGAGGCAGCCCAATTTAAAAGCGAGGTAATTGGATAAACAGAGACTTACGTGAAAACGGGGCAGCCAACCTTGAAAGCGAGGTAATTGGATAAACAGAGAAAAATCTCGATTTTCCTCCACTCTAGTAAACACAGGCAACACACACTAAATTAGGCACGCGGTCTCCCCTCGTCGAGCGCAATAAACTAGAAATTTCCAGTTCATCGTTCGAAATCCAACTCAACCTTTCGTAGCCTTGATCACCTTTGTTTTTGTACAACACTTAGTTCGGAGTTTCTCTACTTTAGTAAGGCCACCCTTTCACGAGCGACTTCAAGCGTTTTCAACAATGTAACGGCGCCACTCCTGCATAGACGAAGCGATAACAGAGCCCGTACTATTATCATGAAAAATACCATGTGTCGAGTTTCTCGCGTTTCATTTCTCCAGTTTTTTTTAACTGTCGCTTCGCCTGTTTTAAAAGGGACTACACGTGACTGCAGGTAAGATTCTCCCCTGAAGCGATAACAAATGTAGTGGCAGCATAAGCGAATATTTTGAGGTTTCTAACAGCAAATGACGTCCCTTCTAGAAAAAATGAAATTAATTATAATCACCTGAAAACCTTGCAGTGCTGCGGTGAGTTGGTTGACATTAGAAACTTTAAATGTTTCCACGACATCAGTTCTGTTGACTTTCTTGCCGTCAACCGAGATGAAAAATTCCAAATATGTCTGTTCATTAGGTTCGAAAATGATGGTTTGAATCTAAAAATCACAAATTCACTTTGATTAGTAACGTAATAATGATCCGCAGAGGGCCAACAGGGCTGGAGCTTTACTCAGCTTATTTAGCATTGCAGTAACTAGGGATATTAAATTAGAGTAGTTTTATAGAGGGCCACAAGTTTATTAGCTTTGCTATTTAATGCAACCCTCTTTAAATAAAGACTTTACTTACTTACTTACTTACCTACCTACCTACCTACCTACTTACTTACTTACTTACTTACTTACTTACGTACTAGAACCGATTATAGCGTAGCTTTAGAAAAGGCAACAACTTGTGGTGTAACAACCTTCCTAAGGAACTAAGAAATCGTTTTTCTATTGATTAAACAGAATCTAACGTGGCAAATATTCAAACCAGAAGAAGAATGTTAAGAAAGATGTTATGTTCATCATGTCACAAGCGTGACTTCATTGCTTTTGTTTTTACCATGGTTGGATAAAGTTTTTTGGTTATTGTTGTTGTTGCTTTAGTATATTACATTTTGAGAAAGCATTACTTACAGTAACATTGACATTTCCAACTGCTCTCCGTCGCCTTTTTTGTATCACTTCAGCAAATCTATATGCCGCTAAAAGATTAACTTCCATGTCGTTCTTAAACCCTTGGGATTCAACAATTGTATTTGGAGACACAGTGACAGTAACCACCATCAACACTGACTGATCTGGGGGCTTGGTTGTTGAAGCAGTAACAGAACTAGACACTGCTTGGGTAAGTGTACCAGTTGGTGAAATATTTTGACTTGTGGTAGGTTGAACAGACGATGAGACTTCTGTTGCTGAAGTAGTCGACAACACCGGAGTGGAAGTCTGGATCGGAGATGATTTGACAACACTGGTTAGAGAGGCAAATGAACTTTGAGCCACGTCGCTTGATTTATGCAGCCAATCAAAACCTATATAAATCAGAAGTAAGAACAAATATAGGCAAACAAAGAATCTCTTTTGTAGCAATTGACCTCTGGAAAGATCTCCCATCTGACCTAAAGGATCTAAATGTATTTCTCTTCTCCAAAAATTTAAAACGTTATTTATTGTCAGAACAACACAAATAATTTGTCTCCTCTGTTATGTTTTTCTATTGATTTTCTAACATCATATTGTTAAATTATTTCACTGTAAATATGTTCACTTGTTTTAATTCTTTCACCTGCTGTAAATGTTTAACAAACTGTGGCTGGGGGCTAACTAGAAAACTTACCGGTTAATTTAGCTCCCAGACTCAAAATTGTATTGACTATTTAAATTATTAGTACTTAGTTCAAAATGTGTGTAGGTATTTTTTTAAAATATAGTTGTAAAAAATGAGTAAAATAAAGAAAGTTTGAAGTTTTGCTACTGGTATGGAAGTTGGAGGTACAGCACTGGAGTTGATAGCAGGTGCAGTCGAAAGGAGCACATCGATGCACGAGACATTCACTGTAAGGGAAAGCATGGACTTTCCTGGCTCTTTTGCATATGCAAAACAGTCAGGAAAGCGTGGACAGTCCTGGCTTTCTGCGCTTACCAGGATTCCTTGGATATTTTGTGGAAGCCAGAACGACCCCGCTTCCCTGGCTTTTCCCTATAACACCCAGCTTTCCAGTAAAGCACCAATTAAAGCCTGGAAAGCCAGAAATAAATATTCTGCCCTTTCCTGGCTTTTCCTGATTTGCAAAAAAGCCAGGAAAGCACAGAACAATTCCCACCTTTCCAGGCTTGAATTTCATACACACCAAAAGCCCTGTAAAGCCTGGAACAAATACACATACACAGTACACATATGTTGTGGTTCAAATTTTTCTTGGTTTAAAAAATTTTAAACCAGTTTGATTTTATTTTCCTTTGTCTCAGATTATGGTTATGATTCTAAGACAAAGGAGAATACAGATTAATCAGGTTTAAAAATTTTTAAACCAAGAAAAAATATGAACCACAACACATGCACCCTGAAATCCTGGAAAGTGCAAAAAGCTTAAAATTGAACTATTATAGGCTTTCAAAGATTTCACGTAAAGACTAATCGGAATGAATTATTTTGGACTTGGACGGCAAAGAGTTTGGTGGCCAGGCATGGACATGCAAGCTGAGAGATATGTGCGTGAATGTTTTTGGTAGCCAAATCGTGGGCAGCAGCGACAGCCATTAACCACCTCAATCAAATGTTTGCAACACATGAGATCCCTGATGTACTGTCCGGAGTTGGATGGCAACACAATATCACTCGATTCACTCAGAACACAACAGGTTTTAATAACACTTGCCACGCTACATCAAGATGGCCGCCAACAACCAAACCCATGATGCTCTTCGGTTTATAACATACGCATACATGAAGTACTAGTACGGGAACACTACATCCCTTCCTTTCCGCTATAACTGTGTAAATGTTTCGACACTATTACGGTTTTAAATATACTACTGGTTAAACAAATAAAATGTAAACAAGAGTTCCTAAGGTCAACAACAGTTTCTTAAACAGATGCATGATGTAGTCTCTTAAGGTTTACTCAAAACATAATCTTTAAGTCTCTCCGGTTGTTTGATGGTCCTCTTTGGTCTCGAACACTCTGAGACAACAGCCTTTAGCTTGGAAGTGTCTGTGTCTTTGATCTTAGTGTCCGTGTCTTTAATCTCAGTGTCCTCCGGGCCAAGTTCTACTTCATCGGATGAAATATATGGCTTAACCCAAGAACTGTCTCTTCTATACACAGCTCCTTCACTGGATTTCACAGTTACTTGATGTCTATCCTTTGCTAGCACAGTGTATGGTTCTGGCTCAAAGTTCGGCGCTAGTTTTCCAGTACTCTTGGTGTTCTTTAGCAGCACCCGATCTCCTGGAACTATCGGACTTGGTACAGCACCACGCTTTCCATCAGCATAGGCTTTCTGTGCTAATTTGTGACTCCAGTCTCTGTCCCTTGTACTCTCTTTAATCACTGACTTGTCTGGTCTTAGCTCTGGTAATTTGGTCTTGATCTCCCTACCAAACATCAGAAAGGCAGGTGTTGCACCTGTAGAGACTTGAGGTGTTGACCTGTATGCCAGGAGGAATTTTGGCAGTTCTTCCGTCCACCTCTTCCCTTCTACCTCTGCAATCTTTAGGGTCTTCAAGAGTCCTGTTCTGTCTTTCGACCTCGCCGTTGGCTTGCGGCCAAAGCGGTGGTGATGTCCTATGTTCGATTCCACACTCATGTAAGAACTCCTCAAACTCCTTGCTCACAAATTGTGGACCATTATCCGTCTTGAGTGAATACGGGTATCCAAATCTAGAGAAGACTCCTGTCAAGGCCTCAACTATCTTGGGTGTGGTAGTTGACCGCATAACTACCACCTCGTAATAACGACTATAATAGTCAACAACGACCAGTAGGTTCTCTCCGCTGGGCATTGGCCCCATCAGGTCTGCTGCAACATCTTGCCAAGGTCCAGTAGGTGGCTCGGCCCTCTGCATTGGTTCAGGAGGTGAAAACTGACCCACGACCTGACACCCATGACAGCCTTTGCACATCCGCTCTGTGTCCCCATCCATTTTCGGCCACCACACCTTGGTCCTCAGTCTACTCTTCGTTTTGACGACTCCCTGATGTCCCTCGTGGGCTGATTCCAATACAGATTTCCTGAGACTCTGGGGTATCACGATCCTATCTCCCCGGAGCACTAGTTTTCCTATGGTACACAGTTCGTTCTTCACACATACGTAGCCTGGCATTTTGCATTGCGACCAATCGCCCGTGTGGATGTACTGGCGCACACTTGCTAATTCTGGATCGTTCTCGGACTCCCTCTCAATCTCTCTTGGAGTCAAGGTAACCGGTGTACTTTCTTGGGCGATAAATCTGACTAGATCCTCTTTCTCACAGCTAGGATCCTTTGGATTGGCCTGGTTCAGCCGGGACAACGCGTCCGCGACATTTGTCTTCCCTGGGCGGTATACCACTTGGTAGTTGTAACACTGTAGGCGAAGCACCCAACGCTCGACCCTCGCGGATGGTTTGGATGTTGTACTGAAGATGCACTCCAGAGATTTGTGGTCTGTTTCTAGTTCGAAATCGCGCCCATACACGTAGAGGTTCATCCTCTCGCACGCCCAAACTAAAGCCAGCGCCTCCTTCTCCGTTTGTGCATACCGCCGTTCAACCTCTGTAAGGTTCCTCGAAGCATATGACACCGCTCTCCATTCCCCATCTTGCAATTGCAGCAACACCGCTCCCAGCCCATCAGGACCCGCGTCTGCTACGATTCTTGTCTTGCAGTCACCCCTGAAGTAGGCAAGCGCATTTGCTGATGTCATCAGTTGTTTCAACTTTCCAAATGCAACCTGCTGTTCATTACCCCAGACAAAGGGTTCTTCTTTCCTGAGCAATTTCCGTAGAGGCTCTGCCACTTGTGAAAAGTTGGGGATGAACTTTGATGAGTACTGCACAAGCTGTACAAACGACCGTACTTCCGATGTATTCTTCGGAGCCTGTGCATTCAGAACTGCAGCAACCTTCTCCTCGCTTGGTGCAACCCCTTCACTACTAAGGTCATGTCCGAAAAAGGTCAACCTATGTAGTCTGAACTCACACTTCGCACCATTCAAAGTCAGTCCACTCTCCCGCAGACACTGCAGAACTGCGTGCAAATTCTGGTCATGCTCCTCCAGGTTTACTCCGTGAACAATCAGGTCGTCTGCAATATTCGCTACTCCGCGGCATCCCCGTATTACATCCGATATGACTTTCTGGTATTTTTCCGGTGCAGACGAGATCCCGAACATGAGCCTTTTGTAGCGATACAGGCCTCGGTGGGTAACAAATGTTGTTATCTCTCTCGACTCTTCCTCTAGCTCGACTTGGTGGAATCCCCACTTGAGATCCAACTTGCTGAATACGGTAGATCCGTTAAGATCGTATAGGATTTCCTCAATGGTGGGAATAGGATGTCGTTCACGCTCAATTGCTTCGTTTGCCCTCCTCATGTCTACGCACACTCGAATGTCCCCGTCTGGCTTCGGAGCTACCACCAACGGTGATACCCATGCAGTAGGAGTGTCCGGTACCTCCTCGATAATATCCTTGTCTAGCAAATCATCTAACTTCTGGTCGACTTTATCCCTGAGTCCAAAAGGGAGTCTCCGCACTTGCTAAGCTACTGGTTTGACATTCTTATTGATGTGTAATTTAAGCTGATAATTCTTCAACTTTCCAACACCAGTGAGTATATCTGCATACTCCTCACGAATACCTTCATCACTCCCCTCTGTCACCACTGAACACACTCGGGACTCACTCGCCGGTCCCACTCGTAATACCTTAAGTTTCTCCGCTGTGTTCCTGCCAAGTAATGGCTTTCCGGTACCTTTGATGACCGTGAATTCATCCACACACCCCTCTCCGCTAGCTTCGCAAACTATTTCTGCAACAAATGTTCCTACCACCTCCACTGGTTCCTTCTGACCATATGCAAACAGCTTCTTGTCTGACACTTTGGATTCACACTTGATATGTTTCTGTTTCAGATTGTTCCAGGTCTCACAATCAATCAAGTTACACGATGCACCCGAATCAATTAACACCTTCTGTAATTCCACTCCACCAACCTTAAGTGTAATTTCTCCAGTTTCCTGCTGTCCTCCAACAACAAATGCATATCCATCTTCTGGGGCAGTTGCTCCCTCTGCTACGTGGAAAGCTTTCCTGTTCCTAGCCTGGTAATCTCTCTGATCGTCACTGGGTGGTGTTTTCGTAGATCCCCTCTTCCAACAACAGGCTGCAAAATGTCCCCGCATACCACACTTCTCACACCTTTTATCTCTTGCTGGACAGCAAGCATCTCTTGCAAAGTGACCAAAACGATTGCACTTAAAACACCTTTGTGATCGGTCCGCTTCAGGCTTTTGAGTCTTGTGGCTCTGTCCACCTTTCTTTCCTTTGTTTACACCCTGTCCTCTTCCTTTATTCTGGAATTTCTGCTGCTTGATCCAGTTGATTTGTCCTGTCGGGTGTGTTGAAGACTTATCCATAGATTTCAGCTGTTCATTAACTGCTTCGAAGGCTCTTGCAATGCGCTGTAGATCAGCTAACGTGGCGTTAATTTTCTCCAAGAATTTCCTCCTGAGCCTTTGGTCCTGACACTTTTCAATCAGTTGGTCCCGAATCGTTTCATCCACGTCGGTGAACTCGCACGTAATCGCCTTCTGTCTCAACCTGCACACAAACTGATCGACTTTCTCTCCGTTCTGCTGCTCCATTTGCCTGAATACATGCCTTTCGAAGGAAACATTAACTTTCGGCACGAAATATTCGTCCAGAAGTACTATGACATCTTTGTAGGGCTTCAGTTCTCCCTCCGTGGCTGCGAGCGTATAGTATAATTCCTGCAGTTCCGTTCCCGCGGTGTGTAACAATAATGCAACTTTCTGTGGGTCGCTTGAAACCCCTTTTGCCAACACATACAGCTCGAATGAACGCTTCCAGCGCTTCCAACGCACAGCTAAGGTGTTTGGATCTTCCCTGGGATTGAAGCAGGATAGATTTCGTATTTCCGTTGCCGAAAATTGGGTCGGTTGAGCTGCTTGACTCCCTGTTGCCTGACTCTCCGCTGAGCCTCCCGTGGTACTCGTTGGGTTCGTTTCTTCGTCTCCCATTCTCTTTAAAAATCTCGCTTCCTTCCCGCGGATTTTCCAAAATAAACACTTACAATAGCAGACCGACTATTATCCTCGTCGCCAATGCACTGTCCGGAGTTGGATGGCAACACAATATCACTCGATTCACTCAGAACACAACAGGTTTTAATAACACTTGCCACGCTACATCAAGATGGCCGCCAACAACCAAACCCATGATGCTCTTCGGTTTATAACATACGCATACATGAAGTACTAGTACGGGAACACTACACCTGAGGTTATCACGTCCGACAACGTCCCATTCGGATCTGGCGAGTTTACTGCATGGTGCAAACAAATGGGTATCAAGCATCGCAGAATCACCCCCCTTTGGCCAGCTGCCAATGCTCAAGTGGAGCGGTTTAATGGAACCCTGGAAAACACCATCCGAATTTCAAATGTAGAGGGGAAGAACTGGCGTTCTGAACTGTTTGTTTTCCTAATGAGCTACCGAAATACCCCACATTCATCCACTGGGGTGTCAGCCGCATCCTTGATGATAAATCGTCACATCAGAACCAATAAGATCCCATACCTGGATCTGTGTCGTCCTTCAACGGTCCTTCATATTGCATGTTCCAACGACAATCTGCGGAAGTCAAAGGCAAAAGAGTGCATGGACAAACGACACAAGGCGACTCCTTCCGACATCCGTCAAAGGGGATCAAGTGTTGTTACTTCAAAAGCGCGCCAACAGGTTAACCACAAGATATGACCCAAGGCCCTTTACGGTCATCAGGAAGAAGGGAGTCAGCGTCGAACTTGCCAGAGGAGAGGCACGATTGTTCAGAAATTTATTTATGGTCAAGAAGGTAGTTGTTTCAACAAGGAACATTAAACAATCTGGAAGCCCTTTTCAAGAAGGACGAATCCCCGGATATCTAAACATTACAGCACCGAACACTGGACATACAGAGAGGCCTTCTCGAGAACGGCATATCCCCAGTTATTTGAACGATTATGTTTTAGGCTAGGACGTCTTAGACTCTAGTGCTTAGTCATGCTCCTACTGTCAAGCATAGTTTTAGTCATTGTTGTTGTTCTATCACTTGTCACTCGTTTACACCTTCTTAGGAAAAGGGCGATATTGTACATGCGCATTGCGCACCTATGCTTGTTTGCGTATAAGCAAGGAGCATGTGCTCGACGCCATGATGTTAATAAACGTGCCTGTTTGATGTTACAACAGTTGCATCTATAAACAAGAACATTCATGTGGCACGAGAACATGACTGTGAAGTAGGTTTCAAGTGTGGTGTGACTGACATAATTTATGCATTAGAAATGAGTTCGGCAAACAGGCGTGCTTTGCAATGAGTTGAAGTTGTTTCTGCACTGAAAGTGTTTATCCATTAAGCCAACTTTTTGTCTTGTTTTCTTTCAAATTTAAGTCACACATATCCGTTTGAACAATCATGGCATGTTTAATACCAAAATAGAAAGGTTATGTTTTAACATGATTGTTTATGCTGGATGCAATACTGTACATCCATCCATCCATTCCCTGAAGTTTGAATTATTCTTTGAATGTGGAAGTATAACAAGCAATTCTCTTAACATACAAATCATTTCCTTTAACTTACCTGTATAATTGTTTTAATCATTTTTCATTAATTTTGATTTTTTAAGTAATAATTAACTGATTTTTATAATGATGTTCGTTATCTGCTGCCTCAAAAATTCTTGGGACTAAAAGAGTGACTAATATGTTTACTCATTCGAATGGAACCTGAAAAGTATCGAATTGATGCATGATCTGTTCAGTGGCTCTTCACACTCTTGGAATTTATAGAGAAATATTTACTTCTTTGGTCTTCTGATCATCGCACTCTTTGATTGAAGAACCAGAATATGTGTAGCTGTAAATGACAAGCTGACTTGGCAACAGCCCAGCAAGACATTTTTGCTCTTCAAATTTTCATGCCTGTTTACACATAAAATTAATTACTTTCCAATAAACAAACTAAGGCAATTAATAACATTGTGCTTGCAAAAAGAAAAATCAACATTTGAAACCAAGCACAGTGTCCACTTTAATGGGAGGTTGACAGAAAATAAAAATTATATTATCCGATCCGAGTTGATCCGTTCCGACTTTTGTACCTGCCTACTGTAAACCCCTATAGCACCTGTAGCCAGTAATGACACAAAAAGCTGTAAAAAAAAAACAAGCATTGTAATCTTGGATGATGACGAAATAGAAGAATTTCAGCAAAAGCAAGTGGCCCAAAATACAGTAAAAGGAACTGAGTGTGCTGTTCGTCGCCTTCAATCGTAGTATAGTCAGCGGTACGGAGAAAAAATGCAGTTGTCCAGCATTACTAAATCCAATGCAAGTGCTTTGTTGCGACACTTCTTCCTAGAAATCAGAGATACAAGAAAATAAAGCCTTGGAGAAGAATATGAACTGTCGACCCTGATCACCTATCGAAATGGTTTGAGACGATTTTTTCTGGAACGCAAAGACGGCGAACATTTCGACATTGGGGATGAAGAAGATTTGAAGAAGAAGCTTGCGTCCAAAAGAAAACAACTGAAGGCCTCTGGAAAAGGAACCCGTCCAAACAGAGCAGATGCCCTAGACAAAAATCAGATAGAGAAGCTATGGTCAAGAGGTGCTATCGGCCTCAAAACTCCCTGCCAACTTCTCCATCTTCTTTGGTGGAATAACACGCATATGTTGGGGATGAGAGGCCGTCAAGAACAGCTGGATGCTAAAATTCAAGATTTCAAAGACCACGGCACTTACTTTGAATTCACAGAGCGCTCCACGAAAATGAGAACCAATGAAACAGACAATCCGAAGGCCAAATGAAAGAACCACAACAAAATCTTCAAGAGCAGTGGCGTTGAAAGAGATCCATTCTACCTAGCGCAAATCGAAAAATCCAACAGGAACGATCTGGTACAAGACGCTTGGATTAAAGCGGGATGGGCTTTGAAACGTCATAAAAAGAATGGCGGTAACTGTAGAGATTGAAAGCGAAGGAAATTTTACCAACACGTCGGCCGCAAAACAGCAATTCAAATTCTCCGTGGTCACTTTGATCCAGTCGCAATCTCGGATCTCACAGGTCATGCCAGTCCCACGTCCATACAATCGTGCAGCCCAATACAAGGATGATTTTGGCGCTTAAAACTAGTTTAAACAACATTGTCTCAGGGGGGAGAGGGAGGGGATCATTTCTACTAACCCTGTGGTTGAAATGTTTTATAATTCTTGAGGAAATATTTAGTAACAATCCGTGTAAGAAGTAGGCAACCCAAATCCACGGAATGCAGAAAGGTGTGAATTGTGCTATTGTTGAAACCGTCCACCTCATTGGCTAAAACATGAAAATCTACTATAACTTCATCAGGCAGCGCATTTATTTATCTCTAGTTTACTAATTGATTCCCTTTTAGTGAAAACTATTGTGATTTTTTTCAAACTACAGGATTAACAGATTTCTGACTCTAAATGATTTTGCCTGAAAATTGGACCTCAAATTACGCCCTCTCGGCTTCTATGGTTTATTATCAGCTATAAAATTCCTGTGTTGCTGCCAAATATTTTCTGTTTTTTCGCGTTTTCTTTCTAGTCTTTTGTAGTCTCTTTGCGTTATTATTTTATGGGTTTTGTAGTTATCGCCACGGATATATTTACCCACGTATGATCAACGAATTACAACGAAACCTATTACCCTTTGTATTCAGTTAGAATTTTCCGTGCGCGTTCAGGAAAACAGTTAAGTTTTAGCCAACGTGTCATCGTGTTAAGATCAGATCAAGAGTAAGGTTCAACTTAAATGCTGTCAAATCTCTATCTTGGACACAGAATTAAGTCTTTTAAGTTTATTTGTGCATGGTACCATTTCTATTGCTGTTTGCATCAGTTTTGTGAAGTTCAACATTTGTTTCCAAAGTTTTAAGTGATTTGTACTTAGTCCGAACTATAGTCTTATTTCGCCATATAACATTTTAGTTTTCGAAACCGCTTTGTTATACCGCTTCGCTACACATCGCATCACTTCCAAGAATTGTTAACGTTTCCACGCTTTGCTTCAATAAACTTTGTTTATACTTTTACCGTGGTGAACTTTGTTGTGGCAAACCGCTTTGAAGCGTGTAAAGACGTTCTGTCTTAACGTGGGATTACCGACCGTTTTTGTGCATGTACTGTGAGTAATGCTCCATGAATGTTCACATCCTGCGCAAAACGGTTTCCGAAGCTGCTGAGACAACTCTGAAGCACTATGTGACAAGATTATGAAAAGCCAAAGGCCTAGTCCATTGATCTACAAGAAAACTAATTAGAGCCAAAAGAAGTCTAACCCCGAGCACTTTTTGCCACAGTTCCTCAGAGACATCAATTCACCTTTTTTGGTCATGTCATGTAACATCCTCCTTTTGGAAAAGAATGACTTATTGGCTCCAAAATGCTCTGCCGATATAATCGGAAAATACAGTGTCCTTATTGAACATCACTACATTGGGCATTGGGCCTGAGGCCGGACTCGCCACCCTTGCCACCCTCGCCACCCTAACCACCCTCGCCACCTTAACCACCCTCACTACTCTTGCCACCCTCGCCACCCTCCCCACTCGTGTCACCCTTGCCACCCTCGCCACCCTCCCCACTCGTGTCACACTTGCCACTCTCGCCACCCTTGCCACCCTAACCACCCTCCCTACTCTTGCCACTCTCGCCACCCTTGCCACTCTCGCCACTCTTGCTACTCTTACACCCGCGCCTTTCTCGCTACCCTTACATCCTCGCCATCCTTGCCACCTTTACACTCTCGCCACCCTTATACTCTCGCCTCACTGCACACCGCCCATACTCGCGATACAATCACAAATCCTACACTCGCCAAACACCAGGCTCCTGACGAAATAGCGCAAACAACTAGGAAAGCTGATCTGGGAATGGGGAGGACCCTAAACACCCCACTCTTGCCACAGACTAACCCTAACCCCATGGACCTTCAGTGTCGGAAAGTCAACGTTTCTTGCCAAGAGTTGAGTAATAAGTTGAATAGAAAATAACTTCGTCACTTATGCATTTTATTTAAGGTTACAGTGTACCTTCAGATCGAAAATTTATTGAAATTTTTTTTTTGGCGTCAAAATAAAGTTTACAGAATGAACTTTCATCCAAAAAAAATATCGAAAAATAGTAAAAAATTGGCGGAGAAATGACGGTATAACTTTTGTGGGAGGAGTTTGTTTATGAAGCGATATGTTTTTCTAAGCGCTGTTTTCTCAAAGTTAATTTTTCGCTTGTAGGGGACACTTTAAAGAGCTACAACTCAAAGGGAATTTGTTCGATTTTCCTTAAATTTGGACACAAGCTAGGTTAACATATAATCAACAAAAACTTATCGGCGAATTTCTTATTTCCGAAAACTTTTTCGTCAAGAGCCATTTCCGTGCGATCACTTCAATTTGTTTTCTCCCTTTTTCGAGAATATTCTGTAACTTTTCACTGTAATTGAATATGGGAAATCGCCGACACGTTTTTTTTAGCGCTTCGTGTCCGGAAACCCGAGAACAAATCAAATTAGCAAAATACAATAATCGCTTTGACTTCTAGCGTTTTAAAACTGATTCGGACGTTCGAATTTAGACGTCGTAAAAAATTCAACAATTCATTTTATTACCAAATGGTTTCCATATTTAAATAGCCAGCTCTATAAGCTTTAATTTAATATCTGGGTTTAGGTATATTAAGTGTAATCTTAGGACGCTAGAGCTGTTATACTGGAGACACCCCCGAAGGTACACTGTAACCTTAATAGTTATTCAACTAGCCAATGACGGAGATTCAACCTTGTTTGGCTGTGACATGATCCCTGAACAGATCATGCATCAACTCAAGACACCTTTCAGGTTCCATTGGAATGAGTAAACAAATTAGTCACCCTTTCAGTCCCAAGAATGCTTGATTATTTTTGAGGCAGCAGATAACGAAAATCATGAAAAAATCAGTTAATTATTACTTAGAAAATCAAAGTTAATGAAAAATGATTACAACAAGAATACAGGTAAATTAAAGGAAATGATTTGTTTGTTAAGAGAATTGCTTGTTATTCAGATATTTTCACATTCAAAGAATAATTCAAGCTTCAGGGAATGGATGGATGCAGGGGCGGATCTAGGGGGAGGGTGCAGGGGGTGCGCACCCCCCCCCCCCCCCCTGAGATGACCTAGTCTGCATTGTTCGCTTTTAAAATTTGTTTACGTCACCCTTCAGTTACGTCATTCCTTAGAGGTGCACCCCCTCCTAAGAAAAATCCTGGATCCGCCCCTGGGATGTACAGTATTACATCGAGCATATAAACTGACAATCATGTGAAAACATGACCTTAGCCTGTTTATAATACGAGAACTTTTACATTCAAAGTGAGTTATTACTTAATTAAATTTGAAAGAAAACAAGACAGACAGGTGGCTTAATGGATAAACACTTTCAGTGCAGAAACAACTTCAACTCATTGCAAAGCACGCCTGTTTGCCGAACTCATTTCTGATCCAGAGTCACGTGAGATTAGATTCACCTTATGCAAAAACTATATCACAGTCACACCACACTTGAAGCCTACTTCACAGTCATGTTTTCATGGCACATGTTCTTGCTTATAGATGCAGCAAACAGTTTATTGTCTTTTCTTAAATTTTGTAAGAAACTAACAATAATCCATGCATGTGTATAAATATTGTAATGATTACAAGTGGGCAGATGACAAAGTGTGTTGTCGCTCAGTGAAATTCTAATCATCTTCTGGAAAGATGTCTTCATAAATTTATTCGTCAAATAAATTTGATACAGAAAATCAATAAAAAAGTATTTGAACTTTACTATAAACTTTCCTAGTATTTAATTGATTTTTAAACGTAGCTGTAGCTGATAACTTGTTATATGTATTTCAGTTAATGGACAGGAATGTGTTATTGTTGGCTTTCCTTCTGCATAAATGGGCCATGTTGCAGTAGGATTATAATCGTGTTGCAGGCCAGGAATTTGGGATTTCTGTAAAACCCTAAAAATCAGAATCTTTTAATATTGTTTATCACTTACTAATTATATCAGTTTTAGGTGCAATTGCAGGCAAGTCCAAAATAATTCATTCCAATTATTTTTTTTCGTAAAATCCTCGAAAGCCTATAATTATAGTTTAATTCTAAACTTTTTGCACTTTCCAGGATTTCAGGGTGTATTTGTACTGTATATGTGTATTTGTTCTAGGCTTTACAGGGCTTATGTCAGGGCGATTTGGCGTTAAACTTTGGAATGAGATACCTCACTATATTAGAGATCTCCCTAGGAAAATTTTTTTAAAAACATTACTCAATTTGCTACTTGATATTTTACAAATCGAAAATGACTATATTGAAACGCCCTTGATAATAAAAAAATTGATTTCTAGTTAAATTCAACAACAATTATTATATTTATTTAACTATAATTCATTCATTTTCTCTCAATTCTAAACTTTCTAATTGTAAAAAGTTATAACTTTCTCCGTGTACTTTTCTTTAATCTGTCCGCCTAGAATAGCCTTTGCTAAACGCGGGCAGCTAAAATGTAACTGTTTTTTGAAAATAAAGACTTTTTGTTGTTGTTGTTGTTGTTGTTTGTTGGCATGTAGGAAAGCCTGGAAAGGTGGGAATCATTTTGTGCTTTCCTGGCTTTTTTGCAAATAAGAAAAAGGATAGAATATTAATTTTATTCCTGACTTTCCAGGCTTTAATTAGTGCTTTACTGGAAAGCTGGGTGTCATTCTGCACTTTCCTAGCTTTTTTGCATAGTTCAATAATCGAACACAATCGAACCCAAAAATTTGTGTGAGAGTTCGATTGCCTTCGATTTCCGAACTAATCGAACCCAATCGAAAAATCTAAATTCACCCTAACTACCACAGTGGAACTTCGATTTAACGAAGTCGCTGGGGACTGGCCAAATTTGTTCGTTAAATCGAGGGTTCGTTATATCGAAAACCTCGATATAACGAACTTGAGGGGAAACGACCAAAATGTTCGTTATATCGAGGTCATAGTTAATGATTGATTTGTAACACAGGTGACTTTTGTCACGCAATTCAATGCAATTGTCGTGGGCATCTGGAAAACATAGAATCCGGAATCCGGAATCCGGAATCCGGAATCCGGAATCGGAACCGGAACCGGAATCCAGAATCCGGAAAATTGTTGTTAAAGTGCTACTGCGATCAAATTTTTGATTTTCATATTTTTACATCTTCGTGTACAATTAGACTTTCTTACTTATCTTGCCAAATTTCAATCCGTTACGAACATCAGAAGTCATTTTATTTAAACATTTATGTCCGAGAATTTACGGCCGCCATTAATCAACCTTGTTCCAAGGCCTGGTTGCGAATAGGATAAAGTGACGTCAAAGGCTCAAACATACCTCACGGGTTTAAATTATAATAACAATGAGCATAGAAAATTGCACGAAGAACAAGTCCAATGTTTTTGTTGCGTTTTCGCGTGATTTTCAATACTTATTGTTATTATAATTTCAACCCGTGAGGTATGTTTGAGCCTTTGACGTCACTTTATCCCTTTCGCAACCAAGCATGGAACACGGTTGATTAATGGCGGCCGTAAATTCTCGAACATAAATGTTAAAATAAAATGACTTCTGATGTTCGTAATGGATTGAAATTTGGCAAGGCGAGTAAGAAAGTATAATTGTACACGAAGATGTAAAAAAAGGAAATCAAAAATTTGATCGCAGTAGCACTTTAAGATAAATTAATATAAAAAATCTTAACATCAATTTTCCGGTTTCGGGATTTCGGTTCCGGTTCCGATTCGGATTCCGGATTCTGTAGTTTCCAGACGCCCATTTTCGTCGCCCAGAAGTGCCGCGTTTTGAGATGCAATTCATTAAGCATGGTGGCTTTCAGTAGCAATTATTTTCACTTTTGAGCAGACGCGCAGCTTTTGTTTACAAAAAACGACACTTTCAGAGCAGCGATTTAAAAATGTTGCAACATAGAGGTTATACAGAAAATTGTCTATGTAAACAAGGAAACGGTCATTGGACTAGAAATTCCGGCTACGTATTCGTTTTATTACAAGAAGCCTTCGAAAGTGAAGAAGTTAATAGAACTAATAAGAGACAAAGAAGATAGAGCAGAAGTTAGTTGATGTCGAAATACTATAGTGCCAATGTCTATGACATATAATAAGCCGTTGACTGAAAGGTTGATGTTTCGTTTATACCATAAGGATTAAAGGATTTGTTGACTGTTGATCTGTTCAGCGTTTATCTTCTGTCGCGTGTTGACATTGTAATTCGTTATATCGAGGTAGATTTTACGTTTGGGCTTCCGGATTATGTTCGTTATATCGAGGTTGTTATATCGAGGTTCTATTCTATATACTTTACTGTAACTTTGGCCGGGCATAGAATATCGTTCGTTAAATCGAGGACTTCGTTAAATAGAGGTTCGTTAAATCGAAGTTTCACTGCACCAGATATTTGAACAGTCTGTCTTTGTAACAGCTACCAGGGGACGTTGGCGTGTTGGCGAGGGAATAAATGTTCCACTAAAGAACCAAGTGAAAATGACAAGGATGAAAGCCAAGCAATTGACGAGAACTTTAAATCAAATTGGAGTACAGAACATTTTAAAAGAAACCGAAGATATAAGCGACTAAGAAATGGCAGCCAGCGATATAACTTGTGAGCTTTTCTTACAGTAACAAAATTGACAAAAGCAATTCCCTTTCAGTTTATTTATTCGTTATTCTCGGGGATATATACGCTCGTGACTCGTATTAACCCGTTATTTTCACCCCCATTTCCAGTCGAGCCCGAGTCGAGTGCAATCTGACCGTGAATCCAAAGCCGTCGACCGTTGTTTTTTTAATCACTTCCCAAATCGAACGAAATCGAACCTAATCGTACTCAATCGAACGCACTCGAACGTTCGATTGCTCAAAATGTTTTGTGAGAGTTCGATTGTGTTCGCTTGATTACCGAACTCAATCGAACCCAATCGCGTGATTGGGTTCGATTAAATTCGATTAATCGAACGTTCGATTTGGTTCGATTGGTAAACGTCGGGTGAATTAAATTTCCTAAAACTAAGCCATAAAATTTTATCGTAACACTTCCTCAGATAAAGAATGATCAAACTTACGGATCGTCGACGATCGCGAGATGTTTGTCGTTGAAACTCTATCAATTGTACTTGCCAATATACTCAAATGCACAGCAAAAATCTTCCATATAACTCCCACATGGATCTTTTTCTCACTCGTAAACCGCCACATTACGTTTGACTTCTCATTCCAGGTCATTCGCTTCATTCCGATTGATAGTATAGTTATTTGTTCACCTCGGGGAAATTACGCGGCATGAATGAGGGTAAAATTTTCATCTGAACCCCGGAAGTTCTGGAGTTACATTACATTAGGGACGGACCATTAGATTTTTTTTTTGGGGGGGGGGGGGGTTGGGCAATTTTTTGGTGCAGGATATTTTTTTCTACGCTCGAGACTGTACAGGATTTTTCTTTTTGTCATGATTTGCTTGCATGATATTTTTTTGCGAGTCTATATGTTTTAATGCCTGACACATATACGTGTTAGGAATACTAGAAAGGCCATACTAGAGACAGGAATACTATAGCAAGTCAGATTTGATAGATAGATCTGATGTAACAGCAGCTTGATAGCATGAAGCTTGGCCGCGGTGTTGTAACTGCCCCTACAATTTTCTTTACACCAGCCCCCTGTTGATGTCGCTTCCACAGCCCATCGTAGTACAGTGGAACCTCGATTTAACGAAGTCGCTGGGGACTGGCCAAATTTGTTCGTTAAATCGAGGGTTCGTTATATCGAAAACCTCGATATAACGAACTTGAGGGGAAACGACCAAAATGTTCGTTATATCGAGGTCATAGTTAATGATTGATTTGTAACACAGGTGACTTCTGTCACGCAATTCAATGCAATTTTCGTCGCCCAGAAGTGCCGCGTTTTGAGATGCAATTCATTAATCATGGTGGCTTTCAGTAGCAATTATTTTCACTTTTGAACAGACGCGCAGCTTTTGTTTACAAAAAAACGACACTTTCACTTATCTTCTGTCGCGTGTTGACATTGTAATTCGTTATATCGAGGTAGATTTTACGTTTGGGCTTCCGGATTATGTTCGTTATATCGAGGAATTCGTTATATCGAGGTTCGTTATATCGAGGTTTTATTCTATACATTTTCCTGTAACTTTGGCCGGGACATAGAATATCGTTCGTTATATCGAGGACTTCGCTAAATAGAGGTTCGTTAAATCGAGGTTCCACTGTACACCCAACCATCTTACAATTACAGGGGCGGCGCCGGAAATATAATGTTGGTGGGGCGATTCTCCTGTGCCGAGCGCCGAAGGCGCGAGCTTCTAGGGGGGTCCGGGGGCATGGTCCCCCGGGAATTTTTTGAAATGAAACTCTCTGAAATGCTATTTCCAGCGTTCCTGAGACCGGAGAAACAGTTTCCAAGGCCAGCTTTGAGTTCAGTTTAATTCTCATGAAAAGTACATGTACACGAAACACTTTCTGAAACTTGGGTGTAACTCCATTTTGGTTGTTTGTTCAAAGTAAATTCGACTGTCACTCGAATGATTTCCAATATCAGCCATGTTCAATTTGTCAGTTAATGCAATGTCTGGATAATACAATGATTTAATCTTTCTTGTGACATAGTTTGTTCGTAGATATGTCTTGGGCCTTCTTAGGGCAGAGACCGAGCGCTAACTCACAGCATTGATGGATTTGTTTGATGGATTTGTCGGTAGCCGGAGTCCGATAGCTGACGTCCGAGTAACTCAAGGGGTATTGAAATGCTTGGTTCACAATATCCAATCTCCAGTCTAAAGTCAGTCACAATATCTCCGATGATAAAATTGTAGGCTTTTGATTAATTAACGGAATATTTATTTTGCAAACTCTAATGCATTAAAGCAACCCGCCATCAGATCTGGTCAAAGGATGTTGCTGCACTATTCATCTCCGCCCACCGCCATTTTGAGCTGTCGAAAGTTGGTGGGGCAAATGCCCCACCTGCCCCACCGGTAGCGTCGCCTCTGCAATTACAAGCTTGTTGTACAACACATAAACAAAGTATTTCTCATCCATTAAGATATACATGTACCTACAATGCCACTGTACAACTATAAAAGAGCCATTCCTTGTGTCAGAAAATATCTTACATGCTTATGAAATCAGCTAAAAAGCCTACAAAGAAACACAACTTACGTCGGGTCAAAAATAAACCATTGTTATTGGCTAAACTAAACAAGCCAACGAAAAGATAGAACATTTGATCCTCCCCAAGTGCATATAAGTCGCTAACATTCTACAACGTCAGTGTGATTTATTTGTGTTCTGACCATCTGCTCCTGGATATAAAATATTGTTCTAAAAATATAAAGCTTTGCAGGAATTTTTTTTTCTGGGGTTTTTGTTTTGCACGATATTTTTTTTGCAGTTCAAGGCCGTGCTCGAATTTTTTTGGTATTTGCCCACCCCCCCCCCCCTCCCCCCCCCCCTCAAAAATCTAATGGTCCGTCCCTTACATGGCGCCGCGTAAATAGCAAAGCGCACAAATGACGTCAGTACTCATGTTTGTCTGAGTTTATAATTTATTCTTTTTTATTCTTGCATTTCTGACAATAGAAATTCCTTATTAGGAATCCCCTGAGAGTCACTTTTGGTTTGTTTGTCTGAGTTTTAGTTCTATAAATAGTAATTGTGCGCTTCGCTATTAGATAATCTGATACATTTTATGCTGCGCCACTCAATTCAGTAGGGACTTTAAGATACAGGAACGCGTACGCCGCCAGAGACGACGGAAGTAATAATTAACTTTTGAAGTTCACTGCGCATGACAAAAAGCCCAATTTGTCGCGTTCTTGCTTGCGACGAACGTGACACAAAGAAGTTTCGCGTTTCTGGTAAAACGTGAGTATTTTTATGGTCTTTATGGGTTTTATTCGACCTTTCATTTAACACTATTTGAGTTTTTCGAAACCTTGAACATTTCTTTTAGCAGTGTTAGTGAAAAAACTGAACTTGGGCGCTTTTACTCTGAGGTAAACAAGCATATCCAGCGAAGCTCAGAGGATATCGATGCCGTGCTCAAAGCCCAAGTGCGTGTATAAGTCTTAAGCTTACTTGTCACTCGAAAAATTCTTCAGCAATCATTTTCTTTGTTTTTGTTATTTTTTTTTTGTATTTCTGCTTCATTTAAGAGTGTATTTTGAATTTGTTTGTATTTCGTGTAGAAATAAAACCAGCACAAATGACAACATACAGAATATAATTGCACACGAGCGAAGCGAAATGAATAAAGCTTATAAGCTTAATTTTGCTTTAGACTAATATTTTTGACATAAGAGGCCTTCTGCTCCCTCGCAAACCGTTCCTTGTTGACATGTGAAGACGGCAGGAATGTCAAATGCATCTACTAGTCGGGAAATATGACTTTTCCACCCTAAAGTTGGCTTTAATTTGCACTCGGCTTCATTCTTGTCCTGCAAATGAAATCTCGGATATTCATCGTAAGGAAAATCCAAATTGTTGGATGTGTTTTCTTCGTAAAGCAGTATGAACTCCACATCGGTGATAAAACCGTTTCGAGATGACTTATAAGCAACGCTTCTCGAGTTTCTTTGAATGAAGCCATGACTGGAGGAAACTTCGCGTTGCCGCTCGCAGACACAACACATTCTTAACTTAGTTTTCCCGCCGCGAATACCGTACACTCGACCCAGGCCCTCTTCGACCATGGCGTTCTTCACGGCGTCCGCGTTCCTGTATCTTAAAGACCCTAGTGTCTATTCTTGACGACGGCGCTCCGTAAATATCCAATACTACACTGTATAAGCAAAAGTAAGAGAACCGTATTGGAACGCTATTTCAGATAAGCCGTGAAAATAAACAAAATTGAACAAGTTGAAAGTTATTTTTGTATTATAGATGTTTAAAAGCCGATTAAATGGCACTTATAGTGAATACAATATTTTGTGATGAGATTTTTGGTGTTATTAAGACTTTGAATTTTTGGCCGCCATGTTGGTGCCCCTGAGTGGGGCACCAAGATGGCCGCTCCATACATTTCTTTCTAAAAATGTCTAATACTCGTTCGCCTGTAACTATTGAACAAAATGCTTTTGCCCTTCAACATTTGGCCAAGATGTGTAGTTTTAAACTCTCTACAATTCCATAAACATTTTGGAATCGAAATCTATTGTTTAATGCTTCTGAATTTTGATATGACGTAAGTGAAAACCAAGAATAAATTATTTTGTTGGTGCCCCAGAGTGGGGCACCAACATGGTGGTCAAAAAGTGGCTCGAGTGGGTTTTTTGGCTTCATAACATCCCAACTTTGAGCGGCTAATACTCCACTGTCTGAGCTCAGTCAGGCAAGCTGCTTCACACATAAACTAGAGATGAAATGAACCTTCCAAACAAGTAGATTCTATTGACATCGGTGCTACCATAACGACGATCTGATGACGTCATACTTTTTGGATATTAGTAATTTTCTCAACATCTAGACCTAAACTTTTAAAACGGCTGTATGCCGCTTAAAGTCTACATGTAGGTCTTCAAGACTGCAAAGTTTAAAAGAATTCTATGAGAGCGTTTTCGAATAAAATTGGGTTGAATATTTTCCATAACAAATTTAAAGATTTGCATTACTTTCTGTTAATTCGTCGATGCCAGCGTTTTCCTGACAAATTGAAACAATATTTTCACCATATATTACTCATGTGTCTTACAGCTACATTCCTTGAAGGTTTCATCCTGTTTGCTTTACTAGATTTCAGTTAAAGTGATCAGAAGCAAAGTCTTAAATATGCTCATTCTACTCACAGAAATAGAACTTTCGTTAGGGAAGCGTTCATTTAAAAACTAGTCGATGAATTTTTTTTAAAAATCTTTTGATCTAAAGTTTAACATGTAGTGCACTCTCTCTGTAAATTTCAAGTGCATTGAATCATTTTAAGTACGCGAAATAATATTAAAAGTATAGGGGTCTTTTTCATTAGTCTTCCAAAGTTTCATTGCCGTGTTATTTGCTGACAGCTGGTTTATTTCAGGACTTTCTCTTTTGTCTACATTCTACATATTTGTGCGCTTTTGAATCAATTCCTTCAACACAAATCCACATTTAAACGTGTTGCACGTGCGTGGCCGCAGCCTTATTACTGATTGCTATTGTGTTACCAAAAGAATTTTCACGATCGCTTTGGCAGCAGTGAGGCATGGCAAACGTGTTGTTTCAAAAGCATACAAATATGTAGAATGTAGACAAAAGAGAAAGTTCTGAAATAAGCCAGCTGTCAACAAATAATACGGCAATGAAACTTTGGAAGACGAATGCAAAAGTTCCCCATACTTTTCATTTTATTTCGCGCCGTTAAAATGATTCAATGCACTTGAAATTTACAGAGAAAGTGCATTACATGTTAAACTTTAGATCAAAAGATTTTAAAAACATTTCATCGACTAGTTTTTAAATAAACGCTTTCCAAACAAAAGTTTTATTTCTGTGAGTAAAATGAGCATATTTAAGACTTTGCTTCTGATCACATCAACTCAAATCTAGTAAAGCATACAAGATGAAACCTTCAGGGAATGTAGTTTTTTGACACATGAATAATATATGGTTGTTTCAAATTGTCAGGAAAACGCTGGCATCGACGAATTAACAGAAAGTAGTGCGAATTTTTATTTTTTTTTTGATTGAAAATATTCAACCCAATTTTATTCGAAAACGCTGTCACAGAATTTTTTTAAACTTTGCAGTCTTGAAGACTTACATCTAGACTATAAGCGGCATACAGTAGTTTTAAAAGTTTAGGTCTAGATGTTGAGAAAATTGCTAATATGCAAAAACTATGACGTCATTAGATCGTTGTTATGATAACACCGATGTCAATCAAATCTACTTTTTTGGAAAGTTCATTTTATCTCTAGTATATGTGTGAAGCAGCTTGCCTGACCGAGCTCAGACAGTGAAGTATCAGTCGTTCAAAGTTGGGATGTTGTGTCGCCAAAAAAACCCACTCGAGCCACCTTAATTACACCAAAAAATAACTTTCAACTGGTTCAATTTGATTTATCTTCACGGCTTATCTAAAATAGACGAATTGCGTGACACTTAAAACCTTTCAGTAAATAGCTAGTAAATCGGAAGCAAAACATCGTTAAAACCTATTTTTTTTGTGTGAAAGATTTTGACACTGGTATCCATACACCATGTTATGAATTTTTATGACGTTATGTGAAAACCCCTAATAGGAATGTATTGGTTTACTTAAATTTCATATTATAGCGACGTATCATGGGGAACCCACGCGTTTACTTAGAAAGAACATAGAATAAAGTTACAAATGGACTTACGTGATGTTGCGTTTCGATCCAAATGTGCTGTTGCTTTTGTGTTGTTGAATGACTTGAATGACCGGTGTTGAATAACTGAAATCAGCTTATGCCAGGATTTATAGCAGCCGCAACGGCCCGATCAAACTCGTTGATACGATTTCGAAACGATCGTGTCTGTTTATGGACGTATCGCCAAATGTATGTACTGATTAGAGGTTTTTGCCACCATGTTGGTTTACTGAAGTGGTACACCAAGAATGCTCGTTAACTCTTCAATGAAATGCTTTTCCTTTTCAAAATTTGGCCCAGATGTGTAGTTTGAAACTTCTACAGTTCCATATTCCATAAATATGGAATCAAAATCTGTTCAGTTTTAATACTTCCGAATTTTGATATGACTTAGTGCAAACCAGATTAATGTTGTAGCCTTCGCGCAGAAGCGAAGGAAATATAAGACGCGTTTGCCCGTAGGCTAATGTTGTTGTATTTCTATGTTCTTTATTAAATAACTCGGGACTTGGTATATGACTCACCAGTCGAATGTACCATTCACATATATTTAGATAACAAAATACCAAAGCTAAGTCAGCGATAGCAAATTTTCTGACATTTATACTGAAAAATACTGTCTTTACCTACAATTTACTTGCAATTGCAATTGGTCAAAATTGAGCTCAACAAAAAATTAGCTTCATTTCTTTGCAATATTGTATAAATGCAACCTTAAAAACCTTGGTTAGTGGACACAGACAAACAACCGAACTTTAAACTAAAAAACTGAAAAAAAAAAAAAAAAAAAAACAGAAAAAAATGACGTTCCATTTTCACCGACAAATGTCAAAACAAGAAACAGCCAAAATTCAAATTAAAAACAAATGGTGAAACTCCTCAGTTTGAAAATTAACGAATGACTTCCTGTTGAATGGTACAAGTGTGCCTCAACTTCATTATTCATTGGAAACTGACAAGCAGTTTAGCTAAGTGGGAAATCAACTTCACGAATAATTAAATGCCTGACATTTATTTTTCAAACTTAATTTACTCTTGCTTTCAATGCCTTTGTTGATATGTTATATCTTACTGCATTCAAATGGCCAAACAATGAGAAAATGTGACAATGCTTTAATTGTTACATAATTCTGAAAGGCCAAACAATTTACCTACTATTTCTGGCAAATATATTTCAAAACAACAGCTCTTTGTACAACTGAAAATTGAAGCAAGTAAAAAGTTACTAATATCAGAGGAACTAAATGAGAAAGTGATAACAGTGGCTATCTCTATTCGTCGCTCGTTAAGTTGATGAAAACTCTAAGCAGGCAAAATTTAATAGAAAAGGAGGACAAAAATTGCATGTATATAACAAACGTGCCCTTAAATTTTTACCAAAAATTCGTTTTGATTACTGTAAGTTGTATTCCCTAGTATGACATAAATCGGACAAAATGGCTGAGAAATTTTTCCTAACACATACAAAATGGTCCATGATATTCACTGAGATGATATCCCTTATTGAAATCAGAAAAACAAACCCTTGTTGTTAATTTCTTCTTAGAAATCGTTTCGTAACCTAAAAACCTTTATTGAAAACTGATACTGAAACCATGTTGAATTGCATGCCCCAACGACTTTTACTGAGAAGTCGTTCAGTTTAAACAATAAAATCCACTCCCGAAATGAATTACTTTATATTGACTTTTTACGTTTGGTATTGTTAGGGCAAAAAACAGCATTGCATCAATAACAAGAACAGGTCCGCAACGCGTACATGTGTCTGCCCAAAGGTTATGCATGTTTATTTGTTCATTTGGTTTATTCTATGGGCAATTGTCTAGTATAACGCATTCTTTGGACGTATCTTTTACAGTCATAGGTATGTTTGACAGCAGTAAATGGCCTCATATTTCCACTTGGAAAATCAGTCTTATCTATATTCCTACTTACTCTTGATGAAAATCGTGAAACAACATTTAGCCATAACTTCCTTGCTGAATACGTACTTAAGGGGCCGACATTGTACGATGGTCAAAAAAAAAATCTCAATAAATGCCATCACGTTTTGGATATCAAAAAGGTAGATACGAATTTTTTATAACTGAGGTTTAAAACTAAGGAAAATTAACCATCGTAAAAGGATACGATTCAAAAGTTGACGCTTCATTCAAAGGCTGGCGCTCGAAACGTCACCTTTTGAATCTCCTTCCGGCGGTTAATTTACCTTATCAACTCAGTTTTCGTTCTTTTTCTTTAATCCCCCACTACAGAAGTCACGGAAGCTGTCTATTAAAGCTAATCAATCAACTCACCTCTTTAAACATTATCATGGCGAAGTTGTTGGAAGCTCTGCTATAATTTCGCATTTCCGTGTTTAACCTAAAAAAAGAAAACTATCATGTTAAGTATACGTTTTCACTTGGTAATGTGTCCTTCTAACTAAAGAACCGTAGGCCGGAAGTTAAACGGGACTGAAGCCTCCACCCTTCCTGGTCCAAATAAATTCTTTCCAGGAAGATTTGTTGTCTTGATCTCATAACACTTACATTTACTGGGACAAAAGATATGGTCTTTTTCACCCGTTTAATTTTTCAAAACTATAATTAGTCTCTCTTATTTCTTCTAAGGATAGTCGCGAGGGCGAAACACCCGAGCGAATCGTGTCCGGAAACCCGAGAACAAATCAAATTAACAAAATACAATAGCAAATTAGCAAAATACAATAATCACTTAGCGTTTTAAAGCTGATTCCGACGTTCGAATTTAGACGTCGTGGGGGGGGTAAAAAATTCGACAATTCATTTTATTACCAAATGGTTTCCATATTTAGATAGCCAGCTCTATAACAATTAGATATCTGGGTTTAGGTATATTAAGCGTAATCTTAAGACGCTAGAGCTGTTATACTGGAGACACCCCCGAAGGTACACGGTAACCTTAATGAAACTATTCGTTGTCTTTTTAATTTCAGACACGAACCCGTAAGACGTATATCTAATCGTGTAATCCTTTTCCAAATCCCACCTCTTTTTCTTCTTCTTCTTCTTCTTCCATTAAACTTGCCTACTTCACTTAAAAAAAAAACAACAGTAAAACTTAATAAAATAACAAATCAACAAATAAAGGAAAAGAATGGTCATATCTAGTAATCAAGACTGGCAAGCCTCTGTTTAAAGGAGGCCAAGGTCGATGCTTGCACTACATCGTCGGGAAGACTGTTCCAATCTCTAATTGTCCCTGGGAAATAGGAACAGAGGTGGAAGTTCGTTTTTGATCTTGGGACTTTGTAACTCAAAGAATTGCAGTGCCTGCTCTTCCTTTGCATTGGTTCCATTCTATCCAACCCATCTGGAGCAACAAGATCGTGATGGATTTTGAACATAAAAAAAAAAAATAAACATAACCCTCCTTCTGCTCTCTAGCGATTTCAAGCCCAACTGGTCTAACATATCGCCGACGCTAGATGTTTGATGATATCTGTTTAAGGTAAACCTAGCTGCCCTGCACTGCACCATTTCCAATTTATAAATGTTGGACTTCGTATACAGATCCCACGCTGATCCCACCTCCTGAAACAATTCATGGCGAGGATGACGGTGTCTGCCACATTTTTTCACTCCTTATCTGTCTGACATTTACCTGGAGAAAGATTATTATTATGATTATGTCGATAATAAGCGCTCTCACGATTAACGGCGCTTATGATTAAGATCGTTACGTCGCTAGTGGGTACCAAGGTAACTGCCGATTCCTCTCCTTCAATTCCTTGTCCGTACCATGCAAAAATCAGTGGTGGATCTAGGAGAAATTTTAGTTGTAGAGTAAGTAGCATCCTATAGCGTCTAGTGTAAATCTACCAGAATAAAATTGCTATATCGCGTCAGTCTGTTTGTATCTCAAACCATATACAACGATTATATCAGTAATACACAGTTGTTTAACTTGAGGCAATTGTTAAATATGGACAACGTGGCGGCTGAAATCTCAGTTTAGTTGCAGACTAACAAAGTAGAGCCTCGAATGTAAACTGAGCCGGCCATTTGACCGTTTAAGCCAGGCTTGAAAACAATCCTCAATAAATGCTGCAAAAAAAACTATATAACAACATTATATTTTTCTTACCTAAAGTACATAGTTGTAGAAGACATTTCAAAGTTATCGTCATTCATTCACGTGTTGACAAAATAAATCTTCGCTTCAGAAAATGTTGTGGTCTGCATGCTGGGGCAGGTGACTTTGTTCTTCATCTCGAATAACGTTAAAGGCTCGTTTGTAATCTAGATTTATCTATCTACATGAATAAACTCGGGTCTTTCTGCGTGTACCGGTACTCATTGTCTTCTATTGTTTGTGAGGCATTGTATTTTTGATCTTGTTTTGCATTTGTATTATTGTCGTTCTTTGTTCCTTTTGTTTTGCGTAATATGTGCTCCGGTACATGCAGAAGGAACCATAAACTCTTTCAGCCTCCTTCGCTTGACTCGTAGTGAAGGTGCGAAGACAAAATGAATAATAAATTGTTAATTAATCTAATATTTGCAATTCAAATAAGAATTTATTTTTCAAAAATATTCCACAGTTCTGCGTGGAACCAATTACCCAGAAAAAACATGTTTCCACGTCCAAAATATTTAGGAAAAAACGTGCACAGTTTTGGCACGCCGATGGATTAATGGTTCGTGGTTTAATTTGTTCTCGAAAAAATTTTTCTCCGTCAAAATTGATCGCATTTAGCTGTATTCAAAAGCTACAAGCGTAGATACCCTTGATTGATAAAGACTTATTAAACTTATTAACATTAACATGGTCTCACAAGACTTGTTTTAAATAGCCAACTGTTTATATCTGAACGAATACAGCCGCATTTCCTCGCTCCTAGACGCTTTTTACTGCAGAGGAGAGGGGAGAGAGCTCAAAAGCTTTTTTGAACACGATGCTTCCTCGCCCCACCCACTTCCCTTTCCATCAAAATTTACCGAGAAATAGCTCCTAATATATAATTACTTTTTAATTAATTGCTATGTTGTTTTGTTTCTTAAAGGAAGCAATTATATGCTTTGAACAGAACAAAATGGACGATTGATTGTCTGGCCGTCATAACTCAGGAAACTGGCCGTTTATTCTCACAAAGCATGTTATATCATCTCCGGGCTGTGTACAGACAGGCGAAAGAGTTTTATCACGCCAACGAATACATAAAAAAATCCTCTGAAGGTATTAGCCTTCTATTACCCGGGACCCATTAACACTTTGACATTTCTGCCAGATGTTTATCTGCCTTTTTTTAGGAGAGTTTGGGTTTATTATAATACCAGTTCGTATTTCTACAGTTAACAATTGCAATAACATTTTTCATGATATTTGTTTTCAGACCGTGGAGGGAATGCATGGGAGTGAGATCGAGGTTGGACTAATCACTTCCAAAATTTGCGCCTCTCCCTCCCTGCCATTTATCTGGGAACACTTTTACAGGACAACGCGCGTTACCATGAGCAGCAAACGAACTTTTTTACTAGTTAACCAATCAGATAGCACGAATTCAATTGAAGGGAACGCCTCCTAATAACAGCAATCTTGTTGCTTCGTGTTTATCACAGGAATGTAAAGTAACTTACAAAATACGAATATTCTATTCCTCTTAATTGCTTCACATGTATCAGCAGCTACGAAAATGATTATCAGAATGAGCTGGTGATATGGTGCAAACTTGGAGAAAGGTTTGTTGGGAGCTTACGGTAAGGCGCCTCGCACAGTAAGAACGAGATTAGGAAAAACTTAGGCAAAAAAAAACAAGATGGCGAAATCCAAAATTTGGGAAACACCGCGTTCACTTTGGGAAGACAATTTACCACGGGCGCAGAGGGAGGGTCGGACACCTTATTGAGACTTATATAACGGAGTAACTGGTTAGCTTTCAGTTCAGGTTAGGGGTAGCAGTTTATATAGTTAAATTTAGGACTAAGCAATCCGAGAAGCTAGGTGGTACTGTGGTACGGTAGGCTATGTAAGCCTAAACCTAGCTGAGGTCACAGGTTCAATCCTGAGTGGTGATTTTAGATTTTCTTTTTTACACTTAAAAATTTATTGAAAATAAAATTCTTAGTGTCGACATTACGTTATATAAGTCTCAATAAGGTATCCGACCCTCCCTCTACGCCCGTCGTGGTAAATTGTCTCCCTTCACTTTGTACCTGTTTGTACACGTCAAAATATCGACCCCGTTGTACGAGATAGCTCATAGAGTACTTTGATTGTTTTTAGTTGAATGGTAATTAGCTAACAACCAATGACGCCACAAACGAAGAAACTGTTCAATCATTTTGTATTTAAATCCATGAATATATATTTATGTTACAAAGCAAGCCCACATATGAGCACTGTTTATGTTACTATTTACACCATTTAATAATTTTTCGCTAAAACATATTTATCATTAAATATATAAAACATCTTTGATGTGAACGAAGATAACATTTCATTTGGGAGGATCAAATGCAATACACGAGTTTGGATAAAAAACGGTTGATTTTCCACGAAAAAAAAATAGCTTGGAAAAATGATTTTCATTTCTCTCCAATTAGTACCAAATATTATTCGTTTTTCCTAGTTCACTTCATTCAGTTCACTTCGTTAGGTGGAGCTCTTGATACAGGAACACACCACAACGTGAACCGAGTGGATTAACAAACTACATGACGGTTGTCATGAAAGCGATTGGTTGTTATTTCAGTGGAAAAGTAAGTCAAACGGCTAACATGATAAAACCAGGTTTTACCTGATAAAAATGAGCAATAAAGGTCAATAAACATTTGACCGCATTTGCTTTAAAAAAGAACCTAAACGGACTGATTTCTCACTAGACATAAGATACTTGTATAAAAGAACACTTTAGTTAAAATTCGGGTTTTTATATGTGGTTTTTATTGGCTTTCTTTGCTGGCAACTCAAACGGAAAGACTGTGAAAAAAATTGGGATTCCAATAGAGAATCGAAAATTGGGAGGGGCATGGGGAGAGAGTTGGCACGGTCTCATCCCAGTGCTCCTCTTCAGACATATTCTCTCTCCAGTCCCCCCAAGCCTCAAGCCTGAGTTGCCTGTGGAAACTGCACCTCGTTGATCATGGTTGCTCGTGACAGATGCAACCTAATTTGCCTTTTCCGAACTAAAAATATTTCAATTGAAAAATAAACGCTCTAATTTTTAAGTCGGTACTAAAGCTCAGTAATGGGTGTTTTTCTTGTCGCCCCTTGTGACAATCTAAACAGTTCATCTTTTATCGATCTTATAAGAGGTTGCGGCGACTGTCCTAATGTTGCTCCCCACTGGTCAAGAGTGCTATTGGCTGACATGTTTAGTACTGTATCGTGCGGTGGCGCAGCTTGAAGTTGCGAGAGGAAACTGGCGTCTTTTGGAGGACAGGTACCTAGAGCTCCCGGATAACTGGCCTAAAAGACAAACAGAAAAAAAATAAATATAAAAATTTATAATTCAACACATTGATACACTGTCCAAATATGGTCATAAAGCTCTCGATATTGGGCAATATTGCACTTGCTTTTGCACTGTAACTTTTAAACGTATCGCACGCTGAACCTTCGACCTCAAGGACTGTGGTTGGAGTCTTAGGGAATCCATCGTGTTGTGTCCACAAAAATGGCACATGGTCAACAAAGCTCTTTCCTATTCCTGGTCGCTTACTTTGCGCATTTGCGAACCGCGAACTCGTTGATTTGACACGAAAGTGCCGATTTAAAATAAAAGCCAAATGGCTTCTTGATGACGTCTGTTTGACGGGGCGGAGATCTGGTGTTTTTAAAATGCATAACGCGTTATGCATTGATCGTTCAAGCCTTGCCTCCGCCGCTATGTTGTTTTCTTAAGCTGTCTCCACCCAGGTGTATTGAGGATCAACTTTGCGATGGAGTAGCATCCCATCAGAACACTCCGTAATCTCTTTATGCTACGGAAATTGGTGATAAACGCCGGACTGGTGGGCCTCTTCGATTGCAAAAAGACTAAACCTTTCTCACTTTTCCTGCGGTTTGATCTCGTATGTGATTGGTCGACACACAATTGACACGATGAAAGCGAAGAGCTCATGGTTTTCTGATACGCACAGCAATGCTAAGAATCTAGCCCCCTGTAAGCCACTAGCTGATACTCAAAAACAAGCTCAAAAGAGGGATGTTGTTGTTGATATTGTATAAAGGCAAGTATGATGTGAGCATAGTATTTCTGCCCCCTTTTTTCTGTGCATGCTATTTAGAACACTTGGTGCGTTTCAACTTACATGAGCTAAATCAGGATAGAATGCATCCATGCTGTCTTCTGCTGCATAAGGACTCCACACTAGACCGCCCTAAAAGAGGGACGAAAGCAAGAAATAATTAGTACCGTTAACTCTATCTAAGCTGGACACCTTCGGGACCAACTGTAGCTATCCGCGTTATAGGTGTCTGCCCTATAGAGAGTTTAGTTACAGACGAAAAAGTGAAATTCAGCCAGAACCAGCCAATGATTGATGTCCGTCTCAGAAAGGCGTCCGTCTTAAGAGAGAGTTTACTTTATACAAAAAAATAATTCACTCTAAACCATTGTTAGCCATCGAAGCTCATCGTCTTGCATCTTGAAGCACAGGTAATGCCGCCTGTTTTATCCCCCCCCCCCCAACCCCCACCGCCGGCCCCCCCCCCCCCCCCCCCCCCCCCCCCCCCCCCCCCCCCCCACCCCCCCCCCCCCCCCCCCCCCCCCCCCCCCCCCCCCCCCCCCCCCCCCCACCCCCACCAACGCAACACGACAGTTTATATTAAGAACACCAAATCGGTATCCCAAAGGTGACCATGACAAGAGCAGTTGTCTGTATTACTATCCTTCCTGGATGGAATGCTAATCCATCCCAGGGTTATCCCAAGCATTTTGCAAGATTTTCCTAGGCGGCAAAGATCGGAGACAAGTGGAGTAGTATCGTCCAGGCCTTATAACTCAGATGAGAGAAAGACTGTCTTTACAAATTCAAGCAATCACCTATAAGAAAGCGCTAAAATGATCGATAGAACCTATTCACTGAATCCAAGCTAGAAACTCGTGTAGTTACTCACCATGTCATTTCTTTGTTGCTGAACCGGTGTAATGTACAAATTCTGACCGCTTGGATCCCTGTACGCATATGTTGGAGGCGGCGCCCGCTGGTTCAAAATTCTGCGGATAAACAGATAAATTCATGAAATCGTTTATTCATAAGAACCATATTTACACTTACATGAGGGGTTTATGTGAGGGCGACCAAAATATTCCATAAAAAATAAGAACTAAAGAATTAGTAGACTTTATTAGTTTTTCATATATAGATTATAGCTTTCAATTTAGTTTTCTTTGTCGTTAATTTGCGGGTCACACCGGTACACGACTCTATGGAAACAAGACTGATTGATTGATAAATATATTGATTGACTGACTGATTGATTGATTGATTGATTGATTGATTGATTGATTGATTGATTGATTGATTGATTGATTGATTGATTGATTGATTACCGTTGTCTGTCCGCTGGGTCCCAGACCACTATTGGATCGCGAGTCACAACCGGTCGCACAGCAGGGTGACCTGGGTAACCTGGCATGCCGATAGGAGTTTGAGGCATCGCTCCTGGGTAACCAGGCATTGTGGGCTGGACGCGCCTCCGTTGTCCAGGTGTTGGTTCAGTGGCTCGACCATGCGCAGGTGGTGGTTCCGGTAATGCAGGTTGACCTCCAATGTTTCTAGTGATAAATAATAAACAAAGGAAATTGAAAACGATTTTACAAGTAGCTTGCACTGCATGGGGTTCTTATGGCTGACGAGTGTTGTGTGCGTGTGTTCAGCCGCCATCTTGGATTCGCAAGGCGTAGAAGGGTGGGGGATTTGGATGTTACTTGTCAATTAATATGTGGGGCAAACGAATAACTAAAGTCACAAGTTACGCCTCTGATAAAGAGGCAAGAATCATTAAACGGCTTACCTTGGCATTACAGCGGGTCGCGGAGGAGGAGCGGGATATCCCTGGGGTTGTGGGAACTGTCTCTCGGGTTCCATACTAGGAGAATTTTTTGAAGAATGAGGCCCAAATAAGGCAAACGCGCCATCCAACATGGCGTGCATGCGCCGCCGTGTCTCATTCATATCAATTTCGGATTCGTCACTGGACGCATTGGAAACTGAGTCTGTGGATTTCCCGTGTTGCTTACCACGGTCCTGAAATGGAATATAGTTTCTGTTATGACAAGATATTAAAGACGAGATGTACGAAGCTCCGTCAAGAGAAAGAAATGTGTTCCTTTCTACCCTGTGAAGACATACGACTTTGGACAAGGCAGTGTAGGGACGTAGAACAAGACTCAAAATTATCGTCTGAAAAACGCGGTAACAAATCCCACCTATGAACGGGCAGCCGGCTACGGGCTTTTAAGTGTGCTGTGCTCAGGTCACTTTGGTTTTGCCTTGTTTTTGTTTTCGTTTTAAAATCTTCAACATGATACCGTGGGATCAACAAGGGATTCATCACTTGTGAGGTTCACAGTTTTACTAATACATCTATATAATCGTACCCGCTTGCTTGAAATTGAAGATGATATTGTTGGTGCTTTAAGTTTTCTGTAGCTCTTTAGATGCGGCACGCCCTCTTCATCTGTAGCCACAGAGCTGCTTGGGGGCCGCCTTCTTCGGCGCTTTACCTTTTTGCCGCTGGAAGGAAATATACATTGTTAAACACTGCACTCACTCTCTATACCTTACATACAGACAATGCGCCCACAGTGACGGTCAAAACAGAGTTGTCTACGTCATCAGCCACTAAATGAAGTAGCTATCGAAATCACATTGTTTATGGCATTGGAAAGGACTCAATAACAACACATTTTTCGAGAAATAATAAAAACAATAAACAAAGGAAAACCATTTCCCAGCCCTTCTGTTTCTTAACTCACTGCTTTTCGAGTTTAACAATAATCTGCCAACAGCGTTTGAAATAGCACAAAGTAAAACCTGTGAGGCGTCACACGATTCGCTTTCGACCAGTGACGTAGAACTCAGTTTTTCACGCGCGCTGGGCTGTGATTGGTTAATTCAAATCGGACCGTATTCAAGGCCCGCTAATTTGCCTTTGAGCACAAAGTTAATCCACGATAACGCCAGATTACGAGGTCAAATCTATGGACTATAGCTTTTGCGCACAGACAATCGTTTTTAGATGCACGCTTGCCATGAGCGCAAGATGGTCGCCAAGATGGGAAAGCCTGCTTCCACGGGAGCCGCCCATATAAAAACAAAGATAAAAACAAACGAACAAACTCACGTGATCACTCGCTCAGCGGCCTCCTCCTCTTCAAGTACATCATCAAATTCGTGCTGAGCTCTGTCCCAGGCTCTCCTCTCCGGGGGAACAGCAGATCTTGAGCTGTCATGTGTTCTCTCGCGCAATCGCTGTTTATTCTTCTGTCGTTCAAGGTCTGCTCTCTTTTCCAGCTCTCGTTTTGTGGTTTTTCCCTTTTTGCGGCTCCTTGGCGTGTCATCTTCAGATGGTGGCTATCAAGATATAAATAACATATTGGTGATATTTTTAATTCAGGGGAAGTGGCGCTCATAAAAAGAAGGACAACGTGAATTAGCTCGCATATGAAAATAATTTGTACATAAAAAAATACAACGAAGTTTTTGTAAATAATAAATATCACTGATGGGAGAGAAAAGACGTACGAAAGCAAGACAAAAATAAAATGCACTTTTTCCGAATAATTTTCCTTTCAATGTGCAGAAATATCTTTGGTTATCGATCTCTGGCAGGATACGAGGGTAAAAAAGACCTATAAAAAGAAATGCTTGGCGGTTTACGCCTCAGGATGAAAATATTAATAGTAAAATCAACCGTAAGAAAAAAAGGACTAATTTTACCTCAACCTGCAGTCCAACAAGAGAGGTCTGTTTCTGATTTAAGGGGGGTAGGCTCGGGGCTGGATGTACTGATGAACGGAATCGCACAGGGGGGTACCGTGGGGGACCGCTGGCCTCACCCATAACAGCTACAGTAGGCACTTGAGCCGCAGAGTGTTTGGCCTAAAAAGAAACAGGCAAGAAAGTTAATACTTCATGGGCATGTGTAAGGGTATATTGCAGATGTCGAGAAATAAAATGAAAGATACGCCTCCAGCAGACAGTGAAATAACCCAAGCAGAAGGAAAATGGGACCAAATTTAGGACTTTGTAGCAAGAAATCTGGCATCTCACTAAGTTCATGTTGGAAAAAATCCATGCAGGAAGCTTTAAAAACAACACATTGTATGCATTTTGGGGGAAGCTGTTTTGAAGTCATCACGATAAGTTTTCAGGTAAAGGTCAAAACATGCAATGTGGTCTTGAAATTCACTTTTCGCTTTGATTAAATCTACATACTCGAGTCCAGTCTTCTTGAAGTTAAGCCATGCCTTGTGGCAAAGGCCTTCTCGTGAACTCCCTTATTGGTTTTTAATAATTTGTCGACAAGATCCTTATGTGTAACGTTGTAGTTAAATGAAAGCTAATGAGCAGTGCTTTCCAGTGGCGCAAATTTGCGAAAATTAACCGCATTATACTTTGGTACTGTTAGAAAGTACAATATTGTTATCGTTACCTGTGGTGGTGGCGGCGCTACACTTTCAGCTTCAGTCTCAGTTTCTTCCCCGGAAACCTCGCTTTCTTCCTCGCTCTCATCGTCTAAAAGTTCTTGGGGTCTCTGTGACTCCTGGGGTCTCTGTGGAGGGCCAGGAGTTCTTTTGGTGGCTGAGGGTGGTTTAGGTGTCTTCTCTCTAATTAAACCTGCGGTGCTTCCAGTGGTGGTCTCAGATGCCTCGCTTTCATCTTCCTCCTCCTCGTCTTCTTCGAAAGCGGGGTTTGTCCTGGAAGGGAATAAATTGTAATGGTGAAGACCAGCAAGCCTAAAGGACTCTTATTTCTGGCTTCCGTAGCAAGAACCGACTAGGAATATTAGTCATCCGTCATGAATGGGATCCCAGTCCACTACTCCAAAATTTCTTTTACACGTTGCCCAATTTTTATGTAATATATCAAACATGAGGAACAGTGTTTTATCAAGATTTCAAAACAACGAGAAGTGAGTTGAAAATACGGGGTGTTTGCCGAGAAACCTGATAGAACACACTTTCGAGTGTTTGATAATAAAAGCTTCTTAAACTGATTAAATGCAGAGAAAACAAATGAATAAAATCACCAAAATCTATGCAAACTTGATGAATTATTAAGTTTGAGAAGTTGCAATCCATTTCCATCCTGGCCGTCTGTAGCTAAGACACTTTAAATAGTTTTAGGTTGCGTTCGATTGACCCTATTCCGGAATAAGAATATATTCCGGATTATTCCAGAAAAGCCATTCCGTCCGTAGGTCAATAAAACGATTATTCCGTTTCTGGATATAACACGCAGACAGCAACGTTTTAAAACATCTCTTTCATTTCTTCGTACAAGGAAATGAGGAGAAACGTCTCTTCATGACTCCAAGAGTATCCTTTTTTGAGTAACAACTCATTTTCTTCGCACATGGTTGCCGGCACATGGTCGCCGGCGGTAGCCATTTTGTTTGTTGTTTTTAAAAAGGCCGCGAGGCGAGGACGAAGTGACGTCATTATTCTAGATTATTCCAAGCAATCTGCTCCCTAGTGCAGAATGCTTGGAATACATTCCATGTATTCTGGAATCGGAAGAGCGACTCAATCGAACGGACATTCGGATTTTTCCGTTTATTCTTATTCCGGAATAAGGTTAATCGAACGCACCCTTAGTGTATTAGGATAAAGATCATATCAATGTTGTAGTTCATTTTTTTCCTTGAACCAGTTTTTGTATTATTGAACCAAGGATAAAATTGACCTACAACATAAACAACAATGGACCATTACTTCTATATTTCCTTTGATTGAAGCCAACAATCTCGTTATGATACTTACAGTTTTTGCTCCCTAGTTGGTAACTTCTGCACTGGTGGTTTACCGACTTTTCTTCGCAGGGACGTCTCGCGTCCACGTCTGGCAGGCTTTCCAGTTAGTTCTTCTTCATCATGAGCGGGAGCAGAGGTGAATGATGTTGTCTGCATGCTGGACACTCCTGACTCCGTGTGCCGTGCTACATCAAAACCACGAACAGGAGGGGTCTGAAAAATCATAATTAATATTAAACCGATTAAATACACGTAATATAACGGGAATGTAAATTGAAATACTATAAATATCCCGAAAGAAGAATCATTACAACAGCCGCCCCCCTCTGCCCCCCCCCCCCCCCCCCCCTTATCTTATTTTTTTGAGTTTCCCGTTTCTCCTTATTCAATTCCTTACTCCCTTCCCGCTCCTGCCCCTCCCCCCCCCCCCCCCCCCCCCCCCCCCCCCCTCCACCTCCTTACGATGGGGTCTAGATCCACTACTGGATGAGACAGATGTCGGCCTCCTACGCAGGCTATGTTTGGGCAGTGACCCAAATAAGCTATACAAGTGTCTAAGGGGTTGGTTCACATAAACGCCATTTTTCAGCCACTTGACATGGCTTAATAGAATTATCTCGTTTACATTTCGCGCAATCCAAAAACTTTATGCTTATCTCATGAATCTATGTTATGGGGTGTTTTGTAAATTTTTGGGTGATTTTTGAGTATGTTTAGGAGGAAATAGTTTTTCTCAAAGGATTTGTGAAATTAAGAGAAATAAGAAATATTGAAGATTTAATTAAAGTTTTAAATTAGAATTTGTAGTTAATAATTAATAGACGGACACCAAGTTAGTCCACTAGCAAGCTGGGTTGCTCTTACATGGGTATCAACTGTCTGTTGGTGTTCCAAAAATCATTTTCTTTCTTCTTTTCCTTCTTTAAACTTCTAAAAATTTCATTCAAATTCATGTCTACCCCCGTCTTAAGTCTCTTACCCTTCTTTTATTAGTCTCCAGCATCGTGATGGTGTCCGGCTCGACCTTAGACTTGGGCGCACCCTTCTTCCAGCGCCAGCACACAAGCAATATAATCAGGATAATCAGTACGATTGGGCAGAGAACCGCTGCGATAATCCAATACTGGATCGGGATCGGGACGACAGTGGGTGGTTCTTCAGGGGGCGTTGTTGGTACAAGCGCTGGTCTAGGAGCGGTAAGAACCTAGAAAACCGAATGAATGGAATAAACATTATGCTTTATGTGACTCTTACAGTTTCTATAAAAAGTTTTTACAATGGGGGTGAGAGCCAGTGAGAGTTAACACGCGGTGCAAGCGCATGAGGGTTGACAGAACGCTCGAGAGCTGGCTGTAAAACAAGAGAAACAGTTTGGACTCTCGTCCATTCTCATAAAAGAAAAATAGGACAGATTCAGACACGATAAACAGCGCATACGCGTTGGTGCTCAAATAAGAGCAAGAATTGAAACTCGTAAAAATTTGAGCATATTCAGACTCCATGAAAGCGCATCAGCCCAGGCCTTTTAAAGCAACATCTAGACTTTAAACTGTGAACGCTCTTAGCTGATTTTACGAGCGCCTGGTAAGGTCTTATAATAAATGGTTAAAAACAAATATTTCTTACCGCGTAGGGCGCAGTATATGTTGTCATCTCGCCTGTACTCAGCCGATTCATAACAGACGCTACGTAAGAACCGTTTACCACAGCACCGGAGTCAAACACGAAAAACGTTACATCTGCTTCGGAAGCTGCTGAGTTGGCGTTTCTGACTACGTCCACAATCTGAAAGAAAATAAATCACACCTTTAAATAAAATGGTGGAGGCGCGGTGGCGTAGTGGAGGCGCAGTGGAGGCGCGGTAGTGTAGTGGAGGCGCGGTGGCGTAGTGGAGGCGCGGTGGTGTAGTGGTTAGCGCGTCGGACTTTCAACCAGGCCCCTGTTGTTCAAAAGGTGGATAGCGCTATCCACCGGATAAATCACTATCCAGTGTACAAGCATTGGCAAAACCAATTGTGTTATCCACTGGATAGTGACTTATCCGCTATCCACCTTTTGAACAACCGGGGCCTGAAGGTCGGTGGTTCGAGCCTGGTCTCTGTTGTGTTGTTTCCTTAGACAAGAAACTTTGCTCCACATTGTCTCTCTCCGCCCAGGTGTATAAATGGGCACCGGCGACAAAATGCTGGAGGTAACCTTGCCATGGACTAGCATCCCATCCAGGGGGGAGTAGCAATATTCCTAGTTGCTTCATGTTACAGAAACCGGGTTAAGCTCCGGCCGAGTGGGCCATCCGTGGCTCGTGTGCGTCTTTACCTTAACCTTAAATAAAATGCCATTTTACCCTTAAATTTTAAAATCTTTAATGTGATGAAATCCTTAAGTGTTATTATTCAAATGAAATCTATTGAGCAGCAATTTCCCGTTGTGCTGATTACTATGCTGTACAAGATGATCCTGACTTTTGGGTGTGTGGAAGAAATCCTAAAGATTGACCATTCAAATGAAAGCCACTGAACAGTTCTTTCCTGTGGTACTGTTTGTTATGCTGTACAAGGTGGTTCTAACTTTGAGTCTGTGGAAGAAATCCTAAAGATTGACCATTGAAATGAAAGCCACTGAACAGTTCTTTCCTGTGGTACTGTTTGTTATGCTGTACAAGGTGGTTCTAACTTTTGAGTCTATGGAAGAAATCCTAAAGATTGACCATTAAAATGAAAGCTACTGAACAGTTCTTTCCTGTGGTGCTGTTTGTTATGCTGTTCAAGGTGGTTCCCGTTCATGTAATATGTGGTTCACCCAGATGTGCAAAATGGTTGTAACTTTTGAGTTTGTGAATAAATTATTGCTTACAGTTGCACTAGTACTTCCGCTCCTTCTCTTTCTCCGTGAACTTTTTCGCGCTTTGCCTTCCACGTACAACGTCACAAGTTTGTTTGCCAGATCGCTTCGGAACGAGGAATTTTTTAAATCCTGATTTTGACTAACACTGAGGCCTATGATCACGTGGTCAGATTCTGAAGCCGTGAGGGAGTCTGGGATGTAAACAGGAACCAAGGCCTGCAAAAAGAATCAGAATTTAAAAAAAAAAATTAATTTGCCACCTGAAACGAACTAATGGTTAAAAAAGGATCGATGTTACGGTTTGTCTTTGTTGATAATATAAACTAGAAATTATTTCCAGTTCATCGTTCGAAATCCAACTCAACCTTTCGTAGCCTTGATCACCTTTGTTTTTGTACAACACTTAGTTCGGAGTTTCTCTTCTTTAGTAAGGCCACCCTTTCACGAGCGACTTCGAGCGTTCAACAATGTAACGGCGCCACTCCTGCATAGACGAAGCGATAACAGAGCCCGTACTTTATCACGAAAAATTCCATTTTTTGAGTTTCTCGTGTTTCATTTCTCCAGTTTTTTTAACTGTCGCTTTGCCTGTGTGAAAGGAACTACACGTGACTACACTTGACTACATGTGACTACAGATGAGATTCTTCCCTGAAGCAATAAAAAATGTAGCGGCAGCTTAAGCGAATGTTTTGAGGTTTCTTACAGCAAGTGACGTCCCTTCTTGAAAAAATGAAATTAATTATAATCACCTGAAAACCTTGCAGTGCTGCGGTGAGTTGGTTGACATTAGAAACTTTAAATGCATCCACGACATCAGTTCTGTTGACTTTCTTGCCGCCAACCGAGATGAAAAATTCCAGATATGTCTGTTCATTAGGTTCGTGAATGATGGTTTGAATCTAAAAATCACAAATTCACTTTGATTAGTAACGTAATGATGGTCCGCAGATGGCCTACAGGGTGGAGCTTTACCCAGCTTATTTAGCATTGAAGTAACTAGGGACCTCCAAGCAAGCATTTTTCAAAGTTTTCACAAATATTTTCCATACCCCTTTTCACATGGGTGGAGAGAGTCTTTTGAAAGGCTGTATTACAACGGCCCATTTCTCTTTACTTTGGCACAAATTTCAACCGTTCTAACATAACTCTTTTGAAAGCTTCTATTTTAACGGTTTGCGCCAAACAACTAAACTAAACCAAACAAGCAATAGGCCTTTATCACGTGGCGGCCATGTTGACTCCCTGGAGAATAAAATGCTTTGTTTTTGCTCGCCTAACCTCGCATTGAAAAAGTTGAAAACGAGGTTGGGCGGGCAAGAATCTTTTGTTTTTATATAAAATGGCCGGGCGTGATAAAGGCCAATGGGATAACACAGCAAGCTCGTCCCCAGGGCCCTCTCCACGGCCCAATTTGCGGGCGGCACGCCCCGCCATTTTGAAATCGGAGATAACCCTGCGAACGAGGTTGATAACACAGCACTTACGGTGGCAGTAACATTGGTCGACTCTGGCAGGTTCTTCTTCTCCTTATAATACGAAGCCAGAAGGCTTTCAAGGCTCGCTTTATTTGCTGGGATGGAAATGTTTTTGCTGGCAGACGTTTTGATGATAAGAGACACCAGGACATCCTGTGGTGCCGGTGTTGGTGCTGGTGTTGGTGATGTTGTCGGATTTACCACCAGAGGCCGTGGCATACTAACCACCTAAACAAAATGTTACAGCGAAAATGTCAGCGAGGTTACATAATACATAACCCATAGCATCAATGCATCAACGCAATGAAGTTATATGTTCGTTAAAATGCCCCTGCGATCAAATTTTTGATTTTCATTTTTTCATATTTTCGTGTACAATTAGACTTTCTTACAATACTCATTTTGCCAAATTTCAATTCATTACGAACATCAGAAGTCATTTTATTTTAACATTTATTTCCGAGAATTGACGGCCTCCATTAAAATTAATCAATCTTGTTCCAAGGCTTGGTTGCGATAAAGTGACGTCAAAGACTCAAACATACCTCACGGGTTGAAATTATAATAAAAATCAGCATAGAAAATTGCACGAAGAACAAGTCAAAAGTTTTTGTTGCTTTTCGCGTGATTTTCAATACTTATTGTTATTATAATTTCAACCCATGAGGTATATTTGAGTCTTTGACGTCACTTTCTCCCATTCGCAACCAAGCCTTGGAACAAGGTTGATTAATGGCGGCCGCAAATTCTCGGAAATAAATGTTAAAATAAAATGACTTCTGATGTTCGTAATGGATTGAAATTTGTAAAGATAAGTAAGAAAGTCTAATAGTACACAAAAATATAAAAAAATCAAAATCAAAAATTTGATCATAGGGGCACTTTAAGCGTAATGGTACATTACTGCAAAAGAACGTATACATGTAGTCTGACCAAGTTGGCAGTTCCATGGAAAAGTGAACAGGGTTACTAGTTTGTTTCTAGTTTGGACAGTTGAATGCTGTCTTTCAAATAAGCAAGTCATGACATCAACAGCTATATTTGTAGTACTAGGTTGTCCTAGGATTTCTGATGTAACTTTCTGCAGTCCCCTTTTTCTCCCAAAATCCAACAAACGCAACAAAGGCACACGTTCGCTAGAAGTCTATACGATTTAGAATGTTATGCACTTACATCAAACTTTATGAAGTGTTTTAACTGGCCACTGTTTAGCCTGTTAAAGTTTTTAGTCGCTTCGGAAGCGGGAACTTGTTGACCAGCCTTTGTGATAAAGAATATCACAGTCACATTGTCTCCATTGTTCACACGCTTTACGCTTTGAATCTGTGGAGTACAAAGAAAACCACTTAAAAAATAATAAGCCTTATAAGTTCGCCTTTTGCTATCGATGTCAAAAAGCTATTATTAACCATAGGACTGCCCCAGTTTATAATATTAATCTATAATCATTTTACGTCAAGATTAACTGTTTTAATATGGAATTCCGTCACTAGGGCCAAACTAAATACCAAAGCCAAGGACCGATTTAGTAATGGCAACAATTTGGGGTGTAACAACCTTCCTAAGGAAGGTAGTTCTAAGAAATCGTTTTTCTATTGATTTAACATACATGTAATCTAACGTGGCAAATATTCAAACCAGAAGAAGAATGTTAAGAAAGATGTTATGTTCATCATGTCACAAGCGTGACTTCATTGCTTTTGTTTTTACCATGGTTGGATAAAGTTTTTTGGTTATTGTTGTTGTTGCTTTAGTATATTACACTTTGACAAAGCATTACTTACAGTAACATTGACATTCCCAACTGCTCTCCGTCGCCTTTTTTGTGGCACTTCAGCAAATCTATATGCCTCTGCAAGGTTAACTTCCATGTCGTTCTTAAATTTCTGTAATTCGATAATTGTATTTGAAGACACAGCAACAGTAAACACCATCAACACTGGCTGATCTGGGGGCTTGGTTGTTGGGGCAGTAACAGAACTAGGCACTGCTTGGGTAACTGTACCAGTTGGTGAAATATTTTGACTTGTGGCAGGTTGAATAGACGATGAGACTTCTGTTGCTGAAGTCGTTGGCACCGGCGACAGCACTGGAGTGGAAGTCTGGATCGGAGATGATTTGACAACACTGGTTAGAGAGGCAAATGAACTTTGAGCCACGTCGCTTGATTTTGTTACTGGTATGGAAATTGGAAGTACAGCACTGGAGTTGATAGCAGGTGCAGTCGAAAGGAGCACATCGATGCTTGAGACATTCACTGTAAGGGTTGGCAGCGGAACCACAGAAGTGGTATTCTGTGATACTGTTGGTAATACTTGAATAGAAGTAGCAGTAGAAGTAGAGCTCACGTTAACTGAAACTGTAGATGACATATTGACCGGTGGCGTTGGTACCAAGGTGGGCTGAACTACTCTGGTGGTATAAACAACATAGCAAATTCCAAGACTTGAAATGGTCACCAAGGGAGGTCTGTAAACATTCGAGCTTGAAGCAACAGTCACAGATGAAGTGGTTGTAGTCTGCGGTAGTGTTTGACTGGCATGAGAACTTGTTTGACTTGATAACAGCTCTGAAGTTGGAGCAACAGTAGTTGATACCACAGATTTGCTTCCACGTGATGAACTAGATACTGTTGACGAAGTAGTTGGCAGTGGAGATGCAGCAATCGTTAAACTTGATTTAAGAGCTTGCTGAATGAGGCTTGATGACCCTCTAACCTGGGAGGTGGATGATACAGAAGGGACGATTATTTCAAAAGATGAGCTTGTTTCTAGGACCACGCGTGAACTTGATGCAGTCTCAGTGGCCACTGGGGACAAGATGACAGTACTTGTTAATGAAGTTTGCTCGCTTGACAATGCAACCGAAGATGACGTACTGTTACTAAATGCTGCAGATCTCTCCAGAGCCACTGAACTCGAAGGCAAAGTTCCATTTGCAACAACAGTTGTTGGGGCGATCACTGCCACTGAAGAGGTCTGTTTATGCAATGACAGGCTTGCAGCTGAATGAGTGGTAGTTGAAGAACTGTTACCCAACACTGCAGATGAGGTCATCACCAGATTCTGTGAAAATGTGGAAGACAAAGTTCCATTGCCAACAACCGTTGATAATATTGCCACACCAGTTGAGGAAGTTTTTTCACTTGATGTTGAACTACTGTTACTCAACACCGCTGATGAGGTCATCAGACCCTGTGAAGATGTGGAAGGCAAAGTTCCATTGTTAACAACCGTTGATGAAATTGCCACACCAGTTGAGGAAGTTTGTTCACTTGATAACACAGTTAATACTGAAGTTGAGCTACTCTTACTCAACAATGCAGATGATGTCACCAAAACTACGGATGATGCTCCATTGTTGGAGATCGTAGAAATGATAACACCGACTGAAGAACTTTGTCCACCCAACACCCCACTTGAAGTTGGTAATGAGCTCTGCATGGTAGAAGTGACAGAAGATATATTTGAAACCAGCTTCGAAGTTGATGATAATGCAAAAGTTCCTTTAACTATTGTCACAGATGAGGAAGCATTAACAGTCGCACTATTAACAGTCTCTGATGACTGTTGTACTGAGCTATTATGGCTAAGAGATGATGGCACCAAACCGTTAGACTGCGTTAAAGTTCCACTTGGAGTTATGCTCACAGACACGGGAAATGATGATGTGATTTGTGCAGTTGAGGTAGTCTGATTCTTTGTAGCTGGGGATGACGAATGAACGCCACTTGACGCAATGCTTTGGCTTCCTCCTCCAACTGAGGTTGATTCACCTGAACTCGGCAGAGTTGTGGAAGCCACTGCCACTGCTACTGAGCTTGTTACCGTGGTGGAAGACGATAACTGAACCGCTGGAGTTGCACTGTGCGTAACTATCACAGATGTGCTATTATTATCGCCTGGGACTGCTCTTTTCTTTCTTCGCCTTGCAGGAGAACCAAACAGTGATGATGATGATACAGGCACTGATGAAGTTGGTTGACTGTTTATAACAGATGTTGTGTTGCCTGCTTGAGAAAGTAAGCTTGTTGCAGCTACTTGAGGACTACTGCTAACTGGAGTGCTTGGAGTACCATTTTGAGACACCGTTCCAACTGAGGACAGCAATATTGTTGGAAGCTGTCCACCAATGCTGGAACTAGTACTTGATGATAGTACTTGCACGCCTGATGAAGATGACTCTACTGCTATTCTGGACGAAGACGATTGATTGTTCGCATGCGACAATGAACTTGTTGCAGCTACTCCATGGCTGGTACTTACTGGAGTGCTTAGAGTGCCATTTTGAGACACTGTTCCAACTGAAGATGACAATATTAATGTACGCTGTCTACTTATGCTGGAACCAGTGTTTGGTGATACTTGAATGCCTGATGAAGATGCTATTCTGGAAGAAGATTGATTCACTGAACTTGAAGCAGCTGCTTGAGGTATGCTAGCAACTGAGGTATTAAGAGCACCAACTTGGGTCACTGTGCTAGGTGATGATGACATTATTGATAGAGGCTGTCCAGTGACACTGGAAGAGGAGGTTAGTGATGTTTGAATACCTGTTAAGGATGAACCCAAATTTGAGGCTTCCACACTTGATGTCATCAAGGTAGTACTGGAGTTTGCTAATGACATCTTACTGGATGCAGCAAAAGACAAGCTTAAGGTCGCACTTGTATTTCTTGATTGGCTTGCTGATGGACTTGAGGCTACTGCAATTAAGCTTTTACTTGGAGTTCCAATAAGTGTACTCGACAAGGTTGCATTTGATAGGATGCTTGTTTTTGGTATTTCAGACAAAGCACTTTTTGATGGCAAAGATGAGACTTGTATTACAGTTGTGCTACCATTTGACATCAACTGAGAGGCTGCACTTTGTGTTGTACTTGGAACAAAGCTGATACTTTGAGAAGGCACTGATGGTGTGACAGTAGTCGCAAAATCCCCTGACTGAACTAAACTTGTAGTCATCATGGAAACAACTCCATGAGTAGACTGCACACTATCCTGTTTGGTTGTAGACAAATTCTGCTTATCTGAAACACTGGGGGTAGCCACAATTGGGGAGAACGTACCAGATGATGTTGATGGACTGGAACCCAGTGACCCATTTGCCATGGATGAACTTGGCAAATGACTCTGGGAAGGGGTCACAAATGGAATGGCTAATGTACCGGATTGTTGCCGAGATGATTCCAGTTGTAGTTGGGTTGAATGTGTGGCTTCTTTTGCTGTGCTGGTAGCAGCACTCCTCAAGGCAGTTGAACTGGTGATGGACACAGTTGGGGGCATTGTGACTTTATGGGTGTCTGTACTCAACACTTTAGTGACTGTCTCAGATTGCAAAACAGGTGGTCGAGAAGATGTCAAGGTTGATTCAATACTGCTTTTTGACGATAGCAATGTTGGCACAGTGCTGTCACTTGCTGATACTTCCTCTGACCTGGCTGAAGTGGCAAGCACCTGACTGTGCACCTCACTTACTAGGGTTGTCATGGTAACTGGATATGTCAGTGTAACCGTTGGCATTTCTGAATGTATATTGGTCGCGCTTTCGATGTCCAGTGTGATCTTTGGGGTTGTTGCTGGGATAACAGTGTGATTGGCAGTAGTCGCTGGAAAGACAGTCTTTTCCACAACATAGTAGATGTAACAAGGGTAAGCAGAAGACATCACAACCAACCCATCATCAGTGGATGTCTTTTTTGGCACAACAGATGATGATGGAGCTGGAGATGGAGTTGTTGTCCTTGGCAACAGGGTGTTTCCCCCAGACAAGCTTGATTGGCTTGATACAATTGGGGAGACCAGCAAACTTGATGACACTAAAGATTTTAAACTTGTTCTTTCAACTGTAACCATTGACACAGAAGAAGTTGCAATTGCAGAGGTATGCAGTGGAATAGTAGTTGTTGACAGTGATGATGTTTTCACTGATTGGCTTGTAACATTATGGGATGCCACTAAACTTGACAACACTGAAAATGGTCTTGAAGTTTCATTTGTAACTGCTGTGGAAGATACAATCCCTACATCAGCTGTACTTGGAGGTGTAGATTTAGATGAGGTGTTTAATTTGACACTACTTGAAGATTGGCTTGTAGCACTTGAAGCATTTGCTATAATGGAAGATCCAACTCCTAACACTAAAGAACTTGAAACAGTTGCAACTGCAGTTGATGTGGTAATTGTAGTAACAGTTTGATTATGACTTGGAACTTGACTTGAAGGTGACAAGGCTGTAGTGACAGCAATGGCACTTGTTTGGTTGATACGAAGTCCGACTGAACTTAAAACTGCAGATGGTTGCACTGTGTAATTTGACATGGAGCTTGTACCTTGAAAAGCGGTATCAGATATAAAATGAGTAGCAGTAGTAGACACTGCTGCCTTTGAAGTTGAGATGGTTGTTATAGCAACATCAACTGAACGTACACTGGAAGCCACCATTGCCACCGAAGTGTCACTCATTGTAGATGTCAACGAAACAGTGTCATTTGAGTTTAATGTTAGACTTCCTGAGGCAGATATTTCAGTTGTACTTGCCAAAATTGTAGCAAACACTCCAGGGGTTGAGTGGGCTTCAACTGCAGATTTTGAGGCATTCGTAGATATACTTTTGATACTGCTAGGAAAATGACTTGTTGAACTTGACAAAACTGTATGAGTGGTCGACCCCAACTGCTGCACTGATGTTGTACCCGTTGATTGACTGGACAATCCTGTTGTAGACCCATAACTGGTTGACGATGGAGTCAACAGCAAAGTTCTTGTAGCAGAAACAGAACCAGATGAACTCACTGCTGAAGAAACAACAGAGGTCAGGCTTGTTGTGTTTACTGATGCACTACTGCCCAATGCAAAAGATGCTGTTGACTGATTTCCTTCACTGATAGATGAAGTAGACAAGGCATTTGATGTCCTTATTTCACTAACTACATTGCTTGACCTATTTGAATTTAGCAACACAGAAGAAGCTAATGAAGATTCGGCTGAGTTATTTAAAAAATAAATTGAACTACTAGTTCTTATAACACTCTCAGTGCTAGTTTGACTGGCATTGACACTCTGAGAACCACGCAATACAACAATTGTTGTTGATTGGTTTAATGTCCTTGTCGCTGAGACAGATAAAACAGAAGTCTTTGTCTTCAAGCTGCTGCTGATTGATGGCTGTGCAGCTAAAGGTGTACTGCTTGATGCTTGAGCTGGTGTAGTTGCATTGGGTGCTGTAAAAATAAAATTTATAAAAAATTCAACCAATTCTACGACCATTTTAAACTAAGGGAAAATGAGGTAGAAGTAAAATGTTATTAATTAAAAAAGATGTTTACTTTTGCCTGATTCCCTCAACATATGAGTAAATTTAGGACTGATGCAATAGTTTTTATACTGCACAGTTGAACGTGTAACAGTGTATATACACATTTAGTATATACTGAAACAGTGGATAGCATTGTTGGCGCGCCCTGATTGGCTACTGAAACTCGGCATAGCAAGTGCTATTCACCTCCCAGCAATTTGCGCGTGAAAATTGTAATCGTTGACAGGAATAAATGAGTTAAAAAGCATCATTTTTGTTATATTATCTCACTGTTTCAGTATATACTAAAACAACTATTCACCTCAGTGTAGGTGGGTAGTGGTGGATATTTACCTCGCTCTTCGCGGCTCGGTAAATATCTACCACTACCCACCTCCACTTCGGTGAATAGTTGTTAAATATATATATGGAAATGAATAAACAATATATAGATAGCTTCACTTGTTCTACAGTGTATGAGTGTTCTATGCATAAATATTAATAATAATAATAATAATAATAATTATAATTATACATTTCTATAGCGCCTTTTCTCATATTGTATATATATATATAATAATTAATGCAACATTTTGTTATCGTGGCAAATTTTGCAAATTTTTGTAAAGGCATTTAAAAAACTTGCAATATGTTGCTAAAACAAAATGCTGTGTTAAAAATCATCATATGTTATGTAACATGAAACAATTTTTAACCCATCAATGTTGTCGTTAAAATCACCATTAAAAACTGTCTCATATAAAATTGATTAAACATTAATAATTTTTAGAATCATTTTACCAGAACAAAAAAATTATTTTGTATTTATAATTTTTATCAGTGTGTTTTTAGTTTTACCTGTAACCCGTAACACCTGTGAGTTCAGGGCTCGAAATTGTGCCTGCATCGGGCGCATTTGCCACTAAAGATTTTGCTTTTGCGACTAAAATTTGTCTATTAGTCACGATTTTGTGACTGTTTTACGGCCTAGCTTATAAAGGAACTATACAATGTATTTGACAGTCTTGTGTCTTATTTGTTACTGGTAGTTGTAATTTTATCTGAAAAATCCTGCAAAGTTTACGTTAAATGTTGCGTGCCTTACTCATCGATGTCATGCCCCATTAATGCGGTTTCCAAGAAGTGTATCACAGGCGCACTTTTTCAGACTTTCTCGTTTCTCATTTCCAGTTACAGTAGTAGTAGTTCTTTTTTTTGTTTTGTTTTTTTGCGACTAAAATTTTTGAACTTGCAACTAAATTTTAGGAATTCAAAGGGGACAAACTTCAAATAAATGTGGCTACTAAGCATACACTGTATCTGAATTTCGTAACTGTTCATCAGAATTACTCGCAAATTGCGATTGAGATTTTTTTTTTAATTTTGTGCCCTGGGGTGGTGTCACTAGTAATTTTTTTTAAGCATTACGGCTGTGAATTAAGGTGTTTCAACAAAATGTTTATTTTGGCCTATTGGCCATGTGTCACATTGTTTTGGCTCTTAACAGAATTGGAACAGTTGATGAAATAGCTTTTGAAAACCCTGTTTATTCTAAATTATATAGTGATAGTCAGACTCAGATCCTAATACTTAATGTACATGTAGATCAAAGCCTTTCAATATACATTTAAATTATGGAGAACTAAAGGCATAAATTAAAAGGAAGACTGTTATTAATCTTGAATTGCAGGCCGCCATCCAGCTACATTACATGTATTATGGGTGGCAACTGACTCAATTATATTTGAAATTGACTGAAGGCCATGGGAGACTACCCTCTGTTCATGACGGCTTATTTTCTTTGTGTAGCCGGGAACTTCATAGCTTAATGACTGCCCTGGGATTTTATTGTTTTACAAATAAGCTTAAGTCACTTGATCTGAGGTGATGGTGAGTGACATATTATAAGGTGAAATCAAAGCCTCTTCTTAAGCTATGTGGTAATGTACACCAGAAGTAAAGTTCACTTAGCATACTAAATGGCTGTCTGGAATGTTGATTTCTTTGTAGTGCTTCTGAGAACAATATTATTCACGAATTCAATAGTGCATAAAGAGGGGAACAATCTAGAATATCGTTGAAACACATGGACAAAAATATGTAAGCTTATCAGTTACAGACTTGCTCGTCGTATTTCAATAATGTTTTTTTAGTAATCTAACTGCTTTACCATAGAATACGAATATCAACAATAACAATAAAGATTATTATATATATATTTAGGACCAAAACTGATTCAGGGTGAAACTCCATTAGGCAAAATAAATTAAATTTTAAAATTTTTATGTGTAATACTAGCGAGCTTTCAGTTCATGCATTTCGGCAGTAGTTTGGAAGATTCAAGATTTAGATTTAAAAGTATTTCAAGTGTACATGTATCTGTCTGGTAATATCGTACTTTAAGATAGCGACCTTAAACGATTGGAAAATTTACTGCAGATGTCTATGAACCACAAATATCCACAGGGGAGATTATAGCTTTCTGGCAAATGTGTTTTGAAAACGTCGATTAGTATTAAGAACTAAATCCATTTGCAGTAAAAATTTGCATCGACTAAAAGCTTACCAACTAGACTTCGGGAAATGTAAGCTTAAAGTAAACTAAGCCTAACTTAGATAACAAAAAATATGTCTATTACAAACTATATTACTAAAATCATTTAAATATATCAGCAATATATATAAGAAGTGGTGAATTAAATTTCCTAAAAGCTAATAAGACTTAAGTTTAAGCCATGACAAGTAACACTTCCTCAAAGAATTGATCAAACTTACCGATCGTCGACGATCGCGAGATGTCTGTCGTTGAAACTCCATCAATTGTACTTGCTGTAACGTTCTGAATAATCGAGGATAAATCACTCGCAGATATGCTTGGCAACACGAAGCCCAAAGATGTGGTGATGTAAGAGACTGAGCTAGAAGCATTCAATTGTGGCGCCAATATACCCAAAAGCACGGCAAAAATCTTCCATGTAACTCCCATATGGATCTTTTTCTCACTCGCAAACCGCCACATTACGTTTGACTTCTCATTCGCTTCATTTCGATTGGTAGTATAGTTATTCGTTCACCTGGGAAATTAAACATGATCGTTGTGTTTGCGGCCGCCATTATCATAATTCCATGACGACCGTACGTGTTTATCGCCTTGAAACAAAGCGGTGCCGAAAATAACCGACGACAACACGATAACACGTGATCTTTCCGAACAACGTCGATACTTTTTTATGCAGGAGGATACAGGAGCCATAAAATATTAATGTTATACAATATTTTGCGCGTAAGCTAAACACTATATTTTTGCACTATATGAGGGAATCTGGAAGCGATAATCTAGCCATGATTCAAGTGGCCGTCTCGAGTTTCGCGCGAGTATACATTTCGTGTGAGTGCAAAGAAAAAGAAAAAACTATTCAATCATTGGTAAAAAAAAAAAAACAACGAAACCAGGGTAAGACGTGCTTAAACTACCCGAACTCCCCTCTCCTTGTCTCCACTGGCAACATACAGTTTGGGGGGGGGGGGGGGGGGGGGGCGATTACCTGACAGTTCAGTAACAACCTTTCTACCACCCAAGCAAGAGCCACGAGGGGCTTATCTCGTACCCAGATATTCCCTCTCTCGTGTGAGAAAAAATTCTAAGAAGGAGATTAATGAGGGCCTTAGATAATAGCTCTTATATATCTATTTGAAGGAGTGTCATTTCTTTGCTCTTACTGGGGGGAGACTGGGATCGAGGGTAAAGCGTAACTAATCGAACTAAATCGAACGCAATCGAATATATCGGCAATCGCGTGATTGGGTTCGATTGGGTTAATTCGGTAATCGAACCCAGTCGAACTCTCACAAGTTTGGAGCAATCGAGAAAATCACGTGCACTCACCGCTGACGGCTCTTAACCAATCAGAATGGGTATATTATTTTATTATTTTATTATTATATTACTATGTATATATATATATATATATATATATATATATATTCTATAGACTAAATAAAGTACTATGAAAAATTTACCCAAAAGGGGGCACGTCATAGGTCACACCAGTATATGGCGCGCTTTATCTATATTTTTTTTTGCATATTTTTATAGAATGAGTGAATATGTTTGTCTGACTAACTGACCAATTATACAGGTGGCATGACAAAACGATTTAAAAGCCGTTTTCACCTGTTTGAAGAGGACATAATATAATACATGTGATCCACACTGTGTATATGATCAACACAGAAACGGAATATCATTCATGTGACATCTGACTGGTAACGAAATGTATTCATTTCACGAGCGATCGTACCGGAACTGACGACGCCGAAGCTTGTGGTTTCAATTTCGAACGACAAAATGGATGTTTTCAAGGATGTAAGAATCCCCATGCCACAAACGATCGAATCGCCAAGTCTAACTCGAGTGGGAAGTTTCCAGCGCGGTATATTGACCACAGCGCTTGCTATGCTGTCTATATCGCAAGCTATTCAGTGGCAATTGAGGAAACAAGATTATAATTTGGGTTCTGAATTTCGTTGTACAGTTAGGGATGGACTCATCGAGACAAGCGCACAGGAAGACCTGACATCTCGATACTTTGAAGAGTACAGACAAAAATACACGCCAGTATCTCAGGGATCGTTTCTAATCTTCGTGGTCGTGAATCTTTTAACCGTCTGCTTTTACATGTCATACGTGTCGGAGCGATTAAATTCATGGTTCGAGCTCAAGACCACAAAACACCGTGCCAAAATACTAACCGAGTTGAAGACCTCGACAGTTGTGTTTAAAGCTTATTCGATTCAACTCTGCGTGAAACTTGTGTCCGCCGCAGTGTTTATTCTGTACCACTGTATCATGTCCGCGGTTGTCTTACCATCAGAAAGAAAGTATAGAAAACAATGGACGCCACTACCTTTTGTTTTCGATGGCTACTCGTTTGTCACTGCAATTCATTGCTATGCCGATCAGGCCTTTAAATCATCAATGTTTAATGTCGCTTTGCTGACCTTTGCGACATTTACTGGTGCACTGAGTTTGACAGAATTTGTCTACACTTGGCAAGAAACGAAGGCCTTCGGGCGAATTTCCGATTACTATTTTTGCATGTTTTTGCTGCGCCATAATAGCGTGACTGAGAACACAAATATGGCAATAGAAAAAGAATTGTTCTTAGAAGGACAAAGAGAAAGAATACACGTGACAAAGAAAACTGAACTTCGACTCCTACTCAACAATTCTTGGAGCTGTTCAATTCTGCCCTCCATCGATAGCAACATTTTCATTTCTCAGCAAAAACTGAAATACAAGGGAGTTAAGAAACAGAAACGTAAGCAAGAACTGTTCAGGACGTACAGCAAGACTAAAAAACTTCCAGTTGCCTGTTTAGAGGACTTGTTCAAGCCGGGTAAAGACACTCCGAATCCTAAGAGAATTTTAGTGACTGGAGACCCTGGAATTGGAAAAACGGAATTCGTATCCAGACTTGTTCAAAAATTCGCCGATTCCAGCTTATTTTCATTCGAAAGCGAAATGCACTATCTCAACTTTATTTTCTCTTTTAATTTCAAAGAGCTTGGTCTAATAGATGAGCATATAACGTTGCAAGAATTTCTCAGTTACTCCACCCTTTCATCGAAAGTGGGGAACATTGTCTACCAGCAGATCGCAGCCAAACCAGACGAAGTACTCCTTATTTTCGATAGCCTAAACGAGTGGGCTATTAAGTCTTCTACAAATCACGCACATGTTGGGAAAACCATGAAAATCGAAGAGAACATGTCCGTGGATACTCTTATCTTGAAGCTTCTTTCTGGAGAACTTTTAACGGGATGTACTATCGTGGTAACATCTCGCCGATCAGCGCCTTTACTTTCAGAGATTGCAGAAATCGTTGTATTTGATAGATACGCTGAGCTTGGGTCTTTTAAGCCAGACGAGGTCAAGACTTGCGTTCAAGAATTTTTCCGCGACAACCAAGATCTCAGTGTCACGTTGACAAATCGGATTTCCAGGAATGAAAATCTCCAGGTCCTCTGTCGTGTACCTCAGAATTGTGTTCTGCTTTGTTTGTACCTAAACTTTGTAGCGTCTAAAAAAACGATTGAGGAATTTCAAGCTATCGATCTTCCTTCCACAACTACAGAACTTTTCGAGAAACTGATTGAAAAAGCGACAAGAGGAGAATCGGTTGAAAATAACCATAAAACATTCCCATCAGATCATTTTGATTTCTCAAAGAATTCCCAAGAAATCTTTGAAAAGCTCTCTAATCTTGCATTTCAGGGAATGATACAGGAACGCTATGTTTTTCGAAAGGAGGATCTTTCATGTGTTGAACTGAGTGCTTTTGAGGTTGAAATTCTTGAGGAGGCTGGGTTTCTACGTTGCTTGAGAGGCCTTTTACCAAAACAATCTGAACTGAGCTACTCCTTCAGTTGTGTCAGCATTCAAGAGTACCTCGCCGCCAGCAGAATCGTCCAATCGACCTCCGTTGGAGATTTCCGAGATTTTCTGGAAAGAGCCAACGAGACCCACTGTGGTACATTACAGTTTGTGGCTGGTTTGTGCAAGGATGGGAAGAAAGGCAAGGATATCTTTGTGTGCTTGATGCAGCACTTGACAGAAGCTATCAAGCTGAACAGTCTAGGTGACGAACCAGTGATTGATAATCAAGCGATTGTTTTCCTTTGTAGATGCATCATTGAGAATGGGACGCAACTCGGACATCCGTTCGCAAGGGAAGGGACGTCTTCGATGTCAAAGGCCAAACCCATCACCTTTACCGAGATAGGCGCAAATCCTCAAAAGACACAAGCGATTCTGTACTGCTTGAATAACGCTATGGGTGACAACGTAAAGAGAGTTATCTTCGAGAGCAATGCCATGGGAGACAGCGGGCTACGTCAGGTAGCCTCTTCCATTTGTGATACGTCCTGCAGGTTGGACCAAGTCAATTTGACAAGCTCGTGCATCACCGATGACGGAATGTTGTCCTTCCTGGAAATAACTGCAAGACACTCATTTCTTGGAATTAAGATTCTAGGGTTGAGAGGGAATCAGATTTCGAGCGAGGGAGCGAAGTACCTCGCGTGCGTGCTCTTCAATGATTGGTGTCAGATTGAAGAACTCCATTTAGGCAACAACAACATCGGTGATTTGGGTGTGGAGTATTTCAGCGAAGCTCTCTGCAGTGGAAACAGCAAAATTAAAACTTTGGACTTAAGCTCAAATAGAATAACCCACAATGGAGTTTTTCATCTGAGCAAAGCTCTTTGCAATCCACTTTGCAATGTCAGAAGACTTTATCTTCAGAAGAACAAAATGCTAGATTTCGGCCTGCAGGACCTTTGCGAATCCCTTTGTACGGGCGAATGTAATCTTAGGGTACTTTTCGCTAGTTCCAACGATATCACTGACGATGGCATCAAGTTCGTGGAAAAGGCGCTAGCGCATAAGGCTTGTGGCCTACAGGAGCTGTACCTGGGCTACAATCAAGTGACAGACAAAGGAGTTAAGAGTTTGCTTCAAGCCCTGCCCAATCATCAGTTTAACCTTAAAGTTTTGTCCCTGGCCAACAACCCGATAACTGATGTCGGAGTGAAGATGCTGGCCAGCGCCTTGAGAAATTCCAGCTGTAACCTGCATAGACTTTGCATAAGCCTAGGAAGAGCACAAGCGAGTGCAACGAAAGCCTCAAAGCTGCAAGTGCGATATGTGAATGCGTTTTAAATGGAGAGGTTTTGTAGTGTCTTGTAAGAACTACTCAAGGACATCTCAAAATATACTTTATATATGCACAACTCTAACAATACTATATATCAAAGCTTTCCAATTACTGATTCTTATCATTCGGCGTTTTCTATTTATACAAACGCGTAGTCTTCAAAATTATTTAGCAATTAATATATCAATGCATGGACATATTTCAGTATTATAAACCAATAGCTTTAACAAAACGATGTAAGAAAATCGTCCAATCGAACGCTGGAGTTTCCACATGATCACAAGTCAATGTTTATCGTTCTAAAAACTGCTACCCATGTCTACTGACTTCTTTGAAACATGGAAAATGTTACAACAAAGCCATTTGGCTAAGGAAAATTATTTCATTGGTCTTTAAAAATTAATTTCAGTATAAAACATTTTCTTCAAAAGGCGCATTCTTTTTCTTTTAAATATATATAAACGAAAAAACAGCTGAGGTAAATCAAGTATTATACTCAACGGTACTCTCGCTATAGAGAGGTCCGCTAAATACAGGCCCGTTTTACAGTAAATATGGGAAGAAAATTTGGGACCCAAGCAGCTGGGGTCCTTAACAGAGGGTGTCCGCTTAATACCGGTTTTACTGCATTTGTTTCCTTCAGGCCGGGAAGAATAACATTCCCTACTGAATGTCGTTAAAATAAAGAGGTAATGAAATGCGAAGCCCATCGTGTTGAATTTATGAGTTTAGAGCCATCTCACATTCCTGGAAATGGTATAGTTTCAAGGATGGATTTTTCGCGGAAGAAGTGGCCGAGGGCCATTCATGTGTACCTTGGAATTTTCGGTGCGTCAAAATCGCGCAAACGTGAACGTGTATTGTGAATATTCACGATATTCCACACGCCTGTGCTGTGTGTTTCGTTTTCTATTAAAGCAAATGTAAAACGTTCATTTTCGTTAACATAATTCGATGAAAATACGGAACAGATAAAGTCTTTTTCAATCAGTGATGAACAGACATCCACTGAAGAAGGGCAAAGCCCGAAACGTTTAGTTTGTTATATATTTAAATCTGGCTTTTTGATTTCAACACTTTTTAAGTTTTCGTCTTTTTTGATCAGGCTGTCGTTTATCTCCTCCGTTGCATGAAATGACTAGGAGTATTGCTGTTCCCCCTAGATTGGGATGGTTGGCCATCGGAATGTTCCTTCCCCGGCGGTATTACTCCGTCGGTACCTACTGACATACCGTAATATAACATTGACGGAGTAGGAGTAGGGGGTTAGTTTCTAAGCGTCGGTGAGGGGGGGGGGGGGGGGGGGGGGGGGGGGGGCGTTGTGGAGGGTGTGAAAATTGATGAAACCAAAAATTAAGAATTAAGGACAGAAGGCGTTTTGTATTTTTGAATGGAAACGGCAAAATTGTTAACAGTATACGTTCTGAAGGGTACACTTTCCCAAAAATCTCATTAAATAAAACTCACCGACAACAAAAACCTCAATTGTAACAGTATCTTCCGTTTGTTCATGCGTTATGTTCACTTTCCACACAACTCTACACGTGTAGTTTCCCTCGTCGCCTCTTTCCACCCTAATGATACTAAGCGTACCACTGTAAGGGTCGATAGCTATTCTTTCTGAGGGCAATTCCAGGCGTTTACCATCTTTGTGCCATTCATATTTTAGTGGAGGGTAGGCAAATATAGCCAGTTCAATTGTTCCATTTTCACCGTATTTGAGTCGCTGTGGTGTCTTGACTCTATGGCTAACAACTGTATATGGAAAGAAAAGTTTGTGATAGTCGATAGCGTGCAAGTGAACTTGTACTGTGAATATAATATAATATTCATGATATCCGACCCCGTTGGCTAATTTCAGTTATGATCACTAGCATCTGATGAGATAGACAACATGGAGCAAAATGTGTTGCCCAAGGAAAGAACACGATGGTAGAGAACCGGGTTCTAACCACCAATGTGACGCGCTAACAACTACACCACTGAGCCTTCACCAAGCAGTTTAAGGTGGCCCACAATTGGGTGTGGGGACCTTTCAAATAGACGTTATTGAATGCAACACTTAATTTCCATGTGGTATTCATGGGCAGTGCGGGCGTACGGTATTTACGCACGAGTTGGTTCGTATCATACTGAGATTTGTGATTGGATGAAACGCTTTTTTCACGTGTGAAAAAGTCGTTTCGCCATTCTGATTGGCTGCGAACCCCGAACGGGGTTTTCACACGCCAAAGTTCAATAGAAAATCTCCGAAATAATGCTTGCTTATACATGCTACAGAAGTATAAATCTAGATAGGACTGTTTATACTTAATAGGATTAAACAATATTAAACACTTACAATCAACTTCAAGAATAAAACTACTCGAGTGATTAGATCCTCTGCATGTATACTTTCCACCATCACTGACTGTCACGTCTTCTATCCTCAAGAAAAAGTTGTTTCCACTGAACACGAGGCGGAGTCTTCCAGAACTGTCCTTTGTAATATTGGCAGCTTGTATCGCGGGCTGTCCAAGACTCGCTTCCCTGGTGGGCGTTTCCCAGGCAACAAAGTCTTCTCCCGTTACCTTGCATTGAATTTGGATGGTTCGGCCATGCTGGGCAGTTCTTCTTTGAAATGGAAGTTTTACCTCGGCCCCTGTGATAGGATCAAGCAAGAGAAAATAAGAGGACAGAGAGGCAAAGTATGGGCGTTGGCTTGAAATGTGAATTTCACTAAAGATAGTTTTAGACTTCGTGTAAAACGGACGCCGGCTTCCCCAGACGTCCGCAAACATTCAGTGTGGCGTCATCGGAGCGTGCCAACGTGGTATTGTACGATGATGGCTCTTGATTATTCAGTATGGCTTTCCTAAATGGAATTTACAGACGTTTGCGGGTGTCCCGGGAAACATACTTCCGTTTCCTTGTATTGGCGAAATTTGTCACATATCCGAACTGGGCGTGTCCCTCTTTGCCCCCTGATTTTTTTCTTGAATCTAGAGTGTGGTACTCGACGCTGCTGAGCAAAATGAACTTCTTTTATTGCAAGGTAATCTACGACGGCAACCGCAATGATATTAACAAGAGGTTTACTGAGCAGGACGCCGGATAATGTTTTGGTTTTTCTATTTTCCTATTTTTTTTTAGCTGAAGTCAAACCATAAAAATCCAAACTCGCTAAAATGCCGTTAGAAGCCATATAACCGCCAAAAACCACATAGATATTATTTAATGAGGTATGAATACTTTATCGTAAAGACTTTTAATTTGTTCTTGGGCCATCGTAGCTTGAACTGAAGCCAGCTTTGAATGCAAACGTCATTAGCGAGAAGCTGATGCTTTATTAATTAGCTGTTCCTTTTTATAGATCAACTGTTAAGTTTTGTACTAAATCTCGGTCCCAGTCCCTTTTCACTACTATATAAGTATAGCTAGTTTTCAACACCGTAAAGGTCAGTTTTGAAAATGTATGTAGTAGCATACGAAACGTCAAGTTTTATCAAAAATAAATAAGTTCAATATGTTTATCACCGCGGTTTGTGTTCTATTTCTCATCAAGCTATGAACACTTTAATGGCTGTTTATTTATAATTTTGATATTTTATGAAACTCACAATAAAATCCCCTACAAATCCTTATATTTTTGTCGTTGAGGATCCCTGTTTTGAGCCTGGGCTCTCTGTGGAGAATTCACATATTTTGGTTTGAAAATGGGTAGGGATTCCCCCCAAGCGAGAGATTCGTAAGGAAAGTGCCATTGCATGCATCTCTATCTCATTACCATCCCTCCTCCGGATCCGAAATGTGGCCGCTTTCGCCGCGAGATGGAACTTCAAGATAGTCGCTTATTCTGTTCTTAACAACGTGCCCATAATTACATACTCCCCGTAACAAATCATGACGCGGACAACTAATTCTGGAGTATTGTGCCATAGTTGGCCGTTACACTTTATTTCACACGTATGCCGTAAAAAATGACAACTTACAGCTAAATTTCTTACAGAAAATAAATAAATAAATAAATAAATAAAACAAAATAACTGGAGAATTGAGAGCGCATCATAAACGATACTCGGAGGCCAGGGAAACTTAAAAAACCGAAACCGGCAACGGGAAAAAATTGTAGAAAACCTGGGTAGTAACCAAAGCTCAAACTCCGGCGACCCTTCCTACGGGGCCACTGATAATTTAAATTTAATTATTGCAGGAAAAAACTGATGGATAATGTTCAAATAAAGTTCAGCGATGGAACCGACTAATCAGAACAAACAAGTAAAATTGACTAGGGTAAATCGTCGGTGTAACGACCGAGAACTGACTCGCATACTAAAGAACCAACTATTTATAGCGGAGCACTCGCGTGCCGAATGCCCGCTGCGCAGCCCAATACTCATAAAACCTATGCCCGTCATTTTTCATGGTCATGGCTAGCAGAATGTTTCGCGGGCGCGTCGGTCCGTCCGCGCCCCGCCGTTGGGCATGGCTAGCTCGCGAGCGCGTATGACGTCGCAAAACATACGCGTACGACGTCACGCAACATCCGGGATCTTAGCAATTTTGAAACCAAAGCGAGGCTTTGTTTTTCGCGCGGTTACACGGCCGAATGTCACGTCAGCTGGGAAAACACTGTTTTGCTGTGTTTACTTAGCGGAGAAAACCGTTTAAATTAAAGTCATTATTTCCCTGATTTTTTTGCGGTTTGCTACTCAACACAGGGATACTAATTAAGGGATACTCAGAAGCCGCTTTAGTGGAAAAAGAAGAGCATCTTGCTTCGAAAAACTTCATACATTTTTATCAAGGCGGGGAGATGTTTGTTTTTATTACGGATTTCAGAACCAAGCAAGCGAGGGACTTAAAGGTAAACTGAACAGATTACATTTTTCGATGGGAATTTATGTTGATATCAATCTGTGATTGACTTTTTCTTTGTGTTCTTGTGTAGTTTTGGAGAATTATTTTAATTAAAACGAGCTTAACTTCAGTTGTATCGATTTCTTGAATTTCATCGAAGGCAGCTTGATGGGCTATATTAAAATAGTACGCGTTTTGCTTTTAAACATAAACTAATGGAGATTTGAATCAAATTTGTCGAAAGAAGATTGTGTTGACAATTTTTATGCGTTTGTTCATTCATTACATAGATTGAAAAGCGGTTTTATAGAAACAAAACAAGTCTTAGCTTTTATAGTTCTATCTTCACTCACGTCGCCTTATGCAAATATGTCTGTGTATTTTTGCAATTTTGATTTCCAAATCTGTTTCTCGGGCAATTTTTGACAAGCAATAAGTGTATTTTATTCGGAAAGTAGTCGTACTGGTTATTCTAGACGGAGAAAAGGTTTTTGTGAACTTTTGTACGGTCTAAATGTACTGTGCAGACGGTCGCGTAATACTGTTTTTGAGAATTGCTAAAATTGAAAAATAGCCCGGTTGTCAATCTTAATTCTTGTGCTTCCAACCTTTCACCTTAGTTAAGTTTCACTTTAGTTAAGCTTGTTCAGAGAGCGACGCTGTTAGGCTCAGCATATATATATATATATATATATATATATATATATATATATATATATATATATATATATATATATATACACCTAGTTCAAAAAAGGTTGCTTTGGTCTTTGGTAATTGGGCATTGGGAAGCTATTGTTTGGTGGTCACTCAAGCAAAGCATTGCATTGTGTTCCGTATGCCCAAATGCCAATGACCAATTACCAATGACCAATTGTCAAAGCAACCTTTATTGAATTAGGTATATATATATTACACATACTTCCACGGGCATAGTAAATGCACGTGCATGCACATAACTTACATCGGCATAAAACATGCTAACATTCATCGGATAACAAAAAGCGTAATTAACAGTTCTAACAATAGCGAACATAAATCAATTCTACAGTGGAACCCCGTTAATACGACCACCTTCGGGCCATGGAAATTTGGTCGTATTAACGGGGTGGTCGTATTAACGGGGTAGGGTCAAATTATGGTGCAACATGCTTTTAAACTACATTCTATTACATGTATTTCATTAATTGCGCTATAAATCAACCTTTTTGCAGTTAATTAACAACCTTACAACCGCAATTCAATGCAACGGAACAATGTAACAGTAAACAAAACCGAGTAATGAGAAAAAAACACTGACTTCTTTCAGTTCCTTGTTATGAAGGAAAGGGCTTCTAGTGAAATGTCTCGAAGAGCCGTTTTTTATATTTTAGCTTACAACACTTTCGCAATTATTACAATGTCCGAACGGTTTTAAAAAAGTCTGCGAGCTTCGACTGGCTTCGCCTTCACTTTGTACATTAGCAATAACTTTTGCGAGTTCATTTGCAGTTTTCATATTGCCCTTTGCCTCCAGAAAATGCAAAACATTCCAAAATAACCGATCTGTGAGAAAAGAACAGAAAATGGACTTGAAGAGAAAAGGCACAGTGGAAAGCAGCAGAAACAAGAAGGCAAAATAACTTTGAGAGCCTCGAAATGCTGCAAAGTGAAGTCTTTCAGATCTTTTGTAGTATCCGTTCATGCATCCTTTTTACTGAACACTGCAATTTGCCAGATGTCATGTCAATTGAACATGCTAATCACTAACACCTTTGCCTAAAAACATTCAATAAAATATTAATGCGTTAATTGTTTGTCAGATTGTGTCTGTTTTCATTCAGCAGCCTTACGAGGCATTTTGACTGGTCGTATTAACGGGGTAATTTTATAAAGAAAATAACGACTGAGGACTCCAAAAGGTGGTCGTTGGTCGTAATAACGGGGTGGTCGGATTAACGGGGTGGCCGTATGGCGGGGTTCCACTGTAATCCAAACATTTCTTTTTTTTTTCTTAGCAATCCAATATGGCCGCCGGTAACGTGAGTGAAGACACGCAATAGCTTCACAGTAAGAACTGACAACTCTGGGCGCCAGAGGTTTTTTCGCGGTACGCTTTCGCAACAAGCCTGGGTTCCTAAAAATCGCCCAAAATTGGGCGGCTAAATTTTCGCGGCGAAATAAAAGAGATATAAGAGGCGTGGAGAAGCGTGTAACATGAGAGAAGTGAGAGCGCGAGAAAGGTCTGTGCACGTAAGGTTTCATAAAGCAATGTCCATTTTTACACAGTTCCGGTAAGGTCTTATTTAAACAAATCAAGTATGGATTTAAAAGAGAAAAAAGAAAACTATCACTTACCACAGAAACTAAAGATCACCGCTAAAACCATTAAGGAAGTAAAATGTTCTATCACTGTACAGAGAAATACACCCATGGACAAAAACGTTGATTGCTGGCACGTAAAACAGCTAGTTGTTGGTTTGTACTGGAATCAGTGTGGACTTGTTCGATCACTTAATCCGCTCTTTCTTCACAGGCCAAAGCTCAGCCAGATTCCCTCTTCGGATGAAAACCTCTAAATACACATCATGTCATAAGTAAACTGTATTTACCAATGGGACAGCTGAAATGGTAGCTGAAATATAAAAGCCTTGAACGTTTTTTATCGTCGATGAAAAAAAAAAGGCGAGATTTAAATGTAAACTTGAAATAAAGAAGATTTCAACAGAACTCGCGTGCATGAGCTCAAAATATAAGTTTCAAAAGCAACAATGCCCTTTTGACCGAATTAAACTAACTATTAAATGCGATTCGAATGATTAAAATCTGAATAATAAATATATATACGTCGTCACGACATATGTTGACTTTGAACTAGATGGATGTCTAAGGGCCTGGTCGCACTACAGTAAAAAAAAATAGCCCGTGCAAAATGACATAAAAACAAACACATTCTACAAAAAGCGTGTCCCACCGGAGCGGTTTCTTTTGTTTTCCTCGATTTTTGCACGGGCTAATTCTTGTTTTTGACTGTAGTGCGACCAGGCCCTAAGTTTTAAATATTTTTCAGACAAGAATGAACCAGAAGCGATAAATTCAGTGTATAGACCACTTTCATAATGGCGGCCGATTTATTTATTCTTTTATATGTATGTTAATTAGCCTCACTGGTCTCATTTTAGAGTAAAAATTCTTTTGAATTTTGCACATGTTACCGAGGCCAGTGAGGCTAATTAACATACATATAAAAGAATAAATAAATCGGCCGCCATTATGAAAGTGGTCTATGATTCCGATTCATTCAGGGCGGCATCTAAATCCCTTATGTTGTGCTGTTTTAAGTAAAATGAGGTGAGAACAAAAAATGACATCAACTTAAATTAAAATAAAAAGCTGAGAGGCCAGGAGTTTGCGCTAAGGCATCAAGTGACAGAAATAAAGTTACCATGCTGACAGCTGAAAATACTAATATGCTATGGTGCGTGCATGTTTTGAGAATTAACATATAACTCGGAACTTACAGGTAGTAAAAATGTTAACATTTATACGAGAAAAAATACAATAATGATTGAAAAACATATTCAAACTATGCACCTAGTAATGCACAGGTTTTGTGTCTCAATTGTCGGCAGCCTACGCGGCGACGATCTAGGAAAATAATAAAATTAATATCTCATCTTTATCTTAACAAAAAAGCGTTAGACTATTGAAAGCCTCAGTTTTACTTTGAATACTGCCAAAGTTCAGAATCGACGAAAGCTCTCTCATCTTTCACTTTTTTTAAAACTAAAAAAAGAGCATTCACAAGAAAGTAGTTTCTTCATAGTTTGTGGCGATTAGATTTTAATTCACTTTAGAATTTCTTCCAAAAATTCAAGCAGCAACTATACCATTTGACTTAACTCGCATGTGAGTCTGGAAATGAAAGGCTTAAGAAGAAACCAAAATTAAAAGGTATATTAAAATCTTTTATTAGTTTAGCTTCTTAGAATATGATGTTAGCAACCACCATTGCTTAATATAAACAATGAAACTTGTTAATGTATGTCAGTAGCCTGAATTTTTAAAAGGAAGGTGAAATGCTTACCATTAACAAGCGAGAACAAACGGCCTTTAATTTCCGTCTGCCGTCCTTAGTGCTGTGAGGAGTTTTTGAATCGTTCCATTGATCGAGGAACTGTAAACACAGCAATAAAATGTATTTGTGCTCGATCGTATGCTTTTTCGTTTGCTCTATCGCCTCAGATCTAGAAGTTGACTTCGTATTTGCATATGTGACAACTGAGGTAGTGTTTGCAGACATAACATGCAACCAAGCCTCAGTTGGTAAAAAGAGAAATACAATTAACTTGCGCTGTCTTACTGGTGCTCGTTCAAAGCTTTTAGCACCAGCGCCAGCATTTAAAAAATCGGATTGATTGTTACGTTAGTGCGCGCTGTCTTCTGTTCTGTTTGGTTGTTACGTTAAGCTTGGTTCCCACTAGCGACGTAAGCGGAATCGTAAGCGGAATCGGAATCGTAAGAACCTTACGATCTGGTGGAAATCAAAACGACGGAAGCGGATAGTAAGCGACGGAAGCAGAAGCGGAGTCGGAAGAAAAAGGAAACTTGCTGATCCTTCCGATTCCGATTCCGTCGAGCTTCCGATTCCGATTGCGACTCCGTTTTTAATTTCCACTAGAACGTAAGGCTCCTTACGCTTCCGACTCCGACTCCGATTCCGATTACGTCGCTAGTGGGAACCAGCCCTTAGTGCGCGCTGTCTTGTGTTCTGTCTGATTGCTGCGTTAGCGCGCGCTGTCTTGTGTTCTGTTTGGTTGTTACGTTAGTGCGCGCTGTCTTGTGTTCTGTTTGGTTGTTACGTTAGTGCGCGCTGTCTTGTGTCCTGTTTGATTGTACGTCAGTGTGCGCTGTCTTGTGTTCTGTTTGGTTGTTACGTTAGTGCGCGTTGTCTTGTGTTCTGTTTGATTGTTGCGTTAGTGCGTGTTGTCTTGTGTTCTGTTTGATTGTTGCGTTAGTGCGCGTTGTCTTGTGTTCTGTTTGATTGTTACGTTAGTGCGCGTTGTCTTGTGTCCTGTTTGATTGTACGTCAGTGTGCGCTGTTTTGTGTTCTGTTTGGTTGATACGCTAGTGCGCGTTGTCTTGTGTTCTGTTTGATTGTTACGTTAGTGCGCGTTGTCTTGTGTTCTGTCTGATTGTTACGTTAGCGCACGCTGTCTTGTGTTCTGTTTGATTGTTACGTTAGTGCGCGCTGTCTCACTTGTGTTATGTCTGATTGTTACGTTAGCGCGGGCTGTCTTGTGTTCTGTTTGGTTTTTACGTTAGCGCGCGCTGTCTTGTGTCCTGTTTGATTGTACGTCAGTGTGCGCTGTTTTGTGTTCTGTTTGGTTGATACGCTAGTGCGCGCTGTATTGTGTTCTGTTTGGTTGTAACGTAAGTGTGCGCTGTTTGTTTGATTGTTACGTTAGTGCGCGCTGTCTTGTCTTCTGTTTGATTGTTACGTACGTTAGTGAGCGCTGTCTAGTGTTCTATTTGGTTGTTACGTTAGTGCGCGTTTTCTTGTGTTCTGTTTGATTATTACGTTAGTGTGCGTTGTCTTGTGTTGTTCGATTGTTACGTTAGTGTGCGCTGTCTTGTGTTCTGTTTGGTTGTTATGTTAGTGCGCGCTGTCTTGTGTCCTGTTTGATTGTACGTCAGTGTGCGCTGTCTTGTGTTCTGTTTGGTTGTTACGTTAGTGCGCGCTGTCTTGTGTCGTGTTTAATTGTTACGTTATATTAGTGCGCGCTGTCTTGTTGTTTTATTGTTACATTAGTGCACGCTGTCTTGTTGTTTTATTGTTACATTAGTACGCGCTGTCTTTTCTTGTTTATTTTTACATTCAGTGTGCACTGTCGTTTGTTGTATTTGATTGTTACTTGAGTGGGCGCTGGCGATTTTTGCCGATGGGGTCTGACTGTTCCTCGTGTTTATACTTCTCCAAATATCATTTTCGTTCTTCTATACCTTCTTTAAACCTCTTCAAATTTCATTCAAATTCACGTTTAACCCTGCCTTAACACGCGACACTGGGGAATTAAAAAAAAGTTTACAGAAATGGAACGAGTGAAAATTTGCATATCTCACCCCGTATAGCCCATTTCGAAAAATACCATAATAATATTTTATGCGCAGGCTCAGCCTCACCGGTGTGTAATTATTCAAGTCTCTTTTGTTAGAATGTCACAATAGAATTCAGAGTCCATGTAGGAATGCTAGGACGAAGCATTGTGTGTTCGTAAACAAATGTGCACCGTATGCAAATTGCCAAGACGTCGAAGCATAGCACGTGCAGTTCGTGCTGAAAACAAAAGAAATTGGTAAAATCAGGCTTACATCAAGCACCACCCAAACCTGCACTTTAAAGAGTATTATGGTATTTTTCGAAGTCGCCTATTCTATTTCGCTCAAAGCTTCGCGTATTCACGAGATAAAAAGGGAATAGCCCTGAAAACAAGGTTACTTATTTAGAGCGGTTTTCAACTGAGTGTCGAAAGTAATTTGGTGATTGTTTTGGTTTTGCATTGCTCAGTTTGTGATTGGCTAAAAAATCTCGCGCCACTTTCTTAACCAATCAGAGGTAAAACCAAAACCAATCGTGACTTGCTTGCACGCGTTTTCCCGCGCTTGGCGCCGGCTACATGTATTTGCTACAAGTTCTGATTGGTTCATTGGATTGTCTGCGTCTGTTGTGATTGGCCAAAGTAATTACCGAGTAATTACTTTGGTTTTGGTTTAACTGCACTCAATAGGCAATTTGCACGATGGCGTCATTTGACTACAACTACCAGAATTCATTTCGTTTTTCTTTTCTTATTTAAATTTTGTAATCCCAGTGCGGTTTAAATAACAATAGCCCTAATTTGCACTACAAAACAAAAAACTGAAGGATTCTGGTAGTTGTAGTCATATGACGTCATCGTGCAAATGGCCTATTGAAAACAGCTCTATGACGACACCTCACCTGAACCCACAGTGAGAGAATCAGGGTTGAAATCAACACGACTCGATGACTCGTGCAAGTGTTTAAGTAATGACCGCATATGAAAGATAGTTCTGAACGGCAATGCACGATGGAATGTCAACTATTTTCATTGTTACAGCTAGTGATCTCATCTAGCGAGGTGGTTTAAATAAACCTAACCCGGTTAAAAAAATCTATTGTTCTTTAATTAATTTCCATGGGAACCGCTAACACGGTTAAAATTCGGTGAACGCCAAAAATACGCGGCCGCATCACGAGTTTTGTTAAACCAGTTAATTTTAATTAATTGTAAATAACCGGGTTAACTACTCTAGTGCGGCCGCAGCCATTGTCTTCTGCTATTCTGATTGGTTAAGCACGAACATTTCCTAAAATATATTTGACGCAAATGGATTTTCTGTATTTTTATAATGAAATATAATTATGAACCATCAGCTGTTCCTCTATTCTTGAAATCAAAGATATTCTATGAGATATATTCTGAGATATTCTATGAAAGAGCCAATGCCGCAGAACAATGAAGTTTACTATAGAGTGTTTTCACGTGACGTCATAAAAATTAAAAAAATCTAAAGTATACATCCTACAAAGCTGTTTCTAACATGGTATGTAGATACCAGTGTTATAATCTTTCACAAAAAGTTTCAGGTTTTAACGATGTTTCGTTTTCGATTTATAAAGGTTGTAAATGTGTCACGCAATTCGTTACGCTACTTCGTGAATAATGTGAAGCATTACTTAATCACGATATCACCGAGAAGTGAGTTGCAAAAACGAGACGCAGTAAATGAGATGTTTGGATACCTGATGAAACACTGTTTCAAGTTTTGATATAACTCCTCAACCATTAATAATTAATACGAAATTCAAATCAAAAGTTCACCGAATGTTATGATCATTGGTATCACATAATCAAACCTCATTCACGTTGTGTTTTTCTTTGTTTTTCTTCATGAATTATTAATAAGTATGAAAACTCGAAACCACCCACACTTCTCCAACGCAAAAAATGGACAACAGAACTGACTCCCACCAATAAAAATAGTTTATTGAGTATTCCAAGCCATTAGAGCAGTTTTCAATTGAGTGTCGTAAAACCAAAACCAAAGTAATTACTCTGACCAATCACAGCAGTCGTAAACAATCCAATAAACCAATCAGAGCTCGAAGCAATTACATGTCGCGGGCGCCAAGCGCGGGAAAACGCGTGCGAGCAAGTCACGATTGGTTTTGGTTTTACTTCTGATTGGTCGAAAAAGTGGCGCGAGATTTTTTAGCCAATCACAAAGCGTAGCAATGCAAAACCAAAGCAATTGTGTAATTACTTTCGACAGTCAATTGAAAACTGCTCTATTGGGCTTTCAAAATTAATCAATGTTCTTTATTTACAGTCAACACCATTCAGTAAACGGCTGTTCTAAAACTCCGAGTGGTTTTAATGCTTTATATTATAGAATAAAATAGACTTTGTACAATCCGATCTATAATACACAATTCGCAACTTCAATGACTCTCTCGCAGGGGCGAAGATGGTCGAAGATAACCGATAGAACGCGAAGATGCCCGACAATCACGACAGTCATCAATTACATGCAATGGCTCCTTTGGAAAGAGTCTTCAAGTTAGAAATGTGTAAAGAATAATTACGTTATCAATAAGCTATAAATAATATATTTAGATAAACTCGTATCAATACCCAGAGTGGACGAGCCACAATTTACAGTCCCCATTATTACATTTTATCACTCGGTTCAAATTTATTTGCTATGACTGTGCATAGTGCATATGTTTAATTTGTTTAAAACACCGAATATGAATTCAGGAAAGTATACAATGTAATCAAGTCTTAAACGTCTTCTTTTGATTTGTCGAAAATAACAAAGCCTCTCTATGGAGAAAAGGAAAGCATTTTCTGCTAAGTGATAGTTGAATATTACATGTTTATGCGAAGAACTTGAAACAAATCTGGCCAATCAAATATACGCAAATAACCAGCGAACCAATCAGAAATCAGAGCAAAAACATGCAACTGGTTTCAAGGGCGGGAAAACGTGCAACTGGTAGCAACCGTGGGAAAACTCGTTATTCAAGTTAGACTAGTAAAATCTTGCTCCTGATTGGTCGAAAAGAGAAACGAGGAGTGTTTGGAACTTATTGGGAAATTCGTCAAACGTAAAAGCACACACGCGGAAAATTATTATTTTGAACACTTTTCGAAAACCAAAACATCACACTCAGAATAACTGCAAACTATTTCACCATACATCTATGAGAACACGCCACCACCCTTTCTCATAAAGATAATAATAAAAAAAGTCGTATTCGGTAGCTTAAATTACGTTCAATTCTTATAAAGAACAAAATATTCGCTTTCCTGTTCGTTAAAAGTTAGCCTTAGAAGACAATCAAATTCATACCTATCAATAAATGTTTAACTGCTGCATTTATACAGCTTTTGAAACACGAAACCGGTAAATAATAAAAACGAAATTAGTAAATCTGTGAAAATAATTACCAATACAAAGACTTGAATTTGTAAAACTATATTCTTTTTGTTGTTGTTTTCATCCTGGAAGAACATTTTAATCCACACAGACACCAGAATAAACGTTTGGAGTCTGCAACCCGACAAAGAGCAGTTAAAAGCAACGCGGCTCTAAAAAAATTATGTTGTCTGCAATTTAATGTACGTTGAACATGTTTTCTCATTCGCACAAGGAATTGAAGCACAAACACCTTCTGTGTGAAAAACAATGCTGACAATTTTTCTAACTATTTGCCGAGTACTTAATATAATTTAAGATTCAAAGACAGCAGCCATAGTGTTTTAATTTAACTAACGCAGTTCACAATTTTGTGGCTCTGTAACCTAGCAATGATTTTCCGCGACTTTTCTTTACCCTTCCATTCCCAAGATAGACCAACAACTAATTTCTCACTACAATATCATGCAGTTTGGTGAGGAGAATAAAGAAAACCATCAACCAGAGGATACCGCTTTGGTGTACAGTAACCCAAAATTACTTCGTAGCAGTATTTATTGCAAGCAATAATGTAATATTTCGATCGCAGATAAAAACCAAGGGCAATTCGCACTTTTGAAGTGTCAAAAAATGATCGCTACTCACTGCCCAGCACTAAGTTTGATTAAGACAAGCTCACTTGCGTATAGCATAAATATATCAACCGCTAAATAGACCGTTATTTAAAATACTAATATACTATTAAAAGCTCACAATCCAACACACCCTGTTTTATACAGCATTTAAGACATTTCTCTCCATGTTATATTATAAATTAATGAGTGGCCGAATTGTAAATGTAAGGCGATAATTTTCATTCGTTGGCGAGCATCCCATCTCTTTCGCTGTAATAAATTAAAATTCAGTACCATCAAACTACAACAGTTCTTTGAACTCCTAAAATTTGGAACTTAAACAAGGACCTTTTATAAAAACATAATCATTCAATTTCTCTTCATGACTGGTACATTCACGCAGAAAGTTTTTTTTTTTAAATTTTTTCACTGATCAAAAATTTCGCAAACTCGATCCACATCAAAACCTTTCTCTTTACTCGTCTCTGATATGCCATACGCGCAACACACACACAATGGTTCACTACCTTACTGAACTGTACAGACCCTTAATGTAAAATCACGGATAAAAAACCCGTTGTTTTGTTGGGCTTGAGTTGAAAATGAACCTTCCATACCCGTTATACGCACCACTCGGAACTACGTTAAAAGTCTTCACAGCACCCACCACCGGACTCTGGTATCTCTGATTGACAAACGAAGGAGGTGCTTGGTAACCAACGCCTGTTAAGGTAAGGCCAGGTTGCATGGGCGCCGGACAGCCTCCACGTGAAAGAACCTGCCTTTGCGGGAGGCCTGGGTTCACATATGATGGCGCCGCACCCGCTACTGAAGTCATGTAAGAATAGGGCATGTGACCAGACACTGGGCCCGCAGTGGAAATTCTCGCCACACCTGTGTACATCGGTTGTGACACAAACTGTGCATGCGCTGGTGGCAAGATGACCAAAGGGTTGGCATCTGGATAAGACTCGTTTCCGCCACAGCAGCGAGCTTCATTGCCAGAGACGAGTAGAGTCTGTGAAGGGGGATAGGGTAAAGTCGGCGAGATGTAAGTTGGCCCGACAGGCTGACCATACTGGGGAATGATGCCCAGGGAACTGGGACGAGACACTTTAGTTGGACTGCGGTGTGGTCCAGCGGGCTCAAAGGCATGCGCTGCAAAGCGAGAATGCATTTGATCGGCGATGTAATGGTTATGAGGCAGGGTGGTGGCCATTGACATTTGAGTTTGCTGTCTTGGGTTATTATTCGGCAGGCCATATCTATCTGTAGCATCCGTTATTTCTCCCTTCTCGTCAGCGCTCTCAGTATCGGAGCAGAAAATCATTGCACTGTCTTTTACGCCCTCGTTAAAATTCTGCGCATGCTCGTTCCGATTTGCGACATCCCCAGGATTCTCGTATGTAGTGGATGTCACCATTTCATCGGTGGAAATACCGCTAGTGAAGCCGGCATCAACGTGGGCGTGTTCCATGGATTCGTTCAATCCCGGACTCGCGCTTTCAATCGAAAACGATGACGTAACAATGCAATCGTCTTCGTCATCTTCATCTTCGTCATCACCGAAACCATCACAGTGTTCGTCGTGCTCTGTGACGTCACACTGTTCGAGTTCGTCCTCGTCTACTTCATCATCATCAACGACGTCATCATCTAATCCGTGTGAGTTGCGATCTGTTTTGTTTGTGTCAAGCGAGTTGGGTTCCATTTCATCGCTGGAGCTCGACACTGTAATGATGCTGGGGGACGAGGGTGAGTCGGGAATTTCGATCGGAGAGGAGGTCTGCTTCGCTGGTACGTTTGACGGTTCGCTGTCATTGCGAATGAAACCCAGGGGGCTTGGAACTTGGTTCACCTCCCCGAATAAAAATGTCCTATTATCAACGTACCTCCGCCTCCCCGGAGAGGATACGGTTCGCCTCAGAGGCCTGTGTCCGCTTGACAGTCCAAGTGGCACATGTGCGCTTGAGGCGTTTTGAAACGTATTAGTCGACAGCTGCCACGGTAACAAGCCAGCAGGAATGTGAGGCCCGCTCCAAACTGGTGGCGGTGCAACGGGCTGTTGCATGACAGGCATTACTGAGAACAGCACTGAACCCGCGGGACGGGACCATTCATGACTGATCAAATGCCGCGGCTGTTGGAATGAGAACAAAAAAAGCACACGTTGGAATTTCTCTAAATATAATACAATTAACATAACCAGAGCACAGAGACAGGCACAGAGCAAATTTCTCAAAACAACCTAGAACAGTTTTCTGCACTCTTTTTAACGCACAAGGTTTTCTCGCGGGGAAATTCTTTAGTGGGGTGTACCGCCCGGTTCTCCAAATCCTGACACTATTTCAGACGAAACTATAGTCAAACCTGTATTCAGCAGACACAGGGAATCCTGAAGTGTCTGCTAAACCCTTTCATTCTCAGAGTCAATGGAGACATGTAATGTAGTTCTAACTTTTGAGTCTGTTGATGAAATCCTATGGTGTGACCATTCAAATGAAACCTTTTCAGCAGTACTTTTGCATGGTACCATTTGTTCTAACTTTTGAGTCTGTTGATGAAATCCTATGGTGTGACCATTCAAATGAAACCTCTTCTGCAGTACTTTTGCATGGCACTATTTGTTTTTCAATTTTGGATGTCCGCCTAAAACAGGTTCCCGAAATAATTCTCTTATATCCATAGTAACGAGAATAGTCCAACAACAACTCAACCAATCGAGTGGGGGGGGTAGGTTCATGAGTGGCCTTGGTTTATGCTGCAAGTCTTTATTAGTGTTTGTTTTAATTGGCCAAAGATGTTTACTTCAGTTAGAAGAAACAAAGAGTTTCTAGCTTTTGTTTTGCAGCCAAAATTGTTAAAAGTGCATTCACAAAAAGTTGAGTGGTCTTACCTCGCGAGCTCGATCAAATCCATCGCTTTCCTGTTCCAACAAAAACACGGGAAATGTAAGTAACTTCTATTTGCGCCTTTAACCCTTCACTCCCAGAGTCAAGTATGGAGACATGTAGTGTAGTTCTAACTTTTGAGTCTGTGGACGAAATCCTATGGTGTGACTATTCAAATGAAACCTCTTCAGCAGTACTTTTGCATGGTACCATTTGTTCTAACCATTGAGTCTGTGGACGAAATCCTATGGTGTGATTTAAATAACACCTTTTCGGCAGTGCTTTTGCATGGTACCATTTGTTTTTCAATATTTTACAAAATGAAATTTGGGAATTTTCTTAAATTTTGATGTTTGGTATTCTTGGGAGTTTAAGGGTCAATACTTAAAAAATATCAAATAACCGAAAAAATAGTTCCTGCAAAAGTGTTTCTTCAGTACGGGTTACAACTAACTGCCAAAAACACTTAGTAAAATATAAAGGAATTTTAGTATGGAATAATTTGACAAAATCTATCAAAGAACGTAGAACATTAAAGCTTATTCAGGAAAAAAACTAAAACTCATTTTCTCCTCAAACAGAAAAATTAAGATTTCAATCAATATCACTAAATGTAACGTAATTAAAGAGTATTGTGATTCATATACCATAACCTACAGACATGTATCACAGGCATGTGTATTTAAAACCCAATTATTGTAAACTTGTCTTGGGGCTCTCCTCATAAAGCCCTTAATGGTTTGCTGAGAGCTCCTGCCCAAGTTTTATTTAATCTATGATTCTTTTTGTAATAAATTTGAAAAAAGGGCAAATAAAATGATTGATTGATTGATTGAACTACCAGTGTCGCCTTACCATGTGATAAACACCAGGGCTGGGTTCTGCTGAGATATATCCATTATCATCTGATCCTCGCCATGCACCCACCGGGGGTGGGTTCATTGGCCGACTGTAGAAAGGTAAATAATTAGTTTATTAGTCATTTGTGTAAGCTGATCACCCAGTTGACAGACAAACTGCCTTTTTAACATTTCCTTGGCATGTGGAGATTTAAAAGCGAAAAAGAGAAAAAGAAAAACAGTGGTAAGGAGGTCGATGGCAACACATTCAATTGGGAAACAACTAGAACTGCTTGTTTCTTGGGGGGATTGTAGATCCTAGTTAAGATTTAGTACTTTTTGGGAAGGCTTAGCATCAAGAACCACTCAAGGAATACACGTGAGAAATTTTTTATCATCGTAATTCTTGGAAATTTTTGCAACATGAAATGTACCAAAAACAGGAAAATATGAACTGAGGTAAACTAAGTAGCTAAATGCGAGGGAATCATGGCAGTTCATTTTACCTGGGGTTATCCATTCCTTGCAGGTTCTCTGGTATAATTGGCTGAACAGCTTGCAAACCAACTGCACTTGTCCAGTGAGACAAAAGCTAAGAAGAAGAAGAAAAAGAAGAAAAAATAGTAAGTCCTTTCCTTCTCAGAGTCAAGTATGGAGAAATGTACAATGAAGTTCTAACTGTTTAGTCTGTTGACGAAATTCTTTGGTGTGACCATTCAATCAAAACCTCTTCAGCAGTACTTTTGCATGGTAGCATTTGTTCTAACTTTTGAGTCTGTTAATGAAATCCTATGGTGTGACCATTCAAATGAAACCTCTTTAGCAGTACTTTCACATGGTACCATTTATTTTTCAAAATTTTACAAAATGAAATTTGGAATTTTTTCTTGAATTTAGATTTCTGGCACTCTTCGGAATTAAGGAGTTAAAAAAGGGGAACAGGAAATTTGTAACGATTCACTTATATTAAAAACTTATATAAAAATGACCACAAACCAAATCTTGCTATTTTTAAGTACTTAGAATAAAAACTATAATGAGGAAAAACAGCGAAGAAAAAATATACAACTAGAGAATGAGGTTTCCCAAAATTTTGAACAGTCCACCTGTCCTTCTTCAGGGGATTTAATGGAGTGATACGGAAAGTCGTTTCTAATCAATATTTTAAATAGCAAACAAATTGTGAAACGGTTATAATTTGATATATGATGAAGGCTAGGAATTTTAAATTTTAAACAGTGAATGAGGATAAAAGCTAAACTAAGTCAATAAATGGTTAACATGATAGCATAATATAAAAATAGAATTAGGATATACAAATTGTAGAAAAAATTAATGGTCGTCTTCTCTGTTTATACCATGCTGTTGGGTGATGGGGGGGGGGGGGGGGGGTCTGAGGATTTTTTTTTGGGGGGGAGGGGGTTAGAAAATTTGTTGACTTTTTGTACGAAAGATTTTGGCGAGGACTTTTTTTTCTGGGGGGGGGGGGCAAAAAATGTAACCTTTTTATGCAGAGAGAAAAGGGACTTTTTGGGGGTTATGCTCTGGGCCCGTTGGACTTTTTGGGTCTGGTTTTAGCCTAACAGGACTTTTTGGGGGTCTAACAATTTGGCCTCATTCACACTTCCCCGTCACTACAAAAAAATCAAAAAGTAGAACTTACCTGTAATGCAGGATCTGATCCAAACCGCTTTGGGGTCCATGTTTGAAGTGGCACACTCTGATAAGAAGAAGAAGAATATAACACACATTGAGTGAGACAAGTCACCAAGAAAATCATAAAAGTGAAGGGGTTTGGAAACCTGATCTTAATTAGCACAGATTTGGGCAATGTTTCTCCTTTGTTTTCTCTGTTTTTTAATGATCATTTTGAGAAGCTATATTAAACCCTTGAAATAGTTCTTCATCGGGCATCCAAACAACTCAAGGTCACTTCTCGGTGTTTGGATACCTCATGAAACTGAGTGACTCTTCCTCGTGTTTGATATATTACTTCAACATGACTTCACGAATACACCTTAAAATCGACAGAACCTAGCTACTGTCTATAAAATTGATGAACAAATAAAGGAGTAATAGCAGGGGCGTAGCTACCTATACGCACGTACGCACGTGTGTACCGGATTTAGATTTGATCTGAAAAATCTCACTGAAGTATGGATTCAAAGGATTTGCGATCCGTTTTTGGATTTTAGTAAAAAAATTCAAAATCCTTTTTTGGATTGAAGAATCCAGATTTTGATTTTCCCCCAAAAAACACATGCACAGCCATAGTAAAGAGTATACAGAGAAAGGCAGGACTTACTTTAGCATAAAGACCAGAGGAGGCTGGCAGCGTGAGAGTTGCCTGAGGTATGGCCATGGATACCACGACTGGTCTGGGCTAAAATAACAGAAACAAATAAACTCAACATGGGTATCAGGGAGGTTACAGTGCGATGCACTTTACCGTGAATACCCAACAAACTTTTTCACAAGTGAGCCAATCAGAGAGCGCAAATTCAAATGACGTGCATGCCTCCTCGCAAAGTTGAGCACGATGGAATGTAATCTTGTCGCTTCGTGTTAATCACAGGAGGGTAAAAGTAGTTACAAAATACAAAGATTTTATTCACTGTATTGCTTAACACATATCTGCAGTTACGAAAATGATTATAAGAATTATCTGGTGATATCGTGGAAACTTGTAAAAAAGTTTGTACGGGGATGCTCTGCCCCAAGGTCCAAACCGTTTCTCTTTTATATACCGTTTTTGACAGAAAAGGTAACCCTTTCATATACCTACAAAAGAAACACTGCATCTCTTTACTATACACTTAAAATAAACTTATGGAACAATATCCATGGAAAAACCTCAAGCATTACCACTAGCACTAGCACTAGCACTGGCACTAGCATCTGTTTGAGATATTTTGAAAGGCCCTTTTTATACCTAAATGGCAGTTTTCCCTACCATTTTTTATACTTCAGCTCAAGAAATTCCAACCATTTTTATATACCTCCAGCCTAAAAAAGGTACCCCTTTCAGGCAGAGCATCCCCATACAGCTCATTATAGGGAGTACCCTCCACAGGGGAAAACTGTGTCTGCTTAACTCTTTTTCTTTTTTTTTTTACCAAAATTGCCCGCCTGTGATGAACAAAATTTTACCTGTTGGATACCTTAGCTACATTCCTGAAGTCCACACTTGTCATAATTAAAAATTTCACCCACAAACTTAAACATTATAACGATGTCACATGACTAAAGATAGATACATATACAAACTGTATTCATTCTGCAGTGCCTTACCTGCTGAGGTGTAGCTTGGGGCCCAAACAGATGTTTCTGTGGAGAGGAATTGTCAGGCTGACAGAGTACTGCATGCTGGGGAATGTAGTGAGCACCAAGGAAATCTGCAGTGGTTGGCTGCAGACTGGGCTGCTGAAGAAAGAAGAAAGCTCAGTTTTATCTTATACCTCCTAACAATTTTCCCTTAGGAAGGATTAAAAAAAGTAAAACCACAAGAAAGTACTGTTCACCAGTTTTTATTTAAATAGTCACAGACTCAAACGTTAGAACCACTTTGCATAACGCATAACAAACGGCACCACAGGAAAGTACTGCTCAGTAGCTGCCATTTGAATGGTCACACTTTAGGATTTTATCCAGAGACTCAAAAGTTAGAACCACCTTGTACAGCATAATTAACAGCACCACTGAAAAGTACGGCTCAGTAGCTTCCATTTGAATGGTCACACTTTGGGATTTCATCCACAGACTCAAAAGGTAGAATCACCTTGTATAGCATAATTGTCAGACTTGAGGATTTTCTTGAGCTCAATTGACAATGAACAACACAGCAGGGAAGTACTGCTCAATAACTTTCATTTGAATGGTCGCACTGTGGGATTTCATCTCAGACTCAAAAGTAAGAACCACCTTGTGCACCACAATGAACTGAACAAGCATTACATTCCTCATGGTTTGACTCTATATACATGTGTAGGATGGACAGAAAATAGACTAAAAGGGACTACAAAAGATTATATCCTTGCGCAGAAAAAATTGCCAATAACATCTCAGAACTTACCACAGCTTGAAGGGGTGCCACAGGCAGACCAGCATGTGGTGTAAACTGTTCTGCTGAGGGCTGCGGCAAGCCACCTGTAAGATCTGGATTTGCCATGGCTTCACCTCGCACCATCGGCAGATGAACATACGAGCTTGTTGAAGCTCGTGGAAGACCAAACAAGGAGCCAGCAGGAAGTGAGGATGCTTGTTCTGCAGTCCCTCTGTTATACCGGCAAACTTGCATGCTTTTTACTGCCAAATTAAACCTAAAATAACAGAGGTAAAAGGTAATAACTCAAATCAGCTTCCTACTTGTAGATATTCCTAAAGAGAAATGCATAGTTTTACACAAAAATTGAAAGGATAAAGTTACATCAGGTATTTGCTAGCAATGACAATGACCAGGTTGTGATAGTTACAACTGGAAAAGACAGCCCAAGGGATTAAACACCCCTGGGAATTTGATTTAAGGTAGACTCTCTGAATCACTATTTACTGCATCCCTCAGACTAAAAACATCTCCTCCTGTTGGTCTTTAAAATATCTATAACCCCTTACTTCTTATTTGGCTAATGTATTGTCAATAAATAGATTTACATTTGTGACATTACGACATCTGGCATCCAGTGTCAAACATAAGTCCTAATATTACTCAATACAATACAATACAATAATTTTTATTTAAACACGATAAGACTTTAAGCATCACTGCTTGTGGGGTCGTGTATAAAATTAATCTAAAATAAACTAATAGGTAGTCTAAATCTAGAAATTACTCGAGTAAGCTTACTGCACCTGTACTTGTAGAGTGCCAACATACAGGAAATCAAGGTGTTATGTGCTATGTGCTAATGGGCAATTCCAGAAAATATCCATACCCAACCACGGACGGCTTCCATATTTTACCCCCCCTTGCCTTTGGAAATTCCAAAATGCATTACCCCCCCATGCCCTCGGAATTCCATAATCGTTAACCCCCCCCTCCCATTCGGAATTCCATAATCGTTAACCCCCCTCCCGTTCGGAAATTCCGTTTTTTTACGTGAGGTAAAAATTTAAATAATATTAAAAGTGGAAACAAAAAATAATAACAACAATAGTAACAAAATGAATTGTCTAATTTTTTACGACGTCTAAATTCGAACGTCCGAATCAGCTTTAAAACGCTATAACTCAAAGCGATTATTGTATTTTGCTAATTTGATTTGTTCTCTGGTTTCCGGACACAAAGAGCTAAAAAAAAAAGGTGTCGGCGATTTCCCATATTCAGTGAAAAGTTACAGAATATTTTCAAAACTAAAAGGGGGGAAAAAAATTGGAGTGATCGCACGGAAATGGCTCTTAGCGAAAAAGTTTTCGGAAATAAGAAATTCGCCGACACGTTTTTGTTGATTATATGTTAGCCTAGATTTCTTCAACAGTCGTTTTTTGGATGGATCTTGTATTTTGCTAGCGGGACTGAGCAGGCTGAGACAACTCACTTTGTCAGGGACTAGTGTCACAGACAAAGTTTTATCAAGCATCCTACAAGCTAGTAGTGAGCTAGAAGAACTTCACTTGACTGGAACTCGAATCAGCGAGTTTTGTCTGCCGAACATAATTAGCCTTAGGAAACTTAAGTATATTGCTGTCCCCCCTGAAGGTGTCTGTGGATTAGGCAAGAGAGGCGTACTATTGATTGTAAAAAACTGTCCGTCCCTGAGAACACTGGATTGCCAAGAGGGTTTCTTTTTTGTTCAGGAGGAGATCTCAGAGATTGTCAGCAACAACCTTCAACTCACCGGCTTAATCATCCCTTACGCCTTTGTGGATGACAACACTTTCATGTTTGTCATTGAAAGCTTACGGAACTTAACTCATATTTGTGTGTGCGAGACAAGCGTTTCACAAGCATGCGTGGACAGAATGAAAAACAGGAAGCCTTGTTTAAACATTTGTTATAACGTGCAACATACACCATAACAGGAAACATTTCAACTGCAGACGTAGTTCATAAATAAATGACTCGAAATTAGAGTAAGTTTTGTTATAGATTTTAAAAATAGTTTTGTTGATATTTTTAGCCACACATGGTCTCGTAGCCCTTTCGTACATACATAATTTTAAACCCGGGCCAAACGCGGCGAGGAAATATTGAAGTCCTATAAAATTCACAAGACATACGCCCAGTTCCGGCTAGAAAAATCACAGTTACTGTATTCAGCAATCTATTTCTTCGAAGTTGCTGTATGTCACATTCACATGCAAACTTGATTATTTCACGCCCTGTTTGCCCGATGAAATAGGCACAGTAAAAGCAAATTTGATTATACCTACACAGGTGACTTTTTATCAAAATAGTTTTGTTGCACACTTCAGCTTTATTTCAATGCAGCAACCCTTTCTATCAAAAGTTAAGGATAGGATGAGTTTAAAAGCTGCTTTTGTTCATTTGAAAGGGTTGTTTACATTGAGCTATGCTGTGCGCGCGCTATCACGCCATCATAATTTGAAAAAAGTTTCAGATATCGCAGGGTTTTTTTTCGCAGCTGTTCATTATACAAAAATTATCTTCAAAGAAATACAAAATGTAAAGCATTTCTGGAATTAAACGGCATCAAAAAAGTTGTTCAGTCTTTGCTAGATTTTTTGCTGGGATTAAAATTATTTTATGGGGATGGGCCATTTGTCGAAGTACAAAATCTGGCAGGCGTTCCTTAGAAAAGAGGGACTGGTGCGAGTTTTCCTTCATTCATCCGACGGGAGTACAAGAAATATGTGTATAATGCAAGCGGTAAGAAACATTGATTTTTAATATTTTATTAATCTGACAAGAAATTCATCAACGTTAACGCCTTTGGAGCTTGATGTACAACCCACGTTTTATCGGTTTTCGTTTGTAAATGCACGCGATTACGCGAACACATGCCTGATTGATCGATGCTTGTCTTATATCCTGCTTCCGCGGTCGTCAGTAGTGTCATCAGTTCATGCTTTATTTTCGAACTAGTAAAAGCCACAAAATTAGTGTTTTCAAGAACACACTCTTGTCTGTCCCCTCTGGAAATCCCAGATCTGAAATCCCCCCCCCCCCCATGCCTTCGGAATTCCATCGCAACAAACCCCCCCTTGCCCTCGGAATTCCAGTTCAAAGAACCCCCCCTTGCCCTTGGAATTCCAAAAAGCCGTCCGTGGTAGGGGTATGGATATTTTCTGGAATCGCCCAATGGCATGATATGATTTAGTAAAGGATGTGCAAAATATGATAAAAGGATGGCAAATTTTATTCCTTGTGACACTCTCTTGGAAAAACGCCAAACACAACTGTTTAAAAAGTATACTTACGTGTTACATTGAGCAAAATCCACCAAACCAGCGAGAGTGATAAATGGATGCCTAAGGGCTTCATCTGGTGTAATTCGCTTGTCTGGATCAATCACCAGAGTTCTCTTCAACAAATCAGTGAACTCATACCTTCAGAAGAACACACAATTTAAACAGATTTTAATATTTTGTTAGCCTAATGTATATTGGCAAGCAATAGAAAGCAAAGCTGTAAATGTCTACAGACATGTTGTAATAAACATTCTTGGTCTTATATTTCAAGGTATAGAATCCTTATAACCCACTAAGATACAATGTATCTGTAGACAATGCAAAAAGGAAAGCACAACCTTTGACTGTGCTACAAACACTATAACTAATTTACAAACCTGTCAATCTTTTCCGCCACATGTTCATTTCCAACAAGGTTACTGGGCAAGTTAACTTGAGCTATCTCATCCAAACAGTTGAAGATGTACTTCCTCGCTTCCTGTGACTTGATTTTGGTTTCTCGTTCATGTTCACTGCCCGTCTGTCAAGAACAAACAAAACAAATTTATACCCTTATAGAAAACACAGGGGACACTTCACTGTTGCATGAAGGGACAATGTTCTGGCTGAAATATCATTTTTTCATGACTATGGCCAGGAGCTTGCTATAAGCTTGCTTTTTTAACTTGAAATAGGAAAAAAATGCCAAAAGTGATGAATGCAAAAAAAAAAATTAAAAGACAAAATAATGACTAAAAATCTCAAAATTCCACTAGAATGGAAACTTTGATTTCTTGACTGCCTGTCACAAAGTCAAATTTGATGAACTGTAATTCACTTCCATCCTTGCAAACCTAGACTTTTTCTCCAAACCACTGCTTCTGTTTTGCTCTCTAGAATCTTTTTATCCAATTTAGTTAGATATTTGGTGGCATTTGGTGACATACATGTAGTATAATTTCCCCAGGACAGGGTCCCTTTAAACATGAAACTTCTAAAAACAACTTCACACACTGCCCAATGCAAGTTGGTAATGTTACAAGCAGGTGTCCAATGCAGAAAATAACAGTCAAACCAAAACTACAATCCTATGTTATGCTTGGACATGGTGTTACACACAAGTAGATGATGTACTACTCCAATTTATCTATTATATATATGTAATGTCAATGTGACGGACAAGTAAAATTTGGATTTGATTTGACCAATGGACAAGTGGATTACATCATTTTTTCTAACCCTCTCCTATTTGAATCTTGACAACATCTCACCTTCATCTTCCATTCTAACAATCCTGTTGTTGTGCTAACAGCTTTTTTGAAAAACTTTGAACTTTTAGTGCCATTTGCTAGCAGATTGTCATTAGGCAAACCCTGTGTCTGTGAAATGTAGCGGATCTGAAAAGAAACAACAAGATGCTACTTAAAAGCCATTTTTTTTTTACGGTTAATTGTGCATTTGCAGTTTTAGACTATCAAAAAGAGTATGACAAAACAATAGAAATCAATATTTGTATTTTGACTAAGACTCAGGGTTGGAAATTTGCAAGCATCACTAACATGTTTGCTTGAAAAAGAAAGAAATAAGGAAACGTGGGAATATTTATCAACACAAGTGGAATCCAGACTTAAATTATGGTTTAGTATCTTGAAGGCTTTATTTGGGTGACATTTTTATTTCCTGGATATTTCTTGGAAGGAATAATGGCAGACTGTCTGTTCATAACAGAAACTATGTCACTGGATTCATGGAAGACATTGTTATTTATCAACACTTGCACAGTTACATTTGGAAGTGAAAACAATCATGGTTCTTTGTATCATTTGTTATTTCCTTCTAGAGCATTTTTTGCTTAAAGGTGGGTGAAGAGAGAGTTTTTGTTTTTGAGTGAGTGACAACTACTAAAGGCGAGTGCATTCTGAAAGATACTCGCTTTGTTGGAAAGTACTCGTAGAATTAAGTCTCCAACTCTGAAAACTTAATTTAACATTGATGTTAACGATGGACTTGTGCCAAACCCTGTCGAGTTGAAAAGAGCCACCTTGAAAAGAACACTGTTGGTATACAAGTTTATGCAAATGGCTGCAGAAATATCAGTGGTGTTTGGACTGTATTATGTCGAAAATTATCAGACTGAAGCTCTTCAATGGGACAAGTTTAGCTAAGCTTAACATTTGGTAATTTTATAACAAGGAATTTTATATCATTTCACAAGGTTCTAGGCTGGCTTATAGTGGTTAACTCTCACATTACAGGTAAGCTGCCTTTCCCTATAGCAGTTGGGGAGTCAGCAGTTTCTGGTATGGGTCAGGATTATATTGGGATGTTCTTCCTACATGTACGTTCAGTGCAGCTGTAGTTTCACATGGAGTGAAAAAATAATAATTTGTTTGTTGTTTATTCCATTTTCATTGTCAGTGTGACAGCTGGTGCCCTGCAGTACGCAGGGGGCTCACAGCTGGGTTGCGGGCAGTGCCAGCCTTTGGGACAGTTCAACATGGGGCTGGGGTCTCACCACACAGAGTTTATCCCCCCCAATATTGCAATGCAGTTGTTAATATTCACACGGTTATAACCAAGGTAATAAATGTTACCTGGTCATACTCTGAAGAGCCAGGATACAGTGGCCATCCTAAAAATAACTCTGCAATGACACATCCAAGAGACCACATATCAATTGCTTCACAAAATGGCAGACCAAGAATTACTTCAGGGGCCCTGTTGAAGACACAAAAAATACTGTCAAGACTTTGCCTTTATAGTTAAGAGTTAGACATCTGTTCAGCTGGATTGGTAGCCACAAGGCTAGTGACTATTAAAAAAATAATACCAGTAGCCCTCTGGCTTTTATCCAGAAATAATTGAGAACTGGTCATCCTGGATCCATAACTCTCATAAAATTTATGGATGCTTTATTAGTGAACTGCCCCCCCCCCCCCCCCCCCCCCCTCTACATCCATCTCCCCACCCTCCCCTCCCTCCAACGTTGCCCCCGTGGGTAAGATAGGTGACTATTATCTACCGCATTTGCAATGCATTCGTCCAACGCTTCACATATTCACAAGTTAAAAAGTGGACACTCAGACGCCCTTCTGGCTTCAACCTTGTAACCCACTACACATGCTAGTAGCCCAAGGTCCTTTCCAGGTGCATTGGAAAAAAATTATCCTTTTTCAATGCGAAGATAAAATTAATCCAAAGTACACTTCACAATTTCTGTTGAATACACTATCATTTTAAAATTTAACAGGTAAAAAAGTTACACTTAATAATTCTTTGTTGCTTTTGTCATTCGCATGTTTCAAGACAAATAAGTTCTCAGCTCTGTTTTTGAAGACATGAAGGTGGTATTAACTCATTTACATACATCTCTTCCCATATACAATAACTCGTTCAATGCGATAAAAATAATAACAGTATACTTTCGATAGCACAAAAAAACTAGGGGAATGCAGGACTGTCCCAGTTATCAATACTGTTTAAATAATTAAGGGTTAAATTCCATAAAGTCAAGCAGGGGAGAAATGTATTTCCATGGTTCAAATTCTTGGAACACACCATAAAACATGGCTGGGGGCATAACCGTCCAATGTTGACATTTTTCACAAACAAATTATGTGGATGTCTTTTTTTAGCCAACAGCATCTGTATCTAAACAAAGGACTAGTTAATGTTTGTTGCAGTTAAAATTTCAAAAGATTCAATTAGAATCATATATGGTGTGTTTTTAAGCCAAAATGTAATAAATGTTTTATGAATGATGCTATATTTTGGCCTAATTGTTTCTCTTTACTTTAAATGAACCTGTCAATACAGTACTTTAGCAAGAAAATGCTTTCTCAGCTCAAAAAAGGTTTGAGAGAGGAAAATGTCAAAATTCAACATAGCATAACACTATTATGCTCCCTGCACTTCAATTTCTGTCAACTTGCCAAACAGAGTCTCTAGCATAGATAAAACATAACTAATAAGGGAAAGTTATGTTAATTCCATCTAAGACTCAAATTACTTTTGCTGATGTTTTTTTGGAACAAAAAAAGACATATTTCATGTTCTAGTTCAAGCCAGGTGATTCTCTTGTATTGCAATCAATGCACATCAGTAGTGCTCATAATATCTTATTAAGTTATTTGCATGTACACAAGTGTGCATGCATTCCTATCCAAGTCAAAGTGGGTTTCCTTTGAAGATAAGTTTGCTTAATAAAATAAAGAAGTGTTTTTTTTTTATTGCACGCATTTGAAAAAAATACTACTCTTCATGAAATATCAAAATTTAAAGAATTTTTTGTTATTTGATTTTGAAATATTCTCAATTGGAATCACTATAATAATTACAATTTATTTCACCGGGAGTGTGCAGACATTGAAAATTACTCTATTTATTACACTACTTTCTCTTTTTTGGCAACTTTAAGGCATTTCACTGTAACATATGTGCTATCATAAGATTGATACTAATATTTCATTGCTACTAATAACATTCTGGATATATAATGGTTGCCTCTTGCTCAAGGCTAGGATTTTCAACATTGCCATCACAAGCCAGCAAAATAGTTTTAAGCTACAACCCTATAATTTGAAAAGAGGCATTGCGACCCCCTCTTTTTATTAATATTTTTGTATGTAGTACGTGTGTAGGTAATAAATAACTTTGCAAAATCTGAAAAAAAATCATTGTAGCTGCTTTTTCAATGGAATCACCTTAAAGAAAAACCTTATAAAAGATAATCTTTCAAGAGGTTTTTTCAAGCATTCCTGAAATCTTCTTAATCAAACTTCAAAGCTATTCACAGAACATCCAGAAAACTACTTATTTAACATTCCAAAGATAACTAGACATTATCATTTGAGTTTTCAATGCATGTATTTCATCAGCAAACAGTGTTCTATTTTTTTAAAGATACCAAAATATTTCAAAACATCCCTAAAAGTTCTGGCTTGTTCTCAACACAATAAAAACACACTACTGTAGACTATTTTGCTTTTCTGAATGTTACTGTCAATAATTATTAGAAGGGTTATAAATGTTCTATGTCTGCTAGGTTTTTGAGAGATTACTGCCAAAGTGCTAATAAGGAATTGCAAATAAGGAACTCCTAATATCAAGGAATTATCATAGGAGCCTCAGGATGATATTGTGAAATATTAAGACTGGGTAGCATGTGTTATCAGTTGATGCTGAATGCCAAGTCAGATACTACAAGTTTAATGTATATAAAGGCCTTGATATTTTCAACATTAGCATGTGAAAGGTAAACCAAACAATATATCACTCTATAAATACAAAACACTTATTTTTTAATACATTTTTCTGCTTATAAATGCCAAAAATGTCAGCAATTTGGAATGAAACATTTAGCAGAATTCTTGACCACTATTTAATAAGTTGTGGTCAAGCAAAATATATTTTTTTACATGTTAAGTTCTAAAAATAATCATCCACCGCACCTCCCAGGTTTCTCATTTAAGTACTTAAAGGCAGCTGAAAAAACAGCTTCTTCGATCTTCTCTATTAAAAAAACGCATCAAAATTGTGTGCTTTTGTGTAGCATACATGTACACTAACTCAGACAGCTACTTTAAAGTAAACCAAGCCATCTATTTAGTTAATGAGCCAACATGCACCCCTATATCTAAAACATAAAAGGATACAAATAAAGGACTGCCTGCCTGTGTTATTAAGTTTCAGGTTTAGCACTCAAAGAATGACATGATTTGCTAAGCATATAAGACCCCAACAGAGAGGCTTGTTTTATATTTCATATCTTATCATAATCAAAGTTTTGATAAATACATCCAAGGCTGTTAAACTTGGTAATTGCATGTATATTCTACACGTATGTTGGGCAACTTCTTCGTTTCATTGAAGCACATAAATTCCACTGTCCCCCCCCCCCCCCCCCCCCCCCTTTCTGAACAAAAAAGCCTAGAATTTACTTAATCTGTAATATTTTAAGAGCATTACTATTATATTTCTTGAAAAAAATATAACATTTTAGAAACTAAGATATCTGACGGGGTTTTTAATTATTTTTGAAAATAGTGTTGGGGCTGCGATCTGACCAATTCTACACAGTTAAAGCACTTCAACAAAAGTCAAGACAAAATTGGTGGCTAGCTTGAGACTAAATTGAATGTCTGAGGGCCAACAGTAGCTGCCTTTGTAGTTTTAGTGCAAACCTCACTTGTAACCTCAACCACTATCAACTAAGCCACATCCAATTATGAGTCAATGATATACAGAGCAGCATTCCAAAATTCCTTGCCACGACATAATATTGTATCCTAAACAAAATAATCAGATAGCAGAATGAAATGATTCGTGCTCCCCGACTCTTAAACTCCTAGACTGAAACTATGAAACGTACCAAAATTCATTTTGTAAAATGTCAGGAAACAAACAGTGCCAAATGAAAGTACAGTGTTTTACACAGTGTTTTACTTGCAATGTAAGAGCTTTCATTTGAGTGGTCACACTTTGGGGTTTTATCCTCGATGCAAAAGTTAGAACCACTTTGTATGTAGCATAATAAGCAGTACCACAGGAAAGCACTGCTCAGTAGCTTTCATCTGAATGGTTACACTTCAATGTTCATCCACAAACTCAATCTCGAAAGTCATATGAGTGGGAAGTCGATTCTAGACATAAAAATAAAAGGGTGAAACATGGAAATCACTGCTCTGCCTCTCCAATTTTTTCCTGCACACACAGCCTCTATACAGTAGAATCTCTATGAACCAAAACTCAGGTCAACACAAACTTCATATTAACTTGAACCAAATAAAATTTCCCCTGCCCCACTTACTTTCAGGAATTAAACTATAAACCATAACAATACATGGTAAACAAAGGAGACTCAAGAGGTTTAAAACATTCAATGAAAAAACTTAACTCTTTCACTCCCCAGAGAGTCAACCATGGAGACATGTAGTATAGTTCTAACTTTTAAGTCTGTTGATGAAATCCTATGGTGTGACCATATGAAACCTCTTTGGCAGTACTTTTGTTTTTCAATATTTTGCAAAATGAAATTTGGGATTTTTCTTGAATTTTGGTATTTTGCTCCTTTTTGTCAAAATTACACTAAATATTTTAAAAGTATATTTTCTCTAAGAGCACCAAAAGGAACATGTCAAGTGACTGCTCAAAGGGAGAGCAAACCATGAGCACATTTAAGCGATTTTTCCAAAGAAGCAAGAGGAGAACTTGAAAGATGCACCTTAATGGTCACACCATAGGATTTTGTCAACAGACTTAAAAGTTAGAACTACACTACATGTCTCCATGATCGACTCTCTGGGGAGAGCATCTCCTTGTGACACACGGACTATATAAGCATTAAAGTTATTATTATTATTATCATTTCCATCTGCAGCCAAAGACAGTTATATGTGACATACCCTTTTTAGATAAAAACACTGTTGCGCCTATGGGCAACCACTCTTATAAATAAACCACCACCAAGCTTCCTCGAGACATCACCTCAATAAAATCCTATTTACTATTGATCCAAGATGTCCTTTGAAATGGCTTGAAAATCAGGTAGTCAACCACAATGAATTTAAACTCGCAGTCACCTATTATGCCTTCAAATGATATATTTCTTGAACATTCTGCAACTTGAACAGGCAGAACTGTTTTTCTATGAAAGGTATTCATCTGAGTGTATTTGAAGTGACTGTAAGTTGAAATTCATTCATCGCAAGTTCAATGTTACATGGTATAACTGCCATGTTGTTGATTTCCAGTCAACAAAATTTGGATTACATACTATATAGTATGTGATAAACGTTTTTCATGCAGAGTGAAACCAATGGTGTGTGAAGTGGGCTGGTTTTCAAGCCATTCAAAAGATGTCCGAGATTAGAAGTAGATAAGTTCCCCTTTCTCAAACAACCCTCCTTCCTGATTCCAAAAGTGGTTCAGTTTACAAGATATTCAACTTTGTGTATCTTCTGCAACAACCTTGATCAACATATATCTTCTCCTCATGGTGTCAATACAATGACAAACAGAGGTGGTACGAATACTAGAAAACTATCAAATGGAGAAATTATCGCCTCGAACCACTGTCGCAGACTATTAAGAACAAAAGTACAAAAGAATAATACACAGACATAAATAAGGAGTATAAATACTTCCAGTCTGCTACATCTGTCTAAGATTCTCTCAAAGCTTTAAAACCTAAGATTATTTGTTCCCAAAAAGTATCTTTAGGTCCCTTAAGTGAAAAAAACAATATTTTGTCAAGAGGCAAAATCAATTTCAACACCATTTTTGTTCTTTATCCAAAGCAGTGGAAGGACTTCTAGGCTTTTCCGAACAATCAATAAAATTTACATCCACAGCTTAAAATTTTCCTCTTTAATTTTTTTGAGCAAATGCAAATTTGGTACTTAAGAAGGCTTTTATTAGCAAGGTGTGAAGAAGATCTGTGAAGAGCCAAATTCAGATTTTCAGCTGCCTGTCCCATAATTGAAGTGTTGGTCCTGTGATTAATAATGTCTCTGATTGCAAAACTAAAAACTGATCCAAAGGAAATCTGTTAACTTTTCATTTTGTGAAAAAATTAATATTTTCATGTAAGCCACCCACCAAGATTTAAAGAGAACACACACATCAACAACATCCAACTCATGAAGAAGAAGAAAAAACATAAGCTGCACTTTTGACAGGATGACCCTATATCCTGTGATTTTTTGCTCAGTATTTCCATCAACAGGAAAATATGAGAAGGTATGAGATCTAATACAAATTACCATGAAAAACATCACGTACAGAACGTTGTTTACAACAAAGGAAATCTAAATCACACCATCAAAGGCGACCGCAGAAATGGAAGTATTCACAATAATTTGTAACGAGGGAATGGACAAAATAAATTATTTTCTTAATGTTCTTCTGTGATAGAATATATTTTAGAGATCTACAAAATGAAAAAAATTATGACTAATAAAAAATATTCGTCCTCACGTAGAGAGCGATTCTGCGAAAAAAAAAATTGTAACCTTACCTGTAATATCGACTTTGCAGATATGATGAGCATACTGCTTTGGACACTTGAGTAGCTGAGCCAAAGTCAATTACCTTCACACGAAAAGGCTGTTTTTTGGGATCCACCAACATAATGTTTTCGGGTTTTAAATCAGCGTGTATTAACCCCAATGATTTTAGCTTCGATAGTGCAACCAGGACTTGCTGGACTATTGGTCGAATGTGCCTCAAAGATAACGGGTTGAACTTCGATTGTTTGAGGTAATCATAAAGGTTTTGCTGCAACATTTCGAAAACCAGACATGTGTGATTCTTGTGCTGAAAGCACTCAATAGCGCGCACGAAGTTAAAAGCCTCGGAATTTTCCGCACTCAACTTCGCCAAAATACCGATTTCGATCTGTCCCTGGCGGGCATATGATGGATGGTCCTTTAATATTTTGATGGCGCATAATTCGTTTGTTCCTTTCTTCCAACATTTTACAACTTGTCCGAACGTTCCCCGGCCGAGAAATTCGAGGACTTCATAACGTGAAGTCGCCGAACATAACTCTTCGTGAAGCACTACCTTGTAATCCCCTTCGCTGTTGCTATTTCCAGCAGTTTTGGAATTTTGCCGGGATTTTTTCTCTTTAGTCTCGGGAACTTTCAATCCACATCTTTTGTATGTGTTTACTAGATTCTGTGTAAGATTTCGAAGAGCGTTCGTTCTCGCTTCTATAGAGATTTTGTTTCCACAAAGGCCAGCGGCTCCAGAAGCGAAAATCGTTCCATTGGCTCTGTGAAAGGAAGTGAACGCGCTCGAAGAATGTGTTATCAATTCTGCTTGAGCCATTCTACACTCAATATACATTAGAAAAGTTTTTGTTCGATTCTATGGTAGGGCTTTGTCCTTGAAGCCATTAAAATATGTCAAATGTGGCTGGTTCATTCAAAGTAAATAAACGAAATTGACCAAGTTACTTTCACGAAGATTTCTTCTTCGTAATGTGCTCTTGCGATCTTCACCTTGTTCCATATGCCACAACCTTCCTGATGTCCTGCTTCGCGCAAAATCTTTTGAATACAAACTAGCTAGAAGGCAGTAAATTGTCGACTCTTTTTGAACGTTGTTTGTGTCTATCCTAATGAAAATCAGCCCTGGTTTGTCAGTGACTTCCTTCGTGTCGCTCACAAATCCAGCGAAGACACAACACTGTGTTTCTTGCCCAGACGGGCGAGCTCGCGGCGAAATCCATCTTTGCTTTGGGATAAAAGTAAAATATGAATAACCAGTGTTTTAAAGACCACGGTGTGAATCCAATACACTTTGACGATATTGTGTTAATTGTTTATCGGACGACATACACAGACTGTGATCAAACGCAAAAATCGGGTACCGAAATCTCTCAGTCAATTCACACTGATTTGTAGAATTGAATGAGCGGGAAAAAAAAATCTGTTAAAATATTTTTTCAATGAGGCGATGTATATTGCTTCTATTGAAGCTTTCAATTCTTTGTTTTTGTAAACTTCTGGCACCAGTGTTCACTTTCCTTGTGTCGCAAAGTTTTCACAAATGGTCTACCAGTTTACCATATGTAATATTTAAGAAATCTTCATGAATACTTGATAGCTTGCTTCCATAGTTAGTTCATTTTTCCTCGCTGGACCGTAGAACGACTTAAAACACTCTCTGTGTCTCCAGCTGGTCTCTAAAATGTTTATTCTTCGCGTTGAAGGAAATCGCGAAAGATTTGAAGGAAGAGAATCGATTGCAGGCAGAGAAGCAAGGTTTCAAGTAAATAATCTTCGTTCGCTTTCCACGTTAAAAATCTTGTTCTTCAAGCAGCGACAAATAAAACACTGAATAAAACCACGTACGTCAGTAGATAAAAATACAAATGTACTTTCTGTTCAGTTGAACACCAACAATATTCTTCAGCGTTCCTGCTGTGGAAATGTGAACGACTCAACAAGATCTTGACAGTAGAGGATAATTTTCGATAAGGCCAGCAAAATGCCCTGACAAAGGCGATGCGCTACCAAAACTATAGTCTCCTAAAATGTCGATACCACGCAGCTTTTACTCGCATCCTTTCAGCAATGAACAAAAGGGCAGAAAATTTCTTTCCGATTGGAAAAGAATTCGTCGCGACCAGCTAAGTACACTACATCCTCAAGGCGCTCAATGCATGGTGTTGATTTGTAAGCCCAGCAAACAAGCGCGCGCCATGTTTGCCGCTGTGACGTAAAAAGTCTGGTAGCGACCAATCAGAGCCCGATATCAGAGGTTTTGGTTGATGACGTAGGAAGATACGTCACTTGTTGCCAGGATAGGATTTGTTCGAAAAGTAATTTCACATTATAAACGCGTGCACTGTTCATGAAAAATAACAAGCAGAAATGCTTCAGCGAAGCACAGCGACGAATAAATTTAAAATTATATTTAGGCAAATTCTTGCGATCTTTACAGCAGGTAAATGTTTCCTAACCATTAAAGTACAGCATTTTTGAAGACCGGCGAATTATCTCTCCATTGTGCTAGTGGGGATTATCTGGGATGAAACAAAAATGAAAGGAAATTCAACTCTGTGCGCGCTCGTCACGAAACGTCTCCACACAATGACGTATGTTCAGATGGTGGGCTGATACAACAGCCGTTCGGTCGAAAAAAATTACTGAATATTTGAGATGTTCATGATCATAAGCACTGATTTGAGCAGAGCACCTGGACTGTGGTGGGAGGAGAAGGGGGTAGAACAGCCTCGTTACCATGGTTTCTCTTCAGAACTGGAAACGAGGTTTTGAGAGGTTAGGGGAGGGGGGTGGAGAGGAACGCTCTGAAAATATTCTTATGTGGCAGTGGGTAGTTCAGTTCAATTTAGACCAGGCTTTTAAAAAGCGGGCCCGTAACAGAACTCAACCAACTGCATGAGAATTTTTAGTGTTAAACTAATACAAAGTACAAAGGGTGCAGATACATGTTTGATTAATAATTTTCACTGATGCCACAGTTTATATTAACATTATTCACACATAAACAAAAAAAACATATCGTTTCCAGAAGTCGATAGTACCGATTGATAAGTTTAGACCAAGAAGAACTTGCTGAGGAGCAGCTAACGAAAATATGCAGATAGGTGAGTGCAAAAGGCTATTTGCAGAGTATGTGATGTATAAGTCAAGAATCTCAACTTTACTCCCTTGCCCGGGGGGGGGGGGGGGGGGGTACTCAACAAATTTTTGTACGGGGATGCTCCGCCCCGAGGTCGAAACCCTTACCCTTCCATATACCGTTTTTGACAGAAAAGGTACCCCTTTCATATACCTTTCATTGAAAATGGTACCCCTTTCATATACCATTCACTGAAAATGTTACCCCTTTCATATAGCGTTTATGTGCGTCTGTTTGTTATATTTTGAAAGGCGCTTTTTATAATACTTAAATGGCAGTTTTCCCTACATTTTTATACTTCAACTCGTGTTTTCCCTAAGGTTTTCCTATACTTCGTGAAATCCCTACCCTTTCATATACTTCAACTCGTGAAATCCCTACCCTTTCATATACCTCCAGCCTCAAAAAGGTACCCCTTTCGGGCGGAGCATCCCCGTATAGCCCATTATAGGGAGTACCCCCCCCCCCCCCCCCCCCCGGGCTCCCTTGAGTGCTAAAAAAGATCTTTCATTAACTTTGCGCGATCGCTGTGGCATCAATTTTACCCGTGTGAAATGTCGGTCAGGTGGATTTATTCTGTGGCTGTCAAGGAATTGACGTTAAAGTTTGCAGTGCGTATCCACTGATCATGAAGGCTTTACTTCAAAATGAACTCCTGGGATAGAGTTTTAAAGATGTTTTGGTCAAAACTTGAAGTGGTGCATGGTATTGCAGTATCGCCACAGAATGAATAATGTTTGTAATCGCCTGGGTTCAGGCGGAAAGTATCCTGTTGTCAAAAATTCGGTTGGGGGGGGGGGGGGGGGTACGAGCCCCCCTGCCCTTCCCCATACTACGGGTCTGCTTAGGGTCCTCGGACAACCAATCAAATTGAAAATCAGCGGACTGAACGATCAGAAGAAAACTAACTATTACCAGCTACTGAGCGAGAGTAGCTTTTGTCGCCCTAATGTTTAGGTCTTTGTATTATATGTTTCCATTTCATAATTTTTTTCCGTTTCGATTGTAATAATAATAATAATAATATATCCTGTGTAGTTGCCCCAAGCTTGAGCAGACAGAATACAAAAGGAGACATGATGTTGTTGGGCGGGTCATACACTGGGAGTTGTGCAGGGAATATGGAGTTGAGTGCGGTAACAAGTGGTATGAGCATTCCCCAAAAAGCGTAGAGGAGAATGAGGAAGTAAAACTGTTGTGGGACTTCACCATACAAACCGACCGTGAAATCCATCACAGGAGGCCAGACTTGTAATCCTGAAAAAGAAGACAAAGGAAACAACCATTGTGGATATTGCTGTTCCCGGAGATAGTAATGTATTGCAGAAAGAAACTGTTAAGTATGAAAAATACCAAGACTTGGGAAGAGAGATCAGAAGGATATGGAAAACGAGGACAAGGTACCTGTGGTTGTAGGAGCGTTAGGATCAGTATCAAAGAAGTTGGCGGGCCATTTAGAGCAAATAGGAATAAAAAACAGAATAAGAACAATGCAAAAATCGGCTCTCCTTAGATCGGCACATATCCTAAGGAAAATGATGGAAGGCTAAGGTCTCGGGAGGAGACCTGACTGGAAATATTGCCCCAGGGAAAAAACCTGTGAAAAATTCCCAATAATAATAATAATAATAATGATGATGATGATAATAATTATAATAAAAGAACATGTTTACCCAGGATGACTGCGTCAGTTTAAAAAACTGCTATCAACGCAGGTCAGTGCAATAGTTGGTTGGTATCCGTTTCCGGATTCTTAGTTAAAACTTGGATAGAAAATCAAGGACATCCTGGCACATCAGGAACTCGTCGGTTTTCAACTTCTATATAATAGTACTGGTACGTCATGGACAAGAGCCAAACCGTTCCGGCTTGCTGACCTCCTATATGTAGTGAACTAGAAATACGTGTCTCGCAGAACCTCGCGAAGCTCGGAGGAGGATGCACTGCAAAATTTTAGCGATGTGGGAGGGAGATGGAATTTCTGATTTCACTGTAAAGGTTGGGTTGCATGCCGGCAATGGCCCTGAAATTTAAAGTTGAGACATTCTTGTTCCCAGTCGCTTCGATTTAACTTGTACTGGTACGTCATGGACAAGAGCCAAATCGTTCCGGCTTGCGGACCTCCTGTATGTAGCGAACAAGCACTGTATTATCGGCAATTCACAGGAGATGATTATTTTACCCACAGGCATATCCGGCTTTGATTAGTTTTACTGAAATTTTTATCAAAACAACTACTATTGTAGAGTGCCGATATGAGGTCTATATGAGCCCCTGTTGAGAATTCTACAAACATGCTTTTGCATGTCAGTACTAAAGCATGTAAAAAAAGACATGTTGAGACATCGAGTTAATTAACCCCGGCATTCGTTTCCAAAAGGGTCGAGTCAAGTTCAAATCGTAAAAAGAAATTGATCCCTAAATTTCCTCAACAGTTCATTACGTTGAGGCCAAGTACCGTTGGATTGCTTTCACTTACTTTCACACTTTATCCAGACACAAATTAGTTAGTAGAAATTTTTTCAAGTTGCAATACATTTCCATACTAGCAAGAAATCATAAAGCTGGCCATTCGCAGCCAAAGACACTTTTTATAGTTTTAACTCTTTAACAGTCCCTCCCAATCGTGCCAAAAATCAAAATAGAATAAAAATCTCCAATTTCATTTTGTAAAATATTGAAAAGCAAATGGTACCACGCAAAAGTGCTGCTGAAGTGGTTTCATTTGAATGGTCCATGCACACCATAGAGTTTCGTCCACAGACTCAAAAGTTAGAACTACATTTACATGCCTTCATAATTGACTCTGGGAGTGAAAGGGTTAATGCACTTGCAGACCTTGTAGAGTAATTTGTCTTACAAAACTGGACTATTATTTTTGAATTGTATAGTATATCAGTTTTTTTTTTTTTTTTTTTCAAGTATATCAGTTTTTTTTTTTTTTTTTCTGCATTTCCTCTATTTCCTTTATGTTCATGCCGTTTTTCTTAAACGAAGTTAGGTTTTAGCTAAGAGATGTGCATTGGTAATTCAAAGCTTCTGTCTTTGAGTTGCTGGAACGTACATGGTTTATCGAAGAACTTCCATTTGGGAGATAAATTATTAAATAATGATTTTTTACGTTCTTTTACAAGCAATGATTTCATAATCTTGACCGAAACATGGTCAAGCAATCAATTATCTCTCCCTGGATTTCATTTATTCACAACTCCTGCCAAAAAATACCGAATCAAAAAGCATGGAAGATCTTCAGGTGGACTTGCCCTTGGATTTAAAATTCACTTAAATGAAGGGATCACACTTATTTCTTGTCATGATGATTACATTTGGTGTAAATTAGACAAACATTTTTTCTGTGTAGAAAAAGATATATTTCTTTGTGCAATCTACATACCCCCAAAGGATTCGCCATATTTTAATCCGGATATATTTCATGACCTCGAATGTGATATTGCCAAATTCAGCAAAGACGGTTTTGTTATTCTAACAGGCGACTTTAATGCAAGAACAGGCTGTGCGTTAGACTTTGTTGTTAACGACAACTGTTCCCACATACCCGGCGACAATATTTTACCACAATACAATATAGGAAGTAGAAAAAATTATGATAACCACATAAATGAGCATGGCAAAAATTTACTAGATATCTGTAAATCTGGTGATTTAAGAATTTTAAATGGCCGCACGAAAGGTGACTCTTTTGGAAAAATCACATTTCATTCACCTCAAGGAATAAGCACTGTTGATTATGTTATTGCAAGTCACGAAATGTTGAATTTGATTGAGAGTCTTGTTGTAAAACCACCATCCATTTTTTCTGATCATTCTCAGATCATTTGCTGGATTAAGTGTTCTCCATCAATTTCATCTCAATCAATACCTAAATCACAGCACAAGTTATTTAATTTACCAAAACAATATATCTGGGATAAAAACTCATCACAAAATTTCCTCAACACTCTGAAAATGGACGAATTTCAATCAAAACTGTCGCTGTTCAAACAAACTGATTTCGCCTCAAACAATGACGGTGTTCAACTGGCAACTGAACAATTCACTAATTTGCTAAATGAAATTTCATTGCGTTCTCTAAAAATAACCTGCCAAAAGAAATCGTCACGAAATAAACTCTCCAAAAAATGGTTTGATAACGATTGCAAAATATTAAGAAGATCTCTGAAGGTACTATCTAACAAAACACACAAAGATCCTTGTAACAAAGAGTTAAGAGAAGAATACCACAAAACTCGCCGTGACTTTAAGAAGTTAATTAAGCTTAAGAAAACGGTGCACCTCAACTCTAAGATTGATAACCTTATAAGTAACCAAGGAAATTATGAATTTTGGAATTACCTAAAATCAATAAATGAAGACAATCCCCGTGATAAAACTAAAGAAGAAGTACCTATTGATAACTTATTCACGCATTTCAAAAATTTACATTCGAAACCAAATCCAACCCGTTCTTTAAAACAGGAAATTTCCACATTAGAAGACTATAAGGATAATCACAATTGTTTAGATGAACCATTTTCCTTAAAAGAAATTGAACATGCCACAAAACTGTTAAAATCAAGAAAAGCCCCTGGCTCTGATAGAATTCGCAATGAAATGCTAAAAACAGGCCTGAGTTATTTGAAAGCTGCAATCTGTAAACTCTTTAACCTTGTACTAAAATGTGGATTCTTCCCCTCCACTTGGTGTGAAGGTATCATCACCCCTATTTACAAGTCAGGCGACAAATCAGATCCATCGAATTACAGAGGAATTTGTATTAACAGTTGTCTTGGAAAACTATTCACCTCTGTACTTAACATCAGATTACAAAACTATTTAATTAAAGAAAACATCTTACATCGCGCCCAAATTGGATTTCTACCAAACCATCGCACGTCTGATCACATCTTTACCCTTCGAACATTAATCGATAAACATGTAACACATACCACTAAAGGCAAATTATTCACTTGCTTTATTGACTTTAAAAAAGCTTTTGATTCAATTTGGCACGATGGCCTATGTTATAAATTATTGAAAAACAAGATTGGGGGAAAATTTTATGACTTAATTAAAAATCTCTATTCAAAATCTAAATGTTCTATTAAATCTAGCCATCAAAGAACAGAATTTTTTGAATACGCAAATGGTGTTAGACAAGATTGCATCCTTTCGCCAATGCTTTTTAACCTTTATCTAAACGAAATCCCTACTCTCCTTGATGGAGAAAATACAGATCCAGTATTATTACCTGATGGCTCACACCTCAATTGTCTCCTTTATGCTGATGATTTAGTTTTGATTTCTCACACAGCCACAGGACTACAAACAGCATTAAATACATTAGCTCAGTTTTGTTCTGACTGGTTACTAAATATAAATCCCAAGAAAACGAAAATTCTTATTTTCCAAAAGAAACTTAGAAAATCTACTTTAGATAAACAACACTTTTACATTAATAGCGACAAAATAGAAATTGTTAGTAATTATACTTACCTTGGTGTCAATTTTTCAAAAAATGGAAATTTCAGAGATCACAAAATAAATTTAAAGGAGAAAACTAGAAGATCTATTTTTGCAACACGCCGTTACCTAGACTTCTCAAAATTACCAATTGATATCGTTAACAAAATATTTGATTCCCTGTTTCTTCCTATTCTCATGTATGGTTCAGAAGTTTGGGGAATTTATGATAAAATTGATTATAATTCATGGGAAAAAGACATAATTGAACGAACACATATCTATTTTTCCAAACTTTTCTTAGGAGTCAATAAACAATGCCCAAATGTTGCATGTAGAAATGAACTCGGCAGATTAATATCGACATAAATATCATTAAATTTTGGTTACACTTGGAGAATTTACCAGAGGATAATATTGCCAAACAATGCCTTTACCTGTCTAAAGAAATGGCAGGAAAAAATCAATTGAGCTTAATGCAAAAAGTTGATTCTTTATGTAAAGCTTCGAATCAAAATATTTCCACTTTAGATATTAAAAATCCAAATACCCTTATTACACGTATTCGATTAACTGTTAACACAACTTCAGTTAGTCATCAACTACATTTGTTAAATTTAAATAAAAAGCTTAAATTCTATTCCTCCTTTAAAAAGGATTGCCATAAAGCCGCAGACTTCTTGGATTCGATAAAAAATCCCCTTCACAAAAAGCAAATAAATAAATTTCGCCTTGGAAACCATAAATTAAGAATTGAAACTGGCAGACACAACAAGACACCCGAACATTTAAGAATCTGTTCCTTCTGTAACTTAAATGAAATTGAGGACGAATCACATTTTCTATTCACCTGCCATCATCACAACAATTTACGCAAGAAATATTTCAGTGAAATAAATGATAGATATCAAAATTTTAATAATCTAGACAGTAATTCTAAAATCTTGTTTCTCTTTAACAGCACTGATCCTTTTGTCTGTAGGACTACCGCTGCTTATATTTATAATTCAATGTTAAATCGACAATCTATGTTAATTTAATAATCAGATATACCCGTTTCTTTCTTTTTCTTTGTTGTTGTTGTTATACTTACATGTAATACTTAATACGTACTACTTGTATAGGTAATACCATGTATTTATATGGGAATACCGAAATAAATTGTTGTTGTTGTTGTTGTTGAATTGGGTTTTCAAATTACGTATAGTACATTGATGCAAAAATGTCTTAATACTAAAAATAAGTAACAATGCAAAACCTCGTTTAATTAACTGAATTTAGTTTCGAGTAATTGAGGTCCGAAAGACATTTTTTTCTTATAAGGTTTTATATAGTGCTGTTAAAGCGTTTACTCAACATCATTAATCATCCTTCTTTATTTATCATTAATGCGTTTTATACCATGTATAACACTTACTAAAGCAATGAATTTACAATAGTGATTCAGCAAAAATGATATATATGCGTAGCTGTATGACGTACACGGTGTAGAGCACACTTGACAAATTTCAACTCTAAGAATAGCATGGCCGTAGCCAGAAAAAAATAAGGACTGAGGCAATATCCATGGTTATTTGCTGGTAGGCCTTCCCCAGAAAAAAAAGAAGAAAAAATGACTGAGGCAAGTGCCTCGGTTTGCCTCATACTGGCTACGGCCCTGTTATTCTTGGTTTTCACTGTCACGCCATAAAATTTTAAAATCGAAACGAATTAGCGAAGGAAGCCAATAATTTGTAATGTTATAAAAGAGTAACAAATAAACAACTTCGCGAAGTCTCAGATCTGTGCAATATTCCGTTGTTGAATTATTCGCCGAAGCATTCGACTCAAATTTACAGAGCTTTGTATGGAAACGCCATCCCGGAGGGACACCAAGATATAATGTTTTAGAATCGAAACTATTTAGTGAAAGAAGCCAATAATTTGTAATATTATAAAAGAGTAACAAATAAACAACTTCGCGAAGTCTCAGATCTGTGCAATATTCCGTTGTTGAATTATTCGCCGAAGCATTCGACTCAAATTTACAGAGCTTTGTATGGAAACGCCATCCCGGAGGGACACCAAGATATAATGTTTTAGAATCGAAACTATTTAGTGAAAGAAGCCAATAATTTGTAATGTTATAAAAGAGTAACAAATAAAAAATTTCGCTAAGTCTCAGATCTGTGCAGTATCCCGTTGTTGAATTATTCGCCGAAGCACTCGACTCAAATTTACAGAGCTTTGTATGGAAACGCCATCTTGGTGCCCCTCCGAGGGGCACCAAGATGGCCGCCGGAAATCAATAAAAACATCTGGACTTCACTTTCGCTCTGAAAGCGATTACTTTTCTCTCGTGAACTACTATTCATTCGCATAAACTGCATTCCTAATACTTTAACTGCCCAAAGTGCCAAAAATCACGAGGAGAGGCCCTTGTTTCATAGGAAAAAGCTTTGTCACGGACGCCATGTTGGTGTCACGTAGGGTGAAAAGTCAGAAATTCAAAATGCTGTATTTTCAAAACGAAAGACGCTACCGGGTTGGATACTTGTGAAAAGATTTATTTTTAAGTCATCTTCAACCTGGTGGACATATAAATTCAGAAGGCATTACAATTTATGATTTTCGAATTTGATGACGTCACGTGAAAACCAAGAATAGTAGCCAATTTCAATGTTATCGTGTCAGTCTGAACAGGAAAAACTGTCCGTTGTTCCGTATTAAGCGGGTTACCACAAATAAAGCCTGGTTTTCAATAGCGACATGAGCGTAAACGGAAGTATAAGAATTTGCGTCAAGTGAAAACGAACATAAAGCATGAGATTCTTTGAAGGAGGTTAATCCTTATGCTTATGTCGGGCCTGTTTTATGGACATAAAAGCGCTTCAGTTTATACGCTTCCGCTTATGTTTTATGTCGCTAGTGACGGCCAGGCTTACAGCAGGGTTAGTTTTATAAACACGTTTCGGGTATCAACGGAATCAAACCTGACATGGCTGGTTTCTTTTTGTATATTATTGGCAAATGATTAGGAATGGTTTAGTCAACATCTGGTGATCGGCAAATTTTTTCCGTTCAACAACATCAAGTAATTTGTCGTAACTAACTTCCTCTCAAGGGTCGAGAAAAGACCCCGGAAAATAACAGATCACGTCTCATATTTTCTATCATCACAATACTCTTTCTAAATATAAGATCAGAAGGTCTAATTTTGAACCGAGGCTGAGCCATAATTAACTATTCATTCACTCAAATCATCTTCTAGGAACCACCCCATATCGGCCAACTGGAGTCAATATTGGTTGTATAAAATAATAATTTCCTATTGGTTCTCCAATGGCCTTCGGTCAGTATGACTAAGGGGCAGAGGGTCGCGCTATGACGTCGGTTTCCATAGCAACCGTCCAAGCAATATCCCCTCAGTCGGGTCCCTTCGCGAGAGCCTACACTCGCTTCATTCAGCTGATTTCCCCACACAAAAACGGTTTCTTGAGCCTACATTCACTTCGTTCAGCTGATTTCCTCACCACAAAGGTGGGTACTTCAAACAAAAACGTTGTTGAAAAACAACTGAGCAAGCCTACACTCAATTCGCTCAGCTGATATCCCCACCACAAAAACTCCATTTGAGCCTCTGCTGAACCGAAAGGGCAGCTGCAATAACTCAGATAAAATCAAAGAATTGACAGAAATACTGAATAAATTAAAATCCATTTTTACTGGTTTTATAAAGTCAGGGTTGTCTTAGAATTCGAACAAACCCCATGATTTAATCCAAAAATACAACATCACAATATCTTAAACTAGCCAGTACTAATCAAATTCATATTATCTTTTTTTTGTACAAACACGCAATATATCAAATTTTAAATAATCCACTGAGTGTCTTTCAATAGTTGAATAAAACGCAGCGCTCGTTAATACAATGTAAAGCTATCGACAATTCACAAAAGTGAGCTGTATACAAACTAAAACTTGTGCGTTTATAGAAGATTATAATTCAACACATTAATACACTGCCCAAATATGGTCAAAAAGTTATTGATAAACGCTATGTCTACATGACGTATATCCAACGATGGAGGTAAATTTCCGCATTTTGACAAGAGAAGGCAAAAATGACGGACCGGCCTCGATTTTTTTTCTTCAAACTGTGGTTTGTTATCAATGTGTTGAATTATAAAACTATTATAGCGCTCAAGCCTACGGCCTCGTCGGCTAAGAATTAGGCGATATCACGCGCGCTTTCGCGCTATAATAGTTAAATACTAGCATAGAATTAAAAAGTATTGAAATCGTTAAAAGGACTAAGAAAACTAGAAAGACGTTATTACCAAACAGAAAGAAAACATAAATCTAAAGACTTGCATCGTAAAACGGTTTTCGAATGATTAGACCAGAACTGAAAAAAATAAATCTAGCCAATCACAATGCGCTGAAATAACGTAATAAACAAACCATAACTCGTGGTAAAGCCAGTGCCAAGCGTGGGACAACATGAAACGGGTGCCAAGCGCGGGAAAATATGCAACCTGTAGCCAAGCGCGGGAAAATATACAACCTGTAGCCAAGGGCGGAAAAATATGCAACCTGTACCAAGCGCGGGGAAGACAGTTAAGGTCTTGGTCTTTCGCCTCACTGGCTAAAATACAGCATGTTCGTAATGACTGGCTTGATCAGTCAGTCGAAAACTGCTCTTATAACATTCATGGATCGATGAAACAGTAACAAACTGACATTCTCTTTCATAATGAGTTTGAAAAATCGTTTGAAAAATCGTTTAAAAGTGAAAATGTACAAAATGCACCAACAAGGTTAAAGTGCAGTTCAATCAAATTTCCCGTCTTCCTGTGACGCCACAGAGAGCTGGCGAGCTTTTCCACCGGAACATGCAAATTTAATTGCGGCCGTGAAAATGCGAAAGGTAAGGTCGAAAAAAGCGATCTTCCCGTGCTCTGATTAAAACACGGTTTGGAGAGGTAAATAAATAGACGATTTTCTTTCGAAATATTCCAAAAAAAACTCAACATGTCGAAATTTGATCGAACTGGCACTATAGGGCTTGTAAAGTTTTTTTCATCACAGGGCCTGGGAACTTAAAAGCGACCAGTTACGAAACACGTAAGAAGGCACCTAAAATTTGTTGCTTGAGCATTTCCGAGCTTTATAGTGTTGTGTCGAAATTAAAGGGTTTAAAAATCGAGAAAATTCGATGCATTTTTCTATTGATCATTTTTTGTAGCTGTATATCAACTCGAATTACCTTGCACACTTAAAAAAAAAATCAATGTTACTTATTTTGAGATGTTCTGTCACTAGTCCCCAGGCCCCTCATTACTTCTAAAGTAACAATGAAGCCAAACGTTTATCACCCACTTATTTCTAAGGTGTCATACAGCACGCAAACGCACGACTCCACCGATGGTAACGCAAGGTATGTACAGTCAACTGGAGTTAAAACCATGGTCCATCTATCTTGTCATACCAAATTATTTGCCGTTTTTCTGTGATACTTTTCAAATACGTCGCCAGAAATGTTAAAAAAAAAAAAGACGTCGCGACTTCATAGCGTTTCTCCGCTGACCAATGAAAGGATGGGCTCATAGCAGTCTTCCACGGCACTCCGCTGACCCGCAGTAGCAGTGTAAAACTTTGCCTTTGACGCTGTCGACTTCGTAAGCATAGTCCCACGTTAGCTCCGTGCCAGCCGCCACATTCCTGGAGCAAGAATGAGAACGAACAATTTTAATTCGAAACTTAATAAATTAAACTTCAAAGTTTATATAAGTAGGCTTTTTGTGAACCAAAATTTATAGCAAAATAAAAGGAATCTCAAGCAATCATTAACCCAGGGATCGCGTTTACGCATAAATCGTGCGTTAATAAGCACAAATCTTTGCTGGAACGCATAACGTAAGGTCCACTGCGTTCTTGGGACGCAAACAATTATGTTCACTTAAACAGCATAATGAATGAAAATAGAACAGTGGGAACACTTAAAAAATTGTATACAGCAATCTTATACTACACTTTGTTACAAGAAAAATAATACTAACGATCTAAGACACCCTAACTTGAGTTAAGTGTAGACGCTCGCAATCGCAAATGCAAAGGATTCGACATTAAAGTTAAAGGCATTTGCAACTAACTAAAAGAATTACAATAAAAGTTGAATAGTTGTTTTGACAGTCCAAAAAGCAATGTAATAAACGAGAATTTCACAAGCCAAGCCATAGGCCTTTATCACGCGGCGGCCATGTTGACTCCTCGGAGAACAAAATGCTTTGTTTTTGCCCGCCAAACCTCGTTTTTAACTTTTTCACTGCGAGGCATGGCGGCGTTGATCTTTTGTTTTTATACAAAATGGCGGGGCGTGATAAAGGCCTATGGTTTTGATGTTTTGAGTGAAGTTAAGTGTAAAATAATGAAAAATAGGTTGATGACTAATTTCATATGGGGAACCTTAAAATTTGTGCAGGATCCCTAGTATGTGCAGGGGTCCAAGAACTGTGTTCACTTAAAACCAAACGCTAACACTGATCAATATATTCTATGGCCTGTGGATAGCGTTTTTCGAGCACTCTGATTGGCTTCTTAAGGGGGGAGAAACTTAACTACAAGGTGGTTGCTATGGACGAGTTCCAAAGGTCATATTTGGTCACGTTCTTTCTGTTAAGGGCTCCATCAAATTTTATGAGTCACAACCATATTTGGTTGTCACGTGACCAGAACATAAAACCCCTTAAAACTCAAACATTGTTCATTTTTTCCCAATAAAACCAATGTTAACGGCTTAAGAACATCCTAATAAAAAATCTGTAGCATGAATTTGTTAAAATTCACGTTATTGAAAAAGCTATGACGTCATAAAGGTGTATTTTCATACAGTTTCTTTAATAGCTTCCCGTTTTTTCATCTAATGTTAAAAAAAACTTTAATTGTTTATGATTCGCCAAAAAAATGGATTTTTATCTCTTTTCCTTTTAATTTTTGCGCTTTTTCATTTTATGCGCGGTTGGGGACTGGCACTAGTTGCGCATGGCAATGTCGATTTAAAGATACCTTGTGTTCAGTTTCATAGTTCCTATGACGTTAGCAGTTTATAACACGTGGGAAATGCTAACCATAAAATAATGCCCTTAGCAACGACTCTAATACTGTAGTTAAGGTTCACCCCCCCTCTAAACTTGGTATAGTATTTGCCAAAAAACCTCCAGGCATTCTGCATTTCGCGAGCGAGTTTTTTCGCCATTTGTAAAAAATAAAGTAACTTTTTTTTGGCTGCCAATCCACCGGTTTGAAATATACTAAAACAATAATTCACCTCAACTTCGGTGCATAATTGTCAATTAACCCCTTCACTGTTATAGTTAAACCAAAATTAATGTGATGTTCGAACTTGGCCAGAAATGGGGGTCCAAGGATTAATAGTAATTGAATTCTCAATCGTTATTGGTTTCTAACGCTCGACAATCGAATTCAAATCACGTTTGCGGACACCTCAGACCTACCTATTACAGCAGGGCGATTAAATCCCAGCAAAAGGTGCATGCGTTTTGCACGCCGTTATTACGTTTTGGTGTCAACTGTTAACACTGATAAGTACATAAAATAAGACATGGATAACCCTGTAATGGAGCAAAATACTCGTTAATTTCACAACAAACTTACTGTTGAGTGAAGAACGCCACCCAAGGAAATCGAAGATCGTGAGTATCCACAAACACATTCTGGACAAACAGGTTTGGTGAGCAGCTATGCTGTTAAAACAAACACAAGGACTGGTTCAGTTTTACAAAATGAAATAATGTAACCATTCAAATGAAAGCTATTGAGCAATAAGTTCCTGTGGTGCTGTTTATTAAGTTATACTAGAAGTAATCACAGATTAAAGTGCGTCTCCTTAGGTACCTCGTTGTGACATGGCATTCGCGTTTCAAGCATGTTTCTGGTTCAAAACACGCGCTAAGCATGCGGGATACTATTGTGACGTTTGACGACGCGCTAAGCATGCTGGATACTATTGTGACGTTTCAAAGATGGCGCAGATTTGGTACCGACACTTTTCTCGATTGGTTCCGCCTAGCCGACAAGATTAGGAAGCGTCTCCTTCGTCGACGCAACAAGGTGGTTCTCACTTGAGTCTGTGGATAACTTGAAATCCTTAAGTGTGACCATTCAAATGAAAGCTATAGAGCAGTACTTTACTGTGGTGACTGTGAAATCCTCAAGTGTGTCCATTTAAATAAAGACTGATGTACAGTGGTTTCCTTTGGCGCTGTTTATTATGGTGTACTGGGTAGTTCTAACTATTGAGACACTCACTGACAGTGGATGAAATCCTAAAGTGTGACCGTTTTAATAAAAGCTATTGAGAAGTACCTTCACGTAGTACTTAGCGTTCGTTTATCAACTTCCTTCTCACTTTTTCTAGATAACGGATGGAAGTGCAAAACCCATTTTCACCTCATGTTACTAACACAAGGGCACTTACATTTAAATATCGACCACAGTTTCCATAAGCCTTAGCGTCGATGACGTAGCAGTGCTCTTCTCCGAACATCAGCCTCGTGCTCATTCTCTTGCTGCTGGCCGAAGACTGACGGGACAAAGAGGGGCGTGAGGGAGAGGGAGTGTTGGGTGAGGCTTTTATTGAAGGGCTGGTGGAGTTGGGTTTCGGGTGAGATCGAGAGTAGTGGATCTTAGGCTTGTTTGCTGAAACAAAAATGAAAAAGATGAGTATGAGCTATTGAGTGTATCCTTTGGCGCGAGACCAATTGAAGGGATACCCTACAGACGGTAGGAAACCTTAGTGAGAATTATACAACGTCAAGTAGAATTAGTCCGTGAACAGGCTCCTTTGTGGGGTATTGGATAAAAAAAAAATCGGCAAGCGAAGTTAGCCGAGCGAGGAATGATACAAAGTAGCCTTTTCACAAGCAAAATAACATGAGATTTGGAAAAAAAAAGAAAGAAAGAAGAAACGCGAACTTGGGAATTAACTTGGTTATTAGGTTGGTTCGGCTAAATATCAGACGACATATCTAAACGAACCAGTGGCAAATAGAGGACACAAGAAGGGATAGATGAGAAGGTCTTACAGAAAATCGGACACCTTATTGAGAATTATATAACGTAAAAAACGGATTAGCTGGTTAGCCTTCGGTTATAGGTCATATAGTTAAATTTAAGAACTAAAATCTGCAAAGGACCGCAAACGATAATGCTGTAAACGATACGTAGGATCTATGAAAGACCTAATCAGCCAAAAAATGAACAAAGATAATCGGCTAACTGCAAGGCTGATCTGACTACGTAAAAAAGTAGATTTTGCGAGACACCAATACGACAGAAACCGATAAAACAGGGTAGCAACCGCGGACAGCTGTTTCGTCCTGTTTGGGACTCGTCAGCGCGGTGTAGCTTGTACAAAACTAAGAACGACTACAAGATGTGATGTGGCAAGCGTGATGCGGGTGACAAGTTGGTTCCAAGGTACGGAACTTGATATTGTGTACGGGTCATTGTGCAATCTATTTGCGATTGCATTCTTGTAGTCGTTCTTAGTTTTGTACAAGCTACACCGCGCTGACGAGTCCCAAACAGGACGAAACAGCTGTCCGCGGTTGCTACCCTGCTTTATCGGTTTCTGTCGTATTGGTGTCTCGCAAAATCTACTTTTTTACGTAGTCAGATCAGCCTTGCAGTTTGCCGGTTATCTTAGTTAAATTTAAACCGAATTGATCCGAGCAGCAAGGTGGTGCTCTGCTTGTGTATGCTGTCTAACAGCCGAGACGCTAGACAGGTTCAATTTTATATAATATTTCTTACCTTTGAGTCTGGGTGAAATCAGTCCTTAAATACGACAATTCAAAGTAAAGCTATTCAGCAGCACTTTCCCGTTGTCCTGTTTGTTTCTCAATATTTTACTAAATAAAGTTGTGGAATTTTTATCAGTTTCGAAATTGGGCACCTTTAGGAATGGGATAAGTCTTCACAAGCCTAATAGCTCACAACTACCGGAACTTAACCCGGTTTCTGTAGCATGAAGGGACTGAGAGTATTACTACCCCCCCCCCCCCCCCTGGATGGGATGAGAGTCCATCGCAATTTTACCCCCCCAGCAACTGTCGCCGGTACCCATTTATACACCTGGGTGGAGAGAGAAAAAGTGGAGCAAAGTTTCTTGTTTAGGAAAATAACACGACGGCAGAGACCAGGCTCGAACTACCGACCTTCAGGTTGAAAGTCAGAAGCACTAATCACTAGACCACCGCGCCTCCACTTCCACTTTTCAAGTGTTAAAAAATTATCCACTCACTCTTAAACTTTTTCGCCGGCGGCTGCGAAGACATCCCGTTGCTGCGTCGAGAACTTCCGGTTGAAAGCTCGGACTTCCGGTCTAACGACTCGGCTTTTGAAACATCCGAACGCAAACTAGCCGGCGAGGGGGGATAGGACTCTATATTCTCTGTCTCTGGGGATGACGGGTCCGATATTGGTTCTACCGTAATTCCAAAAGGATTTTCCGCACTTCCAGGTGATTTATCAGACGAACGCTTGTCTAGAGCGTCTCCTACCGACTGTTCTAAGTCCATCTGGGTTGGTCCGTCCCCCCCATTCAAACTGGAGTCTGAAGAAGACGGCTGAGTAGTCAGTACGCGCGTCTTTAACCGTGAAATCATGTCCTCGAGAGAGTTTGAAACTCGGTGGGCAGGCACGTTCATTTTAGTTAAAATCGGCGGTTCGTCCGCCACAGTTGGATTTTGTGCCGCGAGTTTGGAGAGATCTTCCGCGGAGATAAGAGGCGGCGCGGAGTCTGAGTTGACGTCTTTAACCGGTTTAACAAGTTTTTCCGGCTTCGCATCCGGTTGAGCAGGTTTTTGTGATGCTACAGAACTTGTAGGTTCAAGTTTAATCTGCGGAATTTGTTGCACCTCAGAAGCGGATTGTAAGTCACTATCTTTTTTAGTTGAAGAGCTTTCGCTGTCAAGCTCAGCATCGCTGGTTAAGTCAATGATACTCAAAATGTTTCCCCCAGTGTCGTTAGTAGAGCCCTGATCTTGACTTTCGCCCTCTTTTGTCAGACTTGGCATATTTGCGTCCTCATCCCCTGACCTGTTCTGAGCGGTGTTATCTCGCATTTTCTGACAGAAAGTTTCGTCCACTTCATCAAAATCGAAATCACTGCTTTGACTGACGTTTTTCTCTTCTTCATCTGTGGAACCAAATAAAAAGCAAGGTGACGTTTGTATCCGATGGAAACTCAATAAGTTTGCTATAGCTTCTCTGGATTTCAAATCACTGAAGCAATTAGGAGTATTACTATTCACCCCCAACCTTCACTGGATGATTAATCGCAAAGGTACTTCCAACATCTTGTTAGGTTTTCTTTAGGATTCGCTAAATAATTTAATGTCTAGTTTTGTCATGAAACTATTAATGCATTTATGCACAGAGACTACTAATAGTGAACTTAACGCAACGGGACGGCAAGTGGAATAGGACGGCAAAATCTTGAGTGACTAGCGTGACACTCAGTAATTTTGTTTGAAAAATTTTGGACTAAACTTTGCCTTCTTCTCGTTGTTCATGTAGTCAACAACAAGACAACAGCGATGTTGGTTGGTGATTGCGTCAAAATACATCAGTAATTATTACCCGTCACGCTGATTACACAAGAACGTTTTGCCTTCATCTTTCCTCTGCCGTCCTGTTGCGTAAGTTCGCTAACAAGTGTCTGCGAATTTAGCCAGTTCTTTCCTCGTGTATTTGAAAAGTCGACAATAATGGCTTTGTTTTGTTCTTCCTTGAAGAATTCACTTTCTATCTTCCTCTTGATGCCCAAAACAATTTTGCGCACGGCAGTTTAAGTACTTACTACTAATGTTAGCAAAGGTTTGATCGTGACATAGCCCCTTTAAGAAATTTGGGATCAGATGTTAATACCTTTCTCTTGCTCAGCTTTTTCTGCATCTTTCAGACTCTGCTCATGTGGTTTTTCTTCAGCATTCTTGTTATTTTCGATATTGTCCGACACACTCTGAGCAGTCACTTCACCCTTCATCATCTTTTTCAAAAAGGCGGCTGCTTCTTTTTGGTTGTCGTGGTTACGCTTTAAGGCTATGTAACACCTGGAAGAGCAACAGCAAGAATAGAGCCGTCAACAATAATTAAGTAACAATCCGTGTAAGAAGTACGCAATTCTCTATTGTTCCGATGCATTTCTCTTTCTCCACAAAAGAATGTTTAGATTTTCGTACTGAGAATACGTCAACCTATGGACAACATGGTTTTGAAATAAAATTTACTGAAACTTTATTTTAAAGCGATGTTTCTTTTGTGTTACAAGATTTCATCCAATCGTGAGACTCCAAAACAATGGCCAAGAAAGACTTCTAATTTTCCATGTTCCCCACATAGAATTTTTGTTGCATTAAAAATCACAATAGTTTTCACTAAAAGGGAATCAATTAGTAAACTAGAGATAAATAAATGCGCTGCCTGATGAAGTTATGGTAGATTTTCATGTTTTAGCCAATGAGGTGGACGGTTTCAACAATAGCACAATTCACACCTTTCTGCATTCCGTGCATTTGGGTTGCCTACTTCTTACACGGATTGTTACTTAATAATAACAATTTTAAGGGGCAATACATGTCACCTATTTTGAGTGACACTTTGAAAACCAAAAAAGCATATTTGTATGGAAACCTAAAAATAATGCTCCAGTTTTGTTAACAATTACACTACTAGTGCACAGAAAACAACAGTAATTCCCTTTGGTTGAGGATGGCCAAGATGGAAATGGATTTCAATTTGAAAAAATTGGCCAATTCTATCAAGTTCTTTCCGTGTGTTTTGAAAAAATCGCTACAAAAATTATTGTAGTTTGTTCTTTCTTCGAGGAATCACTTGATGTAAGGTGACCGTCAACGATCCAGTTCAAACAGGCCACTACAGTATATGCTGAATACTAACGGCTCAAGACATGATCCTTATACACCTGAGTGCGCAAGGACACAACAGTGACCGTATACACAGCATAATTAAACAAATCAGAAATAACGGTAGGGTAACCCGAACAGCAAGACGATGAGGACAAAGACTGAAGCTCGCCCTTCAGTCGGTCTTTATGCGAGGAGACTAAAGATAAACGAAAACAAGTCGACAACAACAACAACAGAGGGATTAGACTTGCCATTTTTCATCTGCCAAGTTAGACAAACAGTGAGCTTTGGATTCACGTTCAACCATCAGAGTTTCATCTCCTTGTACACCCCTGTAGATAAAAAGTAAAGTAAAACAATAAATGTATACATGGTTTGTGTTTTAAGCTAAGAGCATGTGGGGCCGTGTAAATAAAAGAAATGTAAAAAAAGTCCCAATTGGCAAGTGGCAGGAGGCAGGAGGCATGCAGTTAGCTAGTTACAAAGCATCGAACTACCAAAACAAATCAGACAGTGGTAGGGGGAGGAATCGAACCCAGGATCTTTGGATAACAAGTCTAGCGCCCTAACCACTATACCATGCAGCGTCACGTAAATAAACAACACAATAAAATGGACGAAAATGATGCTGGATACCCCTCAAAGAATTAAACCAAACCGCATTTTCTACACGGACAAAAAAAATTTGGTTACCGTCGTTTCTTTTCAGTTTTCCTTGACGACCTCTGTGAAAGAAAAAAATTGAATAGTTACAGATCATCAATCAATCAATCAATCAATCAATCAATCGGGGCAGTACGCAACTCTTACACTGTGCAAGGTCTTCTCTGATTTGCTGAGAAAACAATATTACAAACAACACAACAAAGGACCCTAGCCCTGAAAACAATAGAGCTGCGTGATACCCAGGTGCAATGAAATTGGAGGTTGTTAAGAGCTGCGTGGTATCTGAATCAATCAATCAATACCTTTATTAATGTATCTAACTTTATAACTGAGTTACTTAGCTTTTTTTAACAAGCTTATTGGGGATACTATTCTAAAACTAGCAGTAATCGGAGATTACGGAGACGCGTTCGAAGGTTTCCGGAGGAAATGAGCCCCTGAAAAAAGCAATAGGGGCGGCCATTTGGAAGACCGGACACCAAAAAAATCTCAAATTTTTCTGCATGCAAGGCACAGGGCAACCAATACGAAATTAGGATTGCGTTCTACGAACGCGATTGATTAACTAAAATGTACGTACAATAAAAGATAACAGATAATTGAGTACAAAGTTACGTAGTGAAAGCTTACTATAACAGTGATGAATCTAGGAATGTTACAATTACTATTTCTTAATGTGTAACGCGATTTTTTAAAACTAAATATTTCAGCGCTGCTACCGGGTACAGGATGATTTTTGTTTTTACGAATACTTTGTACATATAGACTGCAATATCCTGTTGTCTCCTGTTCTGGAGTGTTGGCAACCAAGCTTGATTAAGGAGTGTTTCATAAGAGTTTGTCTTGGTCAATATCTAATGGTGTTTTCGCCACTTAATCCCGAATTTAATTTTCCTTACTGACGAAGTGATATATTTTATTTAATGTAAATTCAGAAAAATATGACTAACAATGGGTATCAAGGAATATTCACAGTTGTATAAGACGTCGTCTTTTACTCGAAGGCGTTATAAAATACAAGAACAAGTTTTCATTGGAATCATTGCCTTCAAAATCTATTGCCGTCTTTTCAAAGTCAAACAACTAACAAACCTTTCGTTTCTTCCTTCTGGATGCCTTGTGGTTGGTATTTTCGCTGTCACCGTGTCTTGAATTTCTGCCAGAGCTAAAGCTATCTTCACTGAACAAAGAGTCAGCTTCGGATGATTCATCTTCTGATAAGGAACTGCGGAAACGACAACTATATCAGCGACAAAAAAGGATAAATACGTGGACAGGAACGCATGGTGTTCGCCCAGCTCCCTATTCTGGACCAAAACTCTTTGATTTCTCAGTACCCTATCCAGACTAAACGGCTTGAAAACCATACCCTTCACAGCAGCACATAGTTACATCTATATTACAGCTTATATATGAGAGTACCCCAAGACCCCACTACAGCGTGAAGCTCCAATTCGAAGAAACCAATTCATTTGTGGTATTGATTTCGTTTCCCGGAAGCAATCCTCATATTATGGAATCCATTTAAAGGGACACTGTTCCACCGAAATAGCAAAATTTTGCTTAGTTTATTTCCACATTATATCGTCAAATGTCACCAGATATACAACTTAGTTGGATAAAAAGCCTCTATAGAGCAAAACAAAAGCAGTAGTTTGGAGAGAAAGTGCAGGATTGCAAGGATTGAAGTGGATTACAGTTCATGAAATTTGATTGACAGGCGGCCAAGAAATCAAACTTGCCATTCTTGTTAAATTTTGGCATGGACAGTGTCCATTATTTTAAAATGGTCACATTTTGGAGATTTGTACTCATTGTAAGCTCTCATAAATAGGAAGCATAGAGAAACTAAAGCACAAACATTTATGCACCAGTAGAAACAGAAGTGAAAGTCGGAAAACAACAATGGCATAATCGCAATAGCTCAACAGCAATGATTGTGTTTACCGCAAAGTGGGAAGGCCCGTATGCTTAGAGCGGTGTTCAATTGAGTGTCGAAAGCAATTTCGCGATTGTTTTGGTCTTGCATTACAACGATTTATGATTGGTTAAAAACATCTCGCGCCATTTTCTTAACCAATCAGAAGTAAAACCAAAACCAACGGTGACTTGGTCGCACGCGTTTTCCCGCGCTTTGCGCCGGCTACAAGTACTTGCTTTGAGTTCTGATTGGTTCATTGGATTGCTGCGTCTATTGTGATTGGCTAGAGTGATTACCTTTTGGTTTTTGGTTTTACAAGACTCAATTGCAAACTGTGCTATTTCACGACTGGTAACCAGACATTACCTTTCGCCGCTATTATCCGAACCACTCGGAGTAGTGGTACTCTCTCCGCCCAGCGTCTGATATATCACACTGTCATCTTCTTCCAGGTCCGACACATTAGACTCATACCCTTCTTTAGCTTTTTCGACCACCTCTGTAATAAGAGTGCAATACATTAGAAATTACAGTAAATTCATGTGCCATGTCAACAAGTGGAGTAATGCTTGCAATAGTACTGCTTGGTATAATAGTTTTAACCCTTTAACTCCCAAGAGTGCGACAAAAATCAAAATTAAAGAAAAATCCCAAATTTCATTTTGTAAAATATTGGAAAACAAATGGTACCATGCAAAAGTACTGCCAAAGAGGTTTCATTTGAATGGTCACACCATGGGATTTCGTCAACAGACTAAAAAGTTAGAACTACACTCCATAACTGAATCTGAGAGTGAAAGGGTTAAGGTTGTAGAGCCTCACCGCTTAGTGCAGAGAAGCTTAAGCGAGTGTGAGTGAGTGAGTGGAAAAATTAGTCTTCTCCCTGGATAGGAAGCTAATCTATCACAGGTACCGTCTCCACAACAGCATTTGGCAAGGCTTGCCTAACTAAACAGTCAGTATTAATTTACACTCCTGGGTGGAGAGATACAATGAAGAGTGTATTTATTGATGAAGCATTTCATAGGCACTCATATAGTAACCTGAAACCAGCAATCTGCGAGAGGTTTGGAAAGACACTAGAAAGATCAGTTCCAAAACCTTCCGTGTCAAGGCCCATTGCAATACAGAACCTCATTTAACGGACAATTTGATCATGGTCTCTCCCACACATTAACACCACACGTTTGACGGGACACTGTCTCGCCAAAATAACAAAATTTCGCTTAGCATATTTCCAAGTTATATCGCTAAATGCCACCATATATACAACTAAGAATTGAAAATCACTCCTAAGGGTGCCAAGCAAGACTTTAACCTCGTCACCAAGGAGGGCCTTGTCCGCTTTTAAAATGGCGGTCGGGGGAGGAGGGGGGAGGGCGGGAAGGAGGGGGGAGGGCGGGGAGGAGGGGGAGGAGGGGGAGGAGGGGGAGGAGGGGCGGGAGAAGTCCCTGGACAAAGCTGCCAAAATACTCCAAGAATCGTGGCGTATTTTGCCGTCTTTGGAGGCTATTTTCAGCGATTGATAGCCAAATTTGTTTTACTGCAATCTGAAACCCTGTTTTGAGTGGAACGAAGACATTTCATCATGTTTCACGCGACAACATACTCTACGGTTGGAGTATTTTGGCAACATTATCCAGGGGATTCTCCGAGGAGAGGGCCCTGGTGACGAGACTGGTGAGACTTGACTGAACTCCTACTCACCAATGTGATCTAACTCCGCTAAATACTCATCTCCAAAATCCCTTCCCTCCTACAAACAATCAAAACTTAAGGTCAGCATAATGCCACTGCCTATATTTAACAACTATTCACCGAAGTGAAGGTGACTAGTGGTGGATATTTAACTCGCCGCTTCGCTGCTCGGTAAATATCCACCACTGGCCACCGACACTAAGGTGAATAGTTGTTTTAGTATGTACTAAAACAGTGAGATAATATAGCACGAAAATGATGATTTTTAACTCATTTATTCCTGTCAACGGTTACAATTTTCGCGCGCAAATTGCTTGGAGGTCAGTAGCACTCGAGAAGTGCTGCACTTCTCTCGTGTTCTTAAAAATTCCCGCGTGCTTTTATAACTCATTATAAAATGCTCAAGGAAATGCGCGCGCTATGATTGGTTAAACCGAGTTCATTATAACTTGATAAAGCACGCGCGTGACGTAAGGTTCGTTATAACCGTTTTTATTTTATAAAAGAAATAAAAAAACTTGTTCCTCGTGCATTGTTGAGTTCTATAAGCACTTGGGATTTTTAAAAACACTCGAGAAGTGCCAGAAGCACTCGCCTTTGGCTCGTGCTTCTCTGCACTTCTCTCGTGTTTTTAAAAATTCCCGCGTGCTTATATAACTCAATAATGCACTCGGCGCGTTTTTTATTTCTTTAACAACGCACTCGGCGCGTTTTTTATTTCTTTAATACAAAGAATTTATTTTCGTCCTACAATTTGACCGTGACTTTTTTTTAACGTTTAAAGGGGCAAGGTCATGAGGATTTTGCACTTTTTGATCAAAACTGAACTCAATATTTGACTCTTACTACCTTTGCTCTTACACAAAATGCTCTTACAGCACCGAGAGAAAAATACCAGTCCTTAGTGTCGCCTCTTTTAAAGTTTTTCTCGCTCAATTTTATTCCTGTTTAGTTAACTCTGTTTTTGATGCAGGTATGTTGTGTACGTGGTCGCTATTTCGAACCTGCCACTGTAACTCTAATTTAATTACTTCATTTTGTTATTAACTTTTACTCCATTATTTAACTATATTTTAAAGTGCCTACCACCCCTAGAAAGTTATTTTCAGTATCAACTCTATGTACACTGAATACTTGAATGGTAAAATATTTCTTGTTTTGAACGTCGTGTTAGTGAGTTATAGAGATTTGAATTTATAAAATGCTAATTAGATGACGTCAACCCGGGAATCATTTATTATACAACGACTTGTTTTCACCTCCAAGTAGTATTTTTTACGAATCAACTGACTATCCACAGTTTATTTTTAGTATTTAACAAATTAAGTATCCTCAAGCTGTAAATTGCGCATTGTAAATTGGCGTAGAAATAATGGCAAATTCCCGGGTTGACGTCATCTAATTAGCATTTTGTAAATTCAAATCTCTATAACTCACAAACGCGACGTTCAAAACAAGAACCATTTTACCATTCAACTATTCAATGTACATAGAGTTGATTCTGAAAATAACTTTCTAGGGGTGATAGGCACTTTAAGTTTCTTGGGAAGTCGCCTCGCATGGTGGTTCGCGTCCTGTTTGGGCCTTTCCCATTTCCAATCGACCCATTTTGATCAATGCCATCTGCAGTCAACGACACTTATTTATAGTTTATACATTGCACTAGTAGAGTAATTGTTAACAAAACTGTAGCATTATTTTAGGTTTGCATCTATGCAAATGATGTTTTTGGCTTTTTCCAAGTGATACCAATCAAACGCCAACTCGTAAATACGAACCAATCTCACCCTCCCCTCCCCTCTCCTCTCCTAGACGTTTTGCTTTACCGACCCCCACCCCCTGCGTCAATCTCCTCACTCTAGGCAGGTGACCACTTCATATCGCGAGCTCAATGTTAACAGCCGACTGAGCGATCAAACGATCGATCGAGTGAAATTCTGTCTCACTGCTATAACTCACTCAACGCTTCGTTTATTCACGAGTTAAAAATAGCGACTTTGCCCCATTTTATCCTAGTCTCCAACGCAGCCGTTATTTGGGTCGTCACGCAACGCTCAGTGGAGCGGAGCGTGACAACACACATGCAGCTGCGTAGGAGACTACAGTTAATCCTGAATTAGTGTTTATCGGCTGTCGGACAAACACGTCTTGGTGACAACGACTGCAGGTGTAATAAACTAAGGAACACAGAAACAAACCTTGTTAGCCATGTCTTCGTTAAGAATCTGTCCCGCGTATGTGCAGACAAATGTGCCCATCGGAATGTCGTCTAGACAACGAAGACCCCATCCCCTGCAAATAACACAGGAAAAAAGAAAGGCATTGAAAAAGCTCTTTGGGTTGCTAAAATATGGTTTCATTATGCATTAAACTTAAAACAGTTTTACTAGTGCATCCTACCTGTTTTCCGTTTTGAACACTTGTAATCGCAGCTGAATACCATTCTGCACAACTCGGTTGAAACACTGCGTTCCGCATGCGCAGTTCTGATTACACTCGTAAATACTACAAAATACAAATAAAGATGATTAAATGCTGTTTAGTTAAACACTAACAGGTTTTGAAACATACCTCCAAACCTCAACGGGTTCAACTGATTTTTATTATTTTCACAAGCACTTCTTCCCTGATGTCCACTAACAGTTGGTTTATTGGGTAAACGTTTCTTATCAAAATGACTCAGTTGAAAAACTGTCAACGCCAGCAAGAACGTTGAGTTTTATTCTGTAGAATTTTTTTATTGAGTAGAAGATAGGTAAATAGGTCTCCTCAATTAGTTTACACTTGTGTAAGCTAGGAAATAATTTGACACGTTAATAGAGTTATTATCAATATTATATTATGGGCGTGACACTTACACAGTAAACGCTGAACAGAGTTGCGTGGCAGCTGGCTCACTCACCCTGTTTGCACACCTTCCTTGAGCTTGCGAAACTCATATCCAATTCTTCCATCCTCTTTCCCTCCTACTGCAGCAGATGCTTGGATGGTTAACTGGGCGCATGAGCACTTGGACTTGTCCTTGATTGGATATTAATTATTAAAAATTATCAATAATTGGACGAGGTTGAGCAAAATACCGTCATTTGTCAGTGGCGAGCAGATCAATAATTGATCTGCGAGACACTGACAAATAACGATATTTCCCGATAGCCGAATTCAATAATTGTTTTATCATTCGATCACCGAATTTGTTTTTCATTTCAATATTTATTCATAACTGCTAAAACAGAGCAGAAATCGGGCTGCCATTGTTGAGGACGGGAGCAGAACAATTATTCGCAGCAAAACTTAGCGCCATTGTGCGCATGAGCAGAATTAATCGTAGGCAGTTATTCGCAAGTCACGTGGTGGGCTCTCGGCCCATGAAAAGGAAGAAAAAAGTGCATGCAGTTGCTCACTGTCAAAACCTAACATATTTTCAAAGGAGGTTAGACTTGGCGTCTGATGTGAAAATTGCAAATACACTGTTTTTAATCTCCAATATCAAAATACAAATTCTCCTTCACTGTCCCCGTACGTTTATTGTAGAAGTAGTGGGGAGAAGTTAAAATCAAGATAATTAATCTTGGGTGATCATGTGCTTAATTCTCATAACCTCTCTGATTGGTTAAGCATTGATATTACAAGGAGAAATTTGATTAAGAATGTACTCTAAGGTGCAAATTTTATTTTCCTTTGTTTTGGTGTATGGTAATGTATGATAATGTATGATAATGAGTTATAAACAAAGGAAGATAAAATTTGCACCAAGGACAAAATTGCACCACAACATCTTCATTGAAAGAAGGAAAAAATGTTGCAGGTAAACGAAGTCAACTAGCCACTTTTTACACATTTTGGAGTAACTGAAGAATATGTGCAAGATTGCCAGGTATTCTGTTTTTGGAATGACGCCGGAGAAAATTACACAAAAATCCGCCCTTGCTGTTGGATGTGTTAAGGCGCCTTCACATGACAAACTAAAGTTCGCAAACTTGAGTAGTCAAACTTGCGTCTGGAGTGTGTGACCGTCACATCAACAGTTGGTAAACTTGTTTGCAAACTGTTGCCGACAAATATAACGTTGTTGTTATTGTCAACATTTGGCAAACTCGCATTTGGTGTGTGAATGATTGCTGCAACTTAAGTATGCGCAATTTCGTTTCACAAGTTCCTCTTTCCTCTTCCCTTGAGAAGAAAGAGTTTGTCGTGTGAAAACACGAGATCGCCAACATTTTGGAATTTGCCAACACAAGTTCGCAAACTCGTTTAACAGTTTGCTAACTCGTTTGCTAACGTGGTTTGTCGCGTGAAGGCGCCTTTTACCTTACACATTGGACACATGTAATGCTAAGCATGAAAAACTTGTTTCACACCTGCATTTTATGACACGTTGGTTGCTTAAACATAAAGCATGGAACACACCAACCAACCTGACAATTGTCCGTGCAGTCACAGCAAGCCAGGAAGCCTGGGTCAAGAACCACGTTGACTCCTTCAGCTAGAATCCTTCTGGATACGTAATCGATTGGCGGCGGAAAATGCGTGTCCACTTCATTGACAACCTGACAGGTGTCAATCAAGACAGTAAAGTTAGCAGCTCATTTGCTATTTTTCCAACAATAACAACAACAACAACATATTGATGTAAAAAATGTATTTTGTTTTAGAACGGGTTTGAACCGGGGCTAAAGTACCTTTCCCTGAACAAGTTTCAAAGTTGATGCCAATGTGTTGGCGGGATAAAGTTGACAAATTGTTGGTCAAACATGGTTTAAATGGTACCCACAATTACTGAATTAACCCCTAATGTTTGATATTAAACAACACCATTCTTCAAATGACAGGAACAAATCTGAAAGTACGATGCACTGGAAGCACAGGGACACCACCTGATTACGTAGCTTTAGCAACCACGACGGCAACGTCAGGTAAAACGTCATTGAAAATAAGAATTTGCGTTCTTTTAAACTACTTTCCAATTCTTCCAATTTGTTCAATTTATCGAATGGATTGAATTGCCCAGAAGTTGAATTCGAAGGGACGGCTTTCAAGTTCAAATCGAGGGAACGGCAAAGAAATGTACCAACATGTAAAACACACGAGCAGAGGCAATGTTTTCGCTGCCGTTGCCTCCTTGTTGCTGAAGTTTAAGTACATACCGAGATTTTAACACTTTCTGCACCTTGAGATATGTCAGGACAAATGGGATCCTGGCAATTATAAAAAGGAATAACAAAACATTTGGTCAGGAACCAGTTCATATATATGAACACTAAAAAGGTTTTAATTAACATTATGGGGTGAAATGGGAGAAAAACAACATTTAAAAGAATGGAAAGAAATACTTCCTTTCGTTTTCAAAATTAGACCATAATTAGTTAATATGGAATTGTAATAGTAATATGTTGTCAGTAGCGTAAATCACTACCTTTTTTGCTTTTTTCGTAATTACTTTTTTCTGTATTTATGGTATTACATATGTTGTAAGTAGTGTTAGCATGTTTTTTTTTCCCTTTTTTTCTTGCGTCTTCTTGTATTACGTATATGAATTAAGTTATTATTAAAAGAAACATATTTGTTAAATATTCGAATCAGATTAAATTTGGATGTTCAATTAAGAATAAAAATCAGCGAAAAAAGTTTAACACAACGTTTCAATGTTGCCATGATGTCATTGCGACATCGAAACGTTGTGTTAAATGTTTTTCGCTGATTTTTATTCTTAATTGCAAAATTCATTAATAATTCATAACAGTTATAACTAATAAATAGGCAGTATTTGAGTCTCATGTATACCTTTGTAAACCCCAATACAAATCAACTGAGTTGATGAATTATTAAACAGTAGAATTAACTTTTGATACAAACACCTGCTCAGCTAATTAGTATTCATTAACTTTTCATACAGATCTCTTCTCATTGTTTCATTTCACAAGTATGATAAAATATTCGCGTCAGATCTGTATGGGCGTTTACAATGGCGAGCCGATCTCCCACTCATATTTTATCTACTACATATTTGTTTAAGACCTCAACAAGTCGTGTATAAAATATGACAGTTTCACTCGCATACTGAAAAATTACGCTATGAACGTGTGCATGGGAAATGTGTGGCGAGCTGTTTTGGAGCAGTTTTTAATGGAGTCTTCAAAGTCATTTCCCTATTACTTTGGGTTTTGCATTGCTAAGCTTTGTGATTGGCTAATATATTCCGCGCCAAAAAATCGCACACGTTTTCCCGCCTTGACGCCGGCTGCATGCATTTCTGATTGGTTCATTGGATTGTCTGCCTCTGTTTGTTTGGTCAGAGTAATTGGTTCGGATTTTACGACATTTATGTGAAAAACGCTCAACTCATAACAAAACCAGGCAACCATGCCTTGATTTATACAACCAATCAGAAGTAAAATCCAAACCTATCGTGCCTTGCTCGCACGCGTTTTCGCGCACTTGGCGCCAGGTACATGTGTTGGCTTTGAGTTCTGGGTCGGGTTGTTCAAAGCATGATTAAGCTAACCCAGGATTAGCGTCAATTTTGAATCCAGTTAAATAACTATTTAGTGAAAGTTGTTCCAAAGTTTTATTTGCCCTTCAGTTTTGACTTTAACTTTTGTTCTTTTAAAGGGGCATTGTCACGCAGATTTTGCTGTGTTTTGGTCAAAATACACTAAATATATGACAAAGTACCTTTGCTCAAACATAAAATTGCTTTTAGAACACCAAGAAGATAAAATCAAGTGATTTCTTCAAGGAAGAACAAACCATAACAAGTTTTTCTGCGATTTTTCCACGACTCTTGGGAGGAACTTGAAAAAATTGGGCAATTTTTTCAAGTTGCAATCCATTTCCATGCTGGCCATCCGCAGCCAAAGATAACAAATACTAGTTTCTGTGCACTCGACGAGTATTTGTTAACAAAGCTGGACCATTATTTTAAGGTTTCCATTGAAACAAATATGTTTTTTGGCTTTTCAAAGTGATACTAAAAATAGGCGACAGTGTCCCTTTAAGAACATTTTATAAGTAGAGAAATGAAATCCTCAGTTAACTTTTAATCCTTGGTTAGCGTTAATCGGCTTTCGAACAACCGGGCCCTGACAGGCGCATTGGAATGACTGCGTCTGTTGTGATTGGCCAGAGTAATGGTTTTGGTTTTAGACTATAGAGCAGTTTTCAACTGAGTGTCAAAAGTAATCACACAATTGCTTGGTTTTGCATTGTTACGCTTTGTGATTGGCTAAAAAATCTCGCGCCACTTTCTCAACCAATCAGAAGTAAAACCAAAACCAATCGTGACTTGCTCGCACGCGTTTTCCCGCGCTTGGCGCCGCCGACATGTAATTGCTTCGAGCTCTGATTGGTTTATTGGATTGTTTACGACTGCTGTGATTGGCCAGAGTAATTACTTTGGTTTTGGTTTTACCACACTCAATTGAAAACTGCTCTATGACACTGCTCTAAATAAACAAACAGTTATTATTCAAATCTCTCACCACATCTCTAAACACAGTATCTTGGCAAGAAATGTCTGGATCAAATGAAAACTGATCTATGGACACATTCGTAGCACAAGTGACGGTCACTGAAGGAAAACAAAACAATTAGTTGCAAGAACATTTCAAATTCAAACTGTTAGCAATAACAGTACTAAGAGTAGAACATGGGACAAGCAGAGTCCACCTGGAGTTGAATACAAACAAAACAGACAAACGTTTTGTATTTTGCTATCATTATCGCTTAATACCGATTAGAAGCAAAACTCAAACAAAGAAAATCCATGTTTTTTTTACTCACAGTAACTCGCAAGCTCCAACATGAACCTCTGCATAAAAGAAAGGAAAGAAAACAGGTCACAAAAAATATAATTTATTACAATGTAAATAATACCACATGAAAAGGGGAAATTGCGATGCATTAGACAATTCTTTGTGTCAATGGTACAATAATCGGGATGATTCCCAGTTCTTATACGCATCATGTCAAACCAATCACTACAGTCTCACCTTTATTGTAAGCTCATAAAACTGTACACATACATAATGACAATGCATTTACACAGAATGCAAAACTGAAATCTTAGGGTGGGTGGGTGGGTGGGAAGGTCAGTAATGGCGGTCACAACAAAAGCAAATGCCTGCCTTTCAGGTCACATGACCTATACCCAGGCCCCAGCAGTGAGTGAGAAAAACAATTTCTACCAATTTCGTTTCCCTCAGCTAGCCGGTGGAAAATTACCCTTAACAGTGAATAGAAACGTGTGCAGCACTTGTTGTTCACCTCTGGAAAAGAATGAATAAAAAAAGCAGAAAATTCCACACTGACAATATCCAGGAACCAAAATCTAACAGGTTAAAAAACATGCTGCTTACCAGCCTTTTGTTACATGGTGTTCGGTAATATACCGTCTTCTTGTTGCCAGGGTGACGCTGTGCGATTTCTCTGATTAAAAACAAACAAAAGCATTCTAATTTAAGTTCACTGCTGGTCCTACTTCATAACTCTACACGTACTTATATTATATTATGTATTTTTAATGTTGATATTTTTTACATGGTGTTCTGTTCTTATATGGGGTCCTTTGCATTTCATCCTTTGGCTCACATGTATATGTTTCCTTTTCTTTTTTTTATTAATGTTTGCCATAAATTGAAATAAATACTTCTGCCAAACTGCATGCAAAACTGCACACAACAATTTAAAGGGGCTATGTCACCATTTTTAGCGTTACTTTAAAAAGCCAAAATACATCTTTATATCAGTGAAAACCCAAACATAATGGTCCAGTTTTGTTTAAAATTATTCTACTAGTGCTCTAAAAGTAAAAATAAGTGTCTTGGGCTGCAGATGGCCAGGATGGAAATGGATTGCATCTTGAAAAAATTGGGCCAATTTTTTCAAGTTTATCGCTTGTGTCGTAGAAAATTCGCTAAAACTCCGATTATGGTTTATTTTCTCTGCTGAAATTCACTTGATATCTTCCTGTTAGTGTTCTTTAAGCATTTCGTGTACGACAAAGGTACTTAGTTTTAATTTGCGACGGTTTTGACCCGAAAGCCTCAAAATCACCATGACATAGCTCCTTTAATAGAGGTTGACTGCTTAATACAGGTGTTCTAAAATTTTCCATGTCATATGACAAAAAAAATGAACTAGAATGCAAAATTGATCACAACTGATGTACACTTGATTTTTAACAGCAACAGTGAGACAAAAATGTTATTATGTGATGAATACAAATTAATAAGTAATTGCATGTTCAACGAAGTTCATTCATGCCTGGCTATCAGATGTTTTAATGTTGTTCATAAGGCAAGTCTTTGTTGTAACCCCCATCATCAACAGTTTTTTCATTACATTCATCATGAAACAAAAAAATCAGTTATGGTTGTCTGTGATTTAGGGCCATGTGCTTAATTTTGTGAAGCAAGTCACTCGCTTGTTTAGTGCCAATGAGAGTTCTTCCTGACCATTAAAATAGGTGACCATTTGATAAAGGTGAAATACAATAAAATTTGCCAATTGGGAAGTCTAACAGGTGACCACGCCCGTTTAATAGATGTGACCACTTAAAAGAGGTCAAGTTTTAGTAAGTATGGGGAGCAATTTTCAGGGATTTGTTAGATGACCGCTTAATAGAGGGTGACTGCTAAACAGAGGGCCACTTAAGGACGTTCGCGTGAAAATCTTCTAACATTGATTTTTTATAAAACGTTTGCTACAGCTAGGTTATGAGTTGTTCATGTCAGAAATGCAAAAAAATGAGGGGGTCACCGACTTCGTTTCCGAGATAAGATATCTGAAAGGTGACCCTAATTGTGAAAAATTGGTCTTCCGTACGGGATGTGACCCCAATGTCTGTTGGTCTAAAAATATTTCAAATAAATCTCTAAAATGCAACTTTCTTTCCCAAATTTTATGCGAGTAGGTCTGTTCAGCAAATTCATTCAACTGGTGACGTTTTTTAAAGTAAGTTTAATCTTTAAACAACAGCATTTGCAAACTTTGACAGCCGAAAATTGGCAGGATTCGATGTCGCACGGGTAGAACAATGGGAAAAAATTAAACTTCCTACATTGATTTTTTGTTCATTTTTTCACAATCTGTCGAGAAGTGGCAAAGAAAATTATATATAAAAAAAAATGGGGGTCACCGACCATCCAAGCGAGTTATTATTCTCAAATTGTCAATGAGAATCAATCCGACCAACGAAAACTTTTTGGAATTGTTGATAAGTTGCTGCATGCACAACCTGATATATCGGAGTACCCGGAGAAAAACCCTCGGAGCAAGGATGAGAACCAACAACAAACTCAACCCACATATGACGCCGGGGCTAGGAAAGGAACCTGGGCCACATTGGTGGAAGGCGAGTGCTCTCACCACTGCACCACCCCTACTCCCCCAGCTCCTGATAGCCGGGCATCAACTTCCTTGAACATACAATTTCAATAATTACTTAAGTAATTTTTTAATTATCACATTTTGCGTTACATTAATTTTGTTGTTAACAATAAAATGTACATCATGTGATCAATTTTGCCATATTACCTGCTAAATTTTAGAACACCTCTATTAAGCGGTCAGTTGGCTCTTTTTTCCAAGCATGACTGCTTAACACAAGTTTGACTGTAGTGGAGCATTTGCAGAGGCATTACAAAGATAGGTCGGGGGGTCCGTATCACATTGAATCCTCAGAATCTCATGCTAGGCTTTTGTTAACTGCTTATGCTGCTTTTCAACTACGAGATACTTGATGGTGATGTTGATAATAATGAAGAAGATGACGATGACGATGACGATGACGATGACGATAAGTTATTGAAGTGTCAATGTATTTCGCTACAAAAAGAGCTAATTGGGGACACTATAACACAAATCCTACAAATTAGTCAAACAAATATATCAATCTAATGTACCTAGAATTTTTAATAGTAAAATGTAAAAGAAAAGTATTATCAATATTTGAAAAACTATAAAATTATATCTATCTTGTGCATCTAGAATTTATATAATAATATTGTAAAATAAAAGATTATAAGAATATAAGAAACTATCATCGATATATATTAATAAATAAGCATGAATCAATTTTTGCAAAGAAAGCATCAACTACTTTTCATCATTTATCAGAGAATTGTAACCTTTTCCACTTGAGTAAAAGAGGAATTGCTCTGGGATTATGTTTCACGCTTTCCTCAGCTGGAATACTCAGGTTTGTATTGCACAGTGCACTGCATTTGTGAGGCCCTGAAATAAAACCAAAAAGTCAAGTGAGCAAGAAACACTTTATGACTAGTCCCAAAGAAACCAATTTTTTCCCTTAATCAGCAAAGGAATATCCCTCTCACTACAGTGGGACCTCCATTAAGGAGACACCATTGGGACCAGGAGAATTGTCCCCTTAATAGAGGTGATTATTACAAAGATTATATGAGCGTTTTGCCAGCCGGGACCAGGAGAATTTTCCCCTTGATAGAGGTGATTATTACAAAGATTATATGAGCGTTTTGCCAGCCGGGACCAGGAGAATTTTCCCCTTGATAGAGGTGATTATTACAAAGATTATATGAGCGTTTTGCCAGCCGGGACCAGGACAGGGATTCTGACAGGGTGCAGGAAAAAAACTTAAATTGTGCGGGAGTTTTGGGGCAAATTGTGCGGGAAATAACTTCGATTGAGCGGGAAATTGTGCGGGATTGCACAATCCTGTGACCAACCAAATATTCAATCACCAGTGTTCTAGCCAGGCCAGAAAAATATGACAGGGAGGAAATTCTGCATAAATGAAAAATACAAATAGATGTTTTACTTTGGGGATTAAAATGTACCCAGCAATCGCCAATTTGCGGCTGTTTTTCTTCACCAAAGTTTATTTGTCTCAACAAATTCACATTGCGTGACAAGATGAACTCGATCGGGTAAAACCGAAATACCACCTCTAAATAAAATGTTTTCGATCTCAGCGAGTTCCTTTATGAAAAATCCGTACATTTTATGTAGTGTGAATAATTTCCATTAAAGGTTCACACAATATCTTCGAAAGTTTGCCGCAAAAACACAACCTCGAGATGTATGCAAATTGCGTGCTAAATGTAATTTGAAGCATGTTTGTTTTGCATTTTCTTGAATGAAAACGTCTTTCACTTGATTGAAAAATCAAATCCAGTATTCTGATCAGAACTTAATAATTTTCTCCTATCAATCCGAAGTTCCAGCGCTTTAATAGTTTGTTTGTTGATTCGCAAACGTGATCAGTTTTTTGCGAAAATAATTCGGACAGAGTGACATTCATTTCGGTGTGACCGGGTACATTTCTTCGGTGTTTCTTCTTCGGTCCCCAAGATATTAAACTGAAAGAGGAAGCGAAAGCGCTGGAAAAAATATCAACAGGCTGCTAAGAAAAACGACATAATGTCTGGAAAACGACAACTAAAAAGCGACGCGAAAAATTCTATAAGAAGTCGGAAAGAAGTAAAACTTGGACTAGTTCCCAGGACGACGAAGAGAACGCCTTGTTGTTTTTATATCGATCCGCTCAAACTGTTCAAGGAAAGCTCGAAAGCGAGGGATTTCTCGATTGTTTGGAAGGAAAATGGGTTGAAAATAGCCTAAAACGTTTCTTGAAATCTTGGTAATCAATAGAAATACCTGATTTAATTAAAATTTTAAGTGAATATTTCAGTATTGTGCGGGATTGTGCAGATTTTTAGGAATTGTGCGGAATTGTGCGTGTTTGACCGAATTGTGCAGTCCCGCACCCGTGCACCCTGTCAGAATCCCTGCCAGGAGAATTTTCCCCTTGATAGAGGTGATTATTACAAAGATTATATGAGCGTTTTGCCGGCCGGGACCAGGAGAATTGTCCCCTTAATAGAGGTGATTATTACAAAGATTATATGAGCGTTTTGTCAGCCGGGACCAGGAGAATTGTCCCCTTAATAGAGGTGTCCCTTTAATAGAGGTGATAATTACAAAGATTATATGAGCGTTTTGTCAGCCAGGACCAGGAGAAGTGTCCTGTTAATGGAGGTGTCCACTGTACTGAGAAACAAAATGACTGTTTTTCTAAGACTTCAAAAGTAATTCTGATTTCCAAATTTCTTTCAACATCATTTCAGTGTCTTAGTGGATTTTGACCCCCTCTTCTCCCCCAAAAAAATGGACCCCTGAGTACTCCATATCCCCAGGGGCTCCAAATGCACTGGTGGATTTAGATTCCCTTTCGTAGATTTGGACCCCAGTTTGAAAAACATCAAATAGCAAAACTAACAAAATTGTCCCTTGTTCTAAACATGTGCTGGATTAATTAGCAAACATAACATGGATGTTCCTTGTTCCAAGATGAGGCTGTGTCAGTTTTGCCAAAATGGCAAAATACAAAATGACAAGATTCATCATATATGACACATGTTTTGCATGTCCTGCGTACTGTTAGACTTAGTGTTGCAGTTATTAACCAGAATTAGCAGTGAAATGAGAAATAGAAAACTTTTTCGCATGAACAATCAGCCTATTAATTACCTTTATGAGCAGGCTTGCTCGAAACCACAGGATACTCGGGAAATTCACACTCTCCCGCAATCCTCTTGTCCCATTCACTTTGATTCAGTCTCTCTTGGATCAATGATGCGACATCCTGCTTGCGCCGGTTTTTGGTAGGGATGTGGAAGGCTGGGATTCTATTGCTGCCGGTGCTTCTTGCATCTCGCCGATTCATGCGGAGCCATGGTGCTTCCCAAGCCTAAAAAGGCAAACAAAAAATGGTTGAAAGATCGAAGCACTGAAATCTCCATACAGACGACAAGATTTTAAGATAAACAAACAGATCTCCCAATGGTAAAACAATGAGACACACAATGCAAACGCATTTCCAGGACCTTCTATGCCCTCTTCTATGTCCTGCTAAGATTAAATGCCTCTCTCAAATCAACCCTCCATTGTAATGTACCAAGTTTACAATAAACAGCGAGAGAGTTCAATCAAATAAATATGGTAAACAGAAGTTAAATAGTAAGAGATGGATAAGAGTTTTCTCCGCCATTGTAATCAGCCTGGTCAAATGGTAGATAAATAAAAATGAATAAAAGAGTTTATCCGCAGTTCAAATATATGATTTTCGTATATTCAGTTTCATAGAGGACTCTTGTGTCAGTCACAATAAAATGAGAGCACAAGCAGAATTGACAAGAACACATAAGAGAAGAAGTGGGTCAAACAAAAGCAATAGTTTCAGTAAATCATGTCAACTTCCTTATTTGACCCAGCATTTATGCAAAGGACAAAAAAAAAAGAAAGTGACAGACAGATAGGATGGTAGAATCATGCATTAGATATATATTTACCTAAAAATAGATGTAAGTGTCTCCCAGAACCTTGCAAAACTCGGGGGAGGAATGCACCGCAAAATTTTAGTGATGGAGAAGGGAGAGATAGAATTTCTGGTTTAACTGGAAAGTTGAGTTGCATGGCTGCAATGGGAAATTTGAAGTTGAGACATTCGCATTCCCAGTCGCTCATCGCACTGGATGATGTCAATTGGAGCTTTGTTGCGGTTTTGTTGCTAGGCAGCTGCAGGAGACCAACCCGACATATTTATAAATTAAGGCAACCTGAGATTCCACTTCCCTAAAGCGACCCACGCACAACAAATTTATATACCTCACATTCAGCCATTGCTTCGCAAGGATTAAATATTAATAATTTAATGAGTTTTGAAATTCTCTCAGCAATGTCTTCATGCCTGAATAAAAACACTCACAACTTCTACAGCACTTCTCAATATAATGATGATAGTGTTGTTTGTGAAAATAAACTGAAAACAAAAATGCAAAAAAAGAATCTCCATGCATATATTTATTTAGCACAGCAGTGGCCATGCAGTGCAAGGTGACCTGAGTTCATGCTTAAAGGGATGGTTTCACGGTTCGGCGCATGTGCACAGATTAAAATGCTTTAATTATTCGCTTTCTTACCAATTTTATCGGTTAAAAAAACACTCACATTTACTTCAATAATTACATACTACATGTATAATTTTTCCAAAGAAAGCAAAGGATCACCAAAATTCAAAGACAATTTCAACAGATTACACCGACAAAGTCAACACTGAATAAAACCTTTGAACCGAAGGATTTATTCTACACTCTGGTGGATTTCATGGCGCACATTGGTATGTATAATCATCCATTCAATCTGCGACATTTTCACGGGCAAATTCCTGCCAGAGTTATCTACTCGCTTTCGATTGGTCTAAACAATGAAATTAAATGGATTACATCATAGCTTGCACATGCGCCAAACCGTGAAACCCTCCCTTTAAGACTGAAGAAAAATTACTAACATTATAAAAATCATCCAGTATTGAACCATCCGTGTTAGGAACTAGGTACTGAAAGTAAAAAGTTAGAAAAAATAGCTCATACAGCAAAAGAACAAAATGTGAATATATTAATTTTCTTATGATAAGTACTTTCAAAGAACACCTTTGTGGGAAAAGCATTAATATTATTTCTTAGTTCCATTCATTTGAATTCCCCCCCCCCCCCGGTTGGGAAGTAGAAGGTGAAATTGGACTGGGTGCAAAAAGGGCCTATGCGCATTTTTGGCTAATTTTTTGTTTCAAATTTCTGGAATTTCTGAAATCCTTCAAAATATCTCATTTTACAGGCCACAAACATGAATATATTTGACACAATATAAAAGCTGTACAGAGAACAGAGTTGAATTGCTTTAAGTGGTCCTAGAAAAGTTACAAATGCCTGTTTCAAGGCAGCTTTCTTTAGTCTTATATGCTTATTAAGTCTATCACTTCAGTGGCCCATGAGCTAATTAAAATTACTCTCCATGAATCTTGAATTTTCTCTGGGACCCTCGACAACAAGGAAAGGGGATCCTTTGGACTGAAATTCAAACGGGGACTGGATGGGTTTGATGGAAAACCCAAGTCTCCAGAGAAGATTTCAAAAAAGCAGAATCTTACATCATTCTTGCGTGACGTCAATGAATTCATAACATGGTCTGACTCAATTGGAACACTAAGCATTGTGCCATCTCCATCCAGGTCAATAACTTCAATGCCATTATGTCGTTGGAAAGGATCTTTTGTGATGACTGTCGAATGAAGAAAACAAAATTGGGCTTCTTGAGTTTCATTTAATGGAAAGAAGTACAGAAATAATAACACATTGTAACAAAGGGGGAGATTCACTTTGTCTTCTCACATCAAATTATAGTGATTTTAACGAAAATGGCCAAAACTTAACCCTTTCACTCTCAGATTCAATAAATTATGAAGACGTAATATAGTTCTAACATTTGAGTCTGTCGACAAAATCCTATGCTGTGACCATTCAAATGAAACCTCTTCTGCAGTACTTTTGCATGGTACTATTTGATTTTCAATGTCTTACAAAATAAAAATGTGGGATTTTTCTTGAACAGTATTATTTAGCATTCTTGGGAGCTAAAGGGTTAAAATGTTAAAAAACTCAGTGCTAAGAAACAAATTATCACTTGAACGGTTGCAAAGAGGAAAAAAAATGAGCTGATAAAAACTGCCTCATTACCTAAACCTGCATTAGCATTTTTCCTTGCTGTACTGGCCTGAATAACTGACATGGAGCTGTCAGTACAACTACCACATCCATTACATCCTACATTGTCGCATTTGTTGACACGCCCACTACCCTGCGTAGTAGGTGCTGAGCAGTGACTGCCTGTGCATCCAGTTGTTAATTGAGAGGCCTTTTCAGTTGAGGTGGAGAGCTGTTTCAAAGAGTTGGACTGAAATGAACCTGTCAAAAACAAAATGCTTATTTATGGAATACTGGACATGTGTTGGTCTTGTGGTTTAATGTATGACATTAGCTGATCTTTCTAAGGATATGTAAAAGGACCATGACTGAATGTCCTTTCACGAGTGATGTCCACCTATCACAGGTGTCTGTTGGCAAAGGTTTAACCGTATGTACACCTTATTTGATGGTCTGACAGATAATACATGCAGGTATACAGCTATTTCAATTTAGGTTGTCGGATGATATCTTCAAGCGTATGCAACGAGACCGCAAGTTACCTTGGGATTTTTATGAATACGATAAGTTGACGAAAGCAAATTAAAATTCCTTGTCCATACAGTGAAGGCAAACATTTATGGTGCTAACATCCTCCTCACTCATCGCACTAACAAGCGCAAAAACCGTGATCTTAAGCTACAGTGTAAGACCAATTTACAACTACCCATTGGCATAGTAACTTGCGGTCTTGTTGCGTACGCTTGAAGTTCTCATCCGACAACCTAAATTGAAATAGCTGTATGCATTTTTGTGAGTTCCACAAGCACTGAATAAAATATCCGTACATATTATTCGTCAAACCATCAAATAGGAGGTGGTATAGTGATAAGCACATTGGTCTTAAGATCAGAAGGTCAGTGGTCCGAGGCCTGGTCTCAGCCGTCATGTTGTTTCCTTAGACAAGAAACTTTACTCCACATTGTCTCTCTCCACACAGGTGTATAAATGGGTACCGGCGACAAAATGCTGGGGTAACCTTGCGATGAACCAGCATCCCATCCAGGGGGGAGTAGCAACACTCCTAGTTGCTTCATGCTACAGAACCAGGCTGGGTTGAGCTCCGGCCACGTGGGCCACCTGTGGCTTGTGCACAACTTTACCTTTCCATCAAATAAGGGTTCATTATATTTGATTGCTTCATTTTTCAATTTTAGAGAACCTTTTTCTTAGTCAGTAATTTCTCAATCTAGCCATCATTCTTGTCCTGAGCATGCACACTTTGCATTTAACTTTGCTGCACTGCAGTGTTATATGCTTGCATATTTTACATGTTCTTCTGCCCTTATATGGTAAAATAACATTAAAGCTGAATAGGAGATCCTTAATATAGGGTTAACCTCTGGGTTTCCTTTTTCATTATATCTATTTTTGGCATTTTGAAATAAAGTATTGTATAAAGAATGGTTAATATGCAAATTTATAAATGAATGCGGTTTTACCTGATGCCTGAGTTCCAGAACCATTTTCATTGCTCAAGCCTGCATTACTTTTACCACTGGCTCCAAAATTTTCTGACCTGGATACAGATGAGTCACTTGTACTCTTAGGCACAAGGCCTGCATCTCTTGGTAATGTCCTGACAGGTCCAGGTGTGAAGCTGGTAGAAGACGCAGTTACAGTTAAAGCGGTGGACGTTGAATGAATGCTGTCTGAAGGTGAAGTGGACACTTCAGCAGCTGACACAATGGTGACGGACATCTTTTTATTTTCGTCCCTCATCTGTTCTTGTTGCTTTTAAGGAAAAGGAATAGAGGAGGAGCATCAGTTTAAAAAGTGTTTTCATGTATGGTTGAACCTCCTTAAAGGAGAAGTTCACTCCAGAAGGCACTCTTTTTTTCTTTCCACTAATAAAAAGTACATATAGAGATAGGATGCTGAGCAAAGTTTCAGCTTCTAAAGAGCTTCCAATCCCAATTAAATCCTTGTACAAAGTAGCCCAAAAATCATTTTGAACGCCGCCATTTTTTAACCATATTTAGCAGCCTGGCCTTGAAATGTGACGTCATTCCGTCCAACTTGAAGTGACTCGTTTTGTTTACTATACTGAAATCATGGATTAAGAGGGTTATCAAGCGTCCCGGTCGCATTTCTCGAAATTCATCCCAGAATTTTTCTGCCCGTTAAGGACCAAAGTTTCTTTTCTCGAAAGAGTATGAGTTATCTTCCTGAGATTTTATACGAGCCCGAGTTTTTTTAACAATCGCAGCATCGTACATGATCTTTATCAGGCAATAATTCTTCGCTCTATCGCAGACACACAGAAGAAGAAAACATTAGAGATGGGAAAGGAAAAGGTAAATTCAATAGAAATGTATCCGGCTTATAAGGGGCTTTGAAGAGATGTGAGATTTAACACCGGCACAAACTGGAAAGGACTGAAATAGTTTCTCAAGCCGAATAATTTTATATTTATTTTGCTTCGGCGTTTTTTTATACACAGATCGATTTGGTTAGGTCTTCGGTACAGAATGAGGTGAGAGATGTTTCAAATCAATTTCTTCTTTCACAAGCTTTTAAATGTTTTTTTTTTTTCTGAAATTAGCATGCATCGCCAACGCTTTCCGACGTTTTTATTTTATTCCGATTCCTGTTATTGAATTAATAAGGATTGATAACGATTCTAAAGCAAATTTCGTCGATAAGGTGATGATGGAAGTCTTTTGATTCTCATAATATATTTCGCAAACGGGAATAAGCTAAATGTGAGCATGTGTTACCAAATTTATCATTTGACAGAAATAGCTAAAAAAAACTGCATATCAGCGTGCGTGTCGCGTTTCAACGCAAAAATTTGCATAGAGGCATAGAATTGGACAAGGTCAAAATATTTTAACACGCACTGAAAATAATAACCACAAAGACTACTTCATTAAGACTGATGTGAAACGGATGTTATTGGAAGAAATATATTTCCATGTTCAGTTTGCTAGTGGAGTTTTTTTTCAAACTAAGTCACTGCTGAATGTTGTGATTCCTGTTATTTACGTTACAACAAAAACACTGGGAAGCGAAACAGGAAAACACTGAAATTCCAAACAGTTCGAATAAACTATGTACAAATGACAACCGGCTGGGAAGGAATTGTACTTATACAAAAAAAATTGATTACAAATTGTTGTTCAGTTTAATTCACAGTCAACTTACTCCCACAAATCCGACCGTATATAAAAAAAATCCCCGAACCCAAATAAAATTCATGATTCGAACGAATTCAGTCTTTACCTACTTGCGCCGCTGTTCAGAAAACTTTCATATAATCGCTACAAACGTCGTTGAAAGCTAGATTAAGTTTGATTGAATTTATTTACCTTTTCCTTTCCCGTCTCAAAAGTTTTCCTTTGTTTTGTTAAGGAGTAAAGAATTATTTTCTTGAAAACCGGGTTGCCGGTTCGGTGCTGTGATGTGGTAAAAAAAAAAAATCCGGTCGATATAAAATAACTCATTCTGTTTCGAGAAAAGAGAAACTTTGGGCTGAAACATTCCAGTGAATTTCGTGAAATGCAGCCAGGACCCTTGATAACCTTCTTAATCCATGATTTCAGTATAGTAAACAAAACGAGTCACTTCAAGTTGGACGGAATGACGTCACATTTCAAGGCCAGGCTGCTAAATATGGTTAAAAAATGGCGGCATTCAAAACGATTTTTGGGCTACTTTGGACAAGGATTTAATTGGGATTGGAAGCTCTTTAGGAGCTGAAACTTTGCTCAGCATCCTATCTCTATATGTACTTTTTATTAGTGGAAAGAAACAAAGAGTGCCTTCTGGAGTGAACTTCTCCTTTAATATGGATACTAAAGGGGCAGACCCAAGTATCCGCGTAACAGAGGTGTCTTTATTAAAGTAGAGACTCTATGAATTTTGGTACCTTTAGGATGAAGAGAACTGTCCATAATAGAGAAGTGTTTGTATCATGGAGCAGCGTTCTCAGTTGAACCCGTAACCCGTAATACCTGTGAGGGGTGTCACTAGTAAACTTGGTTTTATTCAACAATTTCAAAAAAATATTACATACCATGGTCTGATATCACTGTGTCTGCCTATAAGCCTTAAATGAAAAAAAAAAACAGCCTTATCATCTAACCTCTTGCTGCCGTTGTTGTTCATGCTGTGTTTGTTGTCGTTTTTCCTCCAACTTCCGCTGCTGTTCACCTGGGTGAGTAAATAACCACGACATAAAATTAGTTTGTAAACTGGAATAAAGCAGGTAAACAGGGGCAGGTCCAGGAATTTTAGAAAGAGGGGCTGTAAAAATTTGCATGGGAAACCATGGGTGTGTTAGCGTGGTTGTGCGCGCTTTTCTAGAGGGGGTATACCCCCAGGAAAATTTTGATCATTTAAGTCCTCTGAGATGCAATCTGGTGCATTCTAGGCGCTCAAATTTTGCAAATGCCAGGATCCCATATTGAACAAGAAAATAATGTTAAAACATTAATTTTAATAAAATGCAGTTGTGGTTTTACAAACTAAATCCAAGTAACCGGAGTGGTATGAGATCTAATTAAACTAGAGTCATCCATCTCAAAATATCACCCAATAGAAGTTTTTTTTTTTCAAAAGAAAATAAACAATCCCAGACAAGGGGAGGGGACTCCCCTAAATCTGCCACCGGATGGATGAATGCTTTCTCACAGTGGAGTCACTTTGAGATGTCGATCTCGACATTTCGACTGCTATTACTGCTGGTCTTCATCAGGCAATGAGGTGATTGATTACATGTCACTTTATGTAGCATGTTGGTTTGCTTATATTGGTGCATTATAGATCCTCATTACAGGGCTCGAATTGTATTGTATTGGGCGCATTTGCGACTAAAGATTTCGCTTTTGCGACTAAAATTTGTCTATTAGTCGTGATTTTGCGACTGTTTTACGGCCTAGCTTATAAAGGAATTATATTCAACAGTCTTGTGTCTTACTTGTAACTTGTAGTTGTAATTTTATCCGTAAAATCCTGCGAAATTCACGCTTAATTAACGCGGCTCCAAGGAGTGTATCACGAGCGCACTTTTTTAGACTTTCTCAGAAATTTCTCATTTTCATTTCCGGTTCTGGTAGTAGTATAGATTTTTTTGCGAATAAAATTTTCGAACTTGCGACTAAATTTTTGGAACTACTCGCAAATTGCGATTGAGAATTTTTTTTTAATTTCGAGCCCTGCATTATTATTCTGACTACATAATAATGCAATCTAAAGGCAAGCAAACTTAGCTTCCTTAAATATAACTTTTATCTGATCTCCTTTGCCACACACACTGTCAATCTAGATACAGTATTTCCTCAAATAATAGCCCTCCCTCGATTAATCCCCCCCCCCCCCTTTGATAGAATTATTTGAAATAATTGCCTCCCTCAATAAATCACCCCAATCCCCTCCTCTTTCTTCCGACCCTTCCCAGTCAAGTTAAAAATTCACTTCTTGTATAGGAAACAATCATTACAATTACAGAAGAGTTACAAAAGCACAGATTTCATAGTATAGTTTTTCTATAGTGATGTTCATGTATTTGACTCGTTCCTTTATTTCTCAGAGTTCTCTAACTAGCACATTAGCACTACCAGTCAACATTATTTGAGATAAATACTCCCTTCAATTAATCGCCTCCCCTCGAATAATCACCCCTTTTTGGAGTGAAAAATATAATAATCGCCCCTGTCTGTTATTGAGAAAATATGGTAGCTTCATGGAAGATTTTGCTAGTACACATTAAAGGGCACACAGTGGACCAATTCATTTTTTGCTACATTTTCAGGTGAAGAGAAATAGATCATTTTGGAAATGTGTTGGTGTGGATGGGGCTTTAATTAGACAACAAACTTTGTTCAACATTGTCTTCCTCTAACCGATGTTTACAGGGTTGTACTCGCCCAAGAAGATTTGACTGTCGCCAGGGGGAGTGGGGGAGTTGTGGAGTGCTAATTTCCATCCCTGTGTTTAAAGGCCCACCTTCACCCAAAATATTGCTATGTGCGCCATGATCACTTTCCGTGCTGAATTTCGTGTAATACGAAATTCATGCTTGAATGCGTGCAACCAATCAGATCATGCGTATGAACAATGGAGCATTTCAAAACAAACACAAATGACCGCAACGTCTTTTGGGTGAAGGTGGGCCTTTAAACATGTACCTGTGAACCTGTGGATCACCTGGCTTGCATTTCCCAAAAGTCCCAAACATGTTTCAGGCTCAAAAAGCTCTGTTATTTGCAGAAAGTTTCCCAACAAGGATTCAATACTCTTTGATTTTGAAAGCCATAAGCAAAAAAATCTGAAGTTAATAAAAACGTCATGCTGGTTTGTGGGATAAAAACTTCATCGCCACTTAAAAGAAATTGAATTTAAAAAATAGTGGGAGTTTTGAGAAACACACGCCTCGCCTGGAGTTTGTGTGACTTAACCTACTGAATCAGGAAAAAGTAACCCACCTTTAGGATCTGTTTTGCTGTACGGTGAAATACCAAGACATGGCTTGGTGATGCTGTAGTCAATGAAAGGTTCAGGGGTTTTTCCTGAAGCACCTCGTGTAAGCTTACGTGACCTCTTCTTTCTAGCAGTGGATATCTTACCATCAACCTATACAAGTTAACAATGAGCACTGAGAGGGGATGCCTTACGCATTTGAAGTAATATGTTAAACACAAAGAAGAGTGTTTCATCAGGATATCTAGACATGGGGAAGGGGGTTCAGGCACAGTCAAGATTTTTTAGCCTACATGTATTTTCTATTGTATTTTTATGAACCATTTTTAACCACAATCCCTCAACAGTGCAACACGCTCATTAAAATAATTAATATCTCACCAATGCAACACGCTCATTAAAATAATCAATTTCTCACCAATGCACTGTAGAGAGGCTCCAATCGAGTTGATCCTCTGTAAAGCCATTCAGAACGATTATCGATCTGGAACAACATCTGCAATACAAAGCAGGGTTCAAAATATATTTTTGTGTCTTGAGTTGTGCTTGTGACAACCCCATTTGTTGGTATGATTACCCAAGAATAATATTATACTGGTTGCCCAGCCCCTTGTCCTTTGTGAATGCAGCATATTTCTTGGGAAAAAAAGTTTAACACTTAACAGCTACCATATAGGACTTCATTTTATTCAACTTTTTAGTTTCTATTCTCTCATTGAAGTCAAATGTTGTGATAACAGGGATTTGTGCCATGGAGGATCGAGTTGACCAAATTGTTTCATGAGCATCGTAAAACACAAGTCTAGCCAGTTAATGTCTCCAATTTAAAGTATTAACCAGAGTATTAATTATATACTTGAAACTGGAAATGTTAACTGGCTAGGATGTCTTCCTGCACTTATAAAACAATTACATTTTAAAACCGCACAGAGAAACCGTCTTCGCTCTGATGCAAATCCCTTCCATAATGACTAAAGAAAGACACGGACACACAGGAAAATCTTTTTTTTTATTACATAATACATTAGCATTTTAGGCGTGGGACAAATCATCCCATCCCGTAAAATACAGCCGATAACAGAAATTGCATCGCCAAGTACAAGCGATATTGGGTGTAGCACAACGACCGGCCAAACTCCAGATAATAGGTTTATCAGCTGGGATAATGGAGCAATGATGTCTACAAGCCAAAGACGGAAGGAGGCTTGTAGGCCGACCAAATCATTGGCTGACCGAAAATCCAATGTTAGAATTAGATGTTGGAATGTGAAAACAATGTTTTCTGTGTAAAACAGCCCAGAACACTGCAGAGATGGTGCGCTATGGTATTGGCTAATGGGCATCAGCAAATGCATATGGTCAGGATTTGGCCGACTGAGGACACAATCGGGTGAAACCATCGTGTACACAGGCAGGGATGATGAGGCGGATTGGATATCAAAGTGGAGTTGCTATAATCACAGGGACGTAGCTAAGAGCCGGCTACCCACTAATATCACCAGCTAAATTAAAGAGAACTTATCACCAGCTGAAATTTCACTAGAAAACAAAGACTTGGGGTGATTTTGAAGGAACACAAGTGAGAAAAACCAGCTGGGTTTGTTTATGAGCCTATGAGTTTTTTCTTAGCTACACCCCTGTAATCATGACATTAAGGAGGTTGCCCAATGCTTAGACAGCTGGATGCCAATAAACAACCACATTATTATTAATACAGTGCACTTTTACCCAATCATGCTTCATCAAAACAACAGTCATCCAGATCTATGCTCCAACAAACAAAGCGGAGGACGAGGAAAAGGATCACTTTTATGAGCAGCTGCAGAACGAAGGTAGTAGACGAAGCACCAATGCATGACATGCTTCTGGTCGTGGGAGACTGGAATGCACAAGTAGGTCCACAACAAGCCGGAGAGAAGGGCACTACGGGAAAGTTGACTTTGGCAGGAGAGAGAAGCAGCAATGGGGATTTGTAGCATTTGTGCAGTAAACAACCTCACGATTGGATCGACCATGTTCCCACACAAGGATATACATAAAAACACTTGGACATCACCAAATGGACACCATCGTAATCAGATCGATCACATGTCTGTTTGTTCCAAGTTCAAATGATCAGTTAAAAGCAATTTCAACTGGAGTTAAGAAATAGGTTCAGTTGTTTGGCAGTAGAAGACAAGGAGAAGGATCACGATAGCATCAACAAAAATGTAATTGCTACCAACAGTGAAGTGGAGAAGACGTGGGAAAGGATCAGAGACACATTTTGTGAAGCGGTAGAAGGAAACGGGGTCACCCCCGCAAAACATGGAGAAGGTCAACGGAAAAAGAGCTAAAGGTGATGGGTCTGAAAACCTGGGCAGAGGCAGCAGCTGTGGCAGCTGATAGGACAGCATGGAACTGCGAGCATGCAGCCTCATTCTCCAATAGGAGAGATGGATGACGATGACAATAAAAAACTTTTTTTTGAATACATTTTTTTTTTCAAATATCATCACGTTTTATAGTGTTCAACACCCCTTTGCTTATTTAAGTGGGCAAAATCAAATAAACATGATAGCAGCAAATGAAACTACTTTAACCATTTTAATGTCTTGAGCCTGCATAGTGTTGTATTATCCAACCCACAGTATAGTGAATTCATTTTTATTGCAAAGGTACATACCTTAACCAAACTGCAGTCCAGCTGCATAACTTTTGCTTTCAACCTGAAAGGGAGGAGGAAGTTATAGGTACATGTATTTAACTTTGCTGCTTGTGCTATCTTAAAGCGTTTACTCTACCATGCCATGCCAGTTCTGACAATAATTTATTATTATTGTCAAAAATGGCAGGGCTTGTCAAATCATGAACATTATAATATGACCGTATGGCCCCGCTGACGCAATCCAACAGAAAATAGAACCGCAAGGTGACGTGAGCGGGGCCGGACAGGTTGACATGAGCCGGTCCGGAAAAAGCCGTCTGGCACCGCTCGAGTTCAAGCAACCTTGCACTGCACGACTATTCTTGTACTTTCTAGTCATATTATAAAATACTTATTGACTGAGTTAGGTCGGGCCGGACGGGAAAATATTTGACTCGAAGTCATGGCACACAGACCTCGCTGCGCTCGGTCCATACGCCATGACATTGAGCCAAATATTTTCCCATCTGGCCCATCCACTCAGTCAATAAGTGCATAGTATTACTTTTTTGCATGAGCCATCCACATTTGCCAATTTGTAGACATCATTCGTCATATTAATGGTTTCTAGAAATGTCTTGAAATTTTCAGGCCTTGACAGGATTCAAACACATGACTTTGCAATTCCAGTTCAACAGCTCTACCACTGAGCTACAAGGCCAGATGGGAGCTTGGTCAATTGTGAGTTTTATTATACCCGTGAAATGATGTGAATATGAAAATATATCCACCTTTCTGGACAGGTAAACAAAAACTAATACCAACAGGAGTCAGATTGTTTTTGGACAGTCAGATTGTTTTTGGAATAGAGTTATTAAGCAAAAAAGCCCGTCTTTTCTAGGTAATAAAACAAGTTTGACACGTCAAGTTTAGTTATTAACCAAAAAAGACGCTATTTTCTTGTTATTGAGCAAGAAAAGTGTTACTTTTTGCTTATTAAGCAAGTAAGTTTTGCGTATTACGCAAGAAAGTTGCGTGTTTTGCTTATTAACTCAAAGTGCCATTAACAATTTACAAACGCGACCTTCAGCCGCCATTACGGAAAAAGATATCGAGGACGAAAACGACGCAACGGATGAATAATTCTATAAAAAAACTATTTAGTAGATGTCTTGTCTGCTAAATCCTCCCATTGGGCTAAACTAAGTCATGACTTTCTTTTTCGAGACAGAAATTTTTTAAAAGTTCGACTTCGCGGCGCTATCGACTGTGTGCGAGCTGCTCGTTCGATGTTTATGTGTTAAAACCAAATTGAGCCTTTTTCACTCGAATTACACCATCAAAAGAGAACTTTCAGAGGTTTCTGAATTCATCAATAGCGAGAGATTTTTATTTTAATTAAACATAGCCCATTCGTAATAATATTCTGTCCGGAGTGCCTCGTTAAATTCTATTTGGGACTAGCTTGGTCGACAACAACGAGGTCATATTCAATCGATTCGTACGCAAAGTTTAATCGCGGTCAAAACATTTTCATTTTTTGCGTTATTTTGGAAAACAGGTTTTCTAATAGAAAAGTAGAACTGTTTGATTGTTTGGAAAGGCTCCCGCTTTTACGAAGAAAGGACTCGTTTGGAATTTGATCCGACAAGCAAAATTATCGATGTATGCAAATTCAGGACAGAATTCCGTGACAGCACTGGTCAGCACTTGACATGACTTGAAGACAAAATAGCGAAAAGGTTTACCGTAATTTATTTGATTGAAACCTAGTGCAAAAACAGTGGCGTTACAGAAACTCGTTTTCGTTCTCAAATTCATGTTTTTTTTTTACAAACTCATATGAAGTCTTGAGAAACACTGTCAAGATAAGAGAACGGAAAATTCGCGGACTTTCTGCTTATTAAACAAGAAAGACAAGAAATGGTGTCACTTTTGTTTAATAAGCAGGTTATTCCTGCGTAATAAGCAGATAAGGCAGAAATTCGAAACTACGGGAAAAGAGTTTTCCACCTTCCGATCGCAAAACTCGACCAAATTTAGCGTAACTTGCGGTACTACTGAATTGCAGCGAGTAAATGTCCTAAAACTTCTAATTAAAAGCTTAAGTAATTAAAACACAATTAAACGTTTATCGATGGTAAAACTTCTCATCTGAAAGGGTTTTGTCCTAAAAATTCGCTGCTAAAACCTTCCATTGATATAGCCAAGTGAATCAACAGCTTCACTTTATCATTTAATTTATCCAAGTCTTTCGTGCAAGCGAAATCTACAACAGCGCGAAAAAGTGACGCCGTCAATTTTCTATCAAAACATTTCCAGACTTTCTAATTGCTTAATACTTTTCTTTCCCATTAGAAATCTAGAATAGTTTGAAAGGTTGGAAGACTCTTCCCCTACCAAATTTGAGTTTTAAATCAAAGAATTTTGTTTGTAATTTGATCCGACAACGCAAATCTCAGTTGACTACAGGTATGCAAATTTGGATCAGGCATGAATTCGGCCGATTAAAAGAAGAGCCGGTACCGAAACATTTTATTTGACGAACCTAATCTATTAAACCTGTAGAACCTTTTTGTCTCACATGAACACACAAACGACCGGGTGAACTTTGCAAAACTGCATGAACAATGCGAGTGTAAATACTTCGGCTGTATTATAAACAAGAAAGACAATGAAGATTTTCCTCTTTAATATATCACAGTAAAACCGTTTTCATCGAAGTTTATTAGACAAGAGTTCTCGGGAAGAATCGTCAACATTACCAGTTTTTCTTTAAAATAATTCATTTTTTCCCCTTCGAATTGGCGCAGTCAAAATAATTGCAGCGTTCGCATCATTATAAATTCGTTGAGCATAATTTATGATTCCCTAATATAGAAAAGAAAAGCAGCTTGATGTTTTGGAAAGGTTTCTTCGGAAAGATTTTCATTGAAAGAGATTTACATCATGTAATTTTAAAAATAAGCTATTAAGTTTACTACAGGATTTCCCCGCCGAAAGACCGCTTCACAAAACGCGCACAAAAGATTTTATCACCGGCCGGGTAAAATATTTGAAAAACTATTCGCATCAAGACAGTCATTTTTACAAAGGACCGGAATAGACTAAAAGCCCATAGTAAACAAAGCTACTATTTCTGAGACTGTCATACGATGCGATTGGCGGGCAAATTCTAGTCAACCGCACAACAATTTTACCTGTAGACATCCGAAACTCCAGCGAGATAAACTAGGTCAAATGAATTAAATTGCTTTATCCTTTTTACCGTGGTGAAAAGTGAAATCAGTTCCGACTCGCGTGAAGCTTGCGGACTGGATTAAACAGTCGTAATAAAAGTGCTGAAGATTTTAAAAACAAAAGGTGCGAAAAGCGAAAATCACGATTGAGAAAAGGCGCGCACTTGAGTCGTCTTGCAGGTCAAGTTTTATTTAGCGCCAAAGTTGTGTTTTCGCGGGAACAAAACTGGTGACTTTTGAAGGCATAAAATAAATTCAAAACAGCAGTGAAAGTTATAAAACACCACCATCAATGTTAAATGTGTTTATAAGCTAGGTTTATTAACAGAAATTAAATGAGCTCACCTCAGCAAAGTTGACAAAGTTTCCTTGCGTTACGCGTTACAACAAAGCCGGTTCGGCTGTCTATTTCAGGTCTTGTGCTATTTAAAACTATCATCAATGATTTGTTTTGCAATTATGTTGTAGCAACCTCGTCGTGATATAGAAAACTGAAAAAATCCTGTACTTGCCGAGCCAAGAGTGCACGTGCAAAGTTCAATAATATTCATATTTTTATGCGGTAGAATTGTAGGCACAAGTTTAGTTCTATCAGAACACAAACTGCACAAACAATGTTTTTTAAACCATCCGGATATCCAGATCGACCGCCAAAATATTTGTAGTAAGTATTGAAATCAAACGCTGTCCCGAAATAGTTCTCAAACACGCAAATCCATCAACCTGCAATCAGGGCGTTTGGAGCCAAATCGGAGCAACGCAAATTTGGAGCGGTCGGTGTGTCATGATCAGTCATGACTGAAGTGTGTCAGTCAAAAGCACGTTATGAGTAGTGCAACCTTACTGACCAATGGGCGAGTTTGCTGTCAGTTTGTGTGTCATTCATGGTGGAGTGAAACGTTCTCTACCTTGTGACTGACACACTGCCAGCAATCAGATCTGTAGAACAAGACCATTAGTTTGCGGAGGGAAGGGGGGTGTTTAGGTGATCTTTAAAAAATATATCCTGCAAGCCAACTCTTTGAAAAAATATCCTTCAACTGCGAAAGCGCAATTTGTACCTTTGCTCTTTTTTGAAAAAAAAAAGAAAACCCTGCAGAGACACGGCTAAAGGAAAACATTTCAAGCATGGACAAGAACACCGACCCCCCCCCCCCCCCCCCCCCCCTGAAGTTGAAAGCGAAGCGTGAGTCACGCGACACGGGAGGGGTGCGAAAAATAAGGGGAAGAAAACGTTTCACTCCACCATGAATGACACACAAACTGACAGCAAACTCGCCCATTGGTCAGTAAGGTTGCACTACTCATAACGTGCTTTTGACTGACACACTTCAGTCATGACTGATCATGACACACCGACCGCTCCAAATTTGCGTTGCTCCGATTTGGCTCCAAACGCCCTGATTGCAGGTTGATGGATTTGCGTGTTTGAGAACTATTTCGGGACAGCGTTTGATTTCAACACCCACTACAAATATTTTGGAGATCGATCTTGAAAGCCGGATGGTTTAAAAAACATTGTTTGTGCAGTATGGGTTCCGATACTATCAAAAACCAAACTTGTGCCTACAATTCTACCGCATAAAAAGAACTTTGCACGTGCACTCTTGGCTCGGCAAGTACAGGATTTTTTCAGTTTTCTATATCACGACGAGGTTGCTACAACATAATTGCAAAACAAATCATTGATGATAGTTTTAAATAGCACAAGACCTGAAATAGACAGCCGAACCGGCTTTGTTGTAACGCGTAACGCAAGGAAACTTTGTCAACTTTGCTAAGGTGAGCTCATTTTATTTCTGTTAATAAACCTAGCTTATAAACACATTTAACATTGATGGTGGTGTTTTATAACTTTCACTGCTGTTTTGAATTTATTTTATGCCTTCAAAAGTCACCAGTTTTGTTCCCGCGAAAACACAACTTTGGCGCTAAATAAAACTTGACCTGCAAGACGACTCAAGTGCGCGCCTTTTCTCAATCGTGATTTTCGCTTTTCGCACCTTTTGTTTTTAAAATCTTCAGCACTTTTATTACGACTGTTAAATCCAGTCCGCAAGCTTCACGCGAGTCGGAACTGATTTCACTTTTCGCCACGGTAAAAAGGATAAAGCAATTATTCATTTGACCTAGTTTATCTCGCTGGAGTTTCGGATGTCTACAGGTAAAATTGTTGTGCGGTTGACTAGAATTTGCCCGCCAATCGCATCGTATGACAGTCTCAGAAATAGTAGCTTTGTTTACCATGGGCTTTTAGTCTATTCCTGTCCTTTGTAAAAATGACTGTCTTGATGCGAATAGTTTTTCAAATATTTTCTCCGGCCGGTGATAAAATCTTTTGTGCGCGTTTTGTGAAGCCGTCTCTCGGCGGGGAAATCCTGTAGTAAACTTTATAGCTTATTTTTAAAATTACATGATGTAAATCTCTTTCAATGAAAATCTTTCCGAAGAAACCTTTCCAAAACATCAAGCTGCTTTTCTTTTCTATATTAGGGAATCATAAATTATGCTCAACGAATTTATAATGATGCGAACGCTGCAATTATTTTGACTGCGCCAATTCGAAGGGGAAAAAATGAATTATTTTAAAGAAAAACTGGTAATGTTGACGATTCTTCCCGAGAACTCTTGTCTAATAAACTTCGATGAAAACGGTTTTACTGTGATATATTAAAGAGGAAAATCTTCATTGTCTTTCTTGTTTATAATACAGCCGAAGTATTTACACTCGCATTGTTCATGCAGTTTTGCAAAGTTCACCCGGTCGTTTGTGTGTTCATGTGAGACAAAAAGGTTCTACAGGTTTAATAGATTAGGTTCGTCAAATAAAATGCTTCGGTACCGGCTCTTCTTTTAATCGGCCGAATTCATTCCTGATCCAAATTTGCATACCTGTAGTCAACTGAGATTTGCGTTGTCGGATCAAATTACAAACAAAATTCTTTGATTTAAAACTCAAATTTGGTAGGGGAAGAGTCTTCTAACCTTTCAAACTGTTCTAGATTTCTAATGGGAAATGTATTTTACACACCAAGAAAAGTATTAAGCAATTAGAAAGTCTGGAAATGTTTTGATAGAAAATTGACGGCGTCACTTTTTCGCTCTGTTGTAGATTTCGCTTGCACGAAAGACTTGGATAAATTAAGCTTAAATGGTAAAGTGAAGCTGTTGATTCACTTGGCTATATCAATGGAAGGTTTTAGCAGCGAATTTTTAGGACAAAACCCTTTCAGATGAGAAGTTTTACCATCGATAAACGTTTAATTGTGTTTTAATTACTTAAGCTTTTAATTAGAAGTTTTAGGACATTTTCTCGCTGCAATTCAGTAGTACCGCAAGTTACGCTAAATTTGGTCGAGTTTTGCGATCGGAAGGTGGAAAACTCTTTTCCCGTAGTTTCGAATTTCTGCCTTATCTGCTTATTACGCAGGAATAACCTGCTTATTAAACAAAAGTGACACCATTTCTTGTCTTTCTTGTTTAATAAGCAGAAATTCCGCGAATTCTCCGTTCTCTTATCTTGACAGTGTTTCTCAAGACTTCATATGAGTTTGTAAAAAAAAACATGAATTTGAGAATGAAAACGAGTTTCTGTAACGCCACTGTTTTTACACTAGGTTTCAATCAAATAAATTACGGTAAACCTTTTCTCTATTTTGTCTTCAAGTCATGTCAAGTGCTGACCAGTGCTGTCACGGAATTCTGTCCTGAATTTGCATACATCGATAATTTTGCTTGTCGGATCAAATTCCAAACAATTCCTTTCTTCGTAAAAGCGGGAGCCTTTCCAAACAATCAAACAGTTCTACTTTTTTATTAGAAAACCTGTTTTCCAAAATAACGCGAAAAATGAAAATGTTTTGACCGCGATTAAACTTTGCGTACGAATCGATTGAATATGACCTCGTTGTTGTCGACCACTCCGGACAGAATATTATTAAGAATGGGCTATGTTTAATTAAAATAAAAATCTCTCGCTATTGCTGAATTCAGAAACCTCTGAAAGTTCTTGAAAAATTTCTGTCTTGAAAAAGAAAGTCATGACTTAGTTTAGCCCAATGGGAGGATTTAGCAGACAAGACATCTACTAAATAGTTTTTTTTACAGAATTATTCATCCGTTGCGTCGTTTTCGTCCTCGATATCTTTTTCCGTAATGGCGGCTGAAGGTCGCGTTTGTAAATTGTTAATGGCACTTTGAGTTAATAAGCAAAACACGCAACTTTCTTGCGTAATACGCAAAACTTACTTGCTTAATAAGCAAAAAGTAACACTTTTCTTGCTTAATAACAAGAAAATAGCGTCTTTTTTGGTTAATAACTAAACTTGACGTGTCAAACTTGTTTATTACTTAGAAAAGACGGGCTTTTTTGCTTAATAACCCGATTCCAAAAACAATCTGACTGTCCAAAAACAATCTGACTCCTGTTTACCTTACTGGGCAGGGCAGGATGAATGCCAAGGGGAAAGGTCTACTGAAAGAGTTGTGTGCTACAAAAGATTATGATCATGGTATATTAATGATGATGATTGTGATGTGAATGATGGCGATGACAAGGAAACGATGATGATGTCGATCATGATGATTATGATGATGCAGTGCATATGTGACAATAAGCACTTAATGACTGGCCCCAAGGTAAACAGTAAGTTTTGTTTCTCAGAGACCTGAGGGGAAACAAAACTAACTGTTTCCCATGGGGGCCGTCATTAAGTGTTTTGTTATACCACCCAACTCAAAAATAGAAAAAAAGTTGATTTAGAAAAAATGTGTGCTTGACGCAGCTGGCACACAAATTTGCTGCAGTTTCAAGGCGCATGACCTGATCATGTGCAAGTCGAAAGTTCAAGTTGTTGTTACCCTAGGGAGTAAGTGAGTTTTGTTCCCCATAGGGAGTAAGACTGTTTTACCCCAAGGCACGTGACATGCTCTTGTCCAATCAAAAAAAGCATTTCAGTTGGGAGGTAATAACAATGTAAATTTATGCCTTACCATTGGCCTCTCCATTCAGTTTTCACCCATTGATTGGCTTTGAGTTTCACCATTGGACGCTGTTAAAAAATTCATTGTTAACAACAGCAATATACATTGTAATATTGATGACATATCACAAGAATTTATCCAAGTTTTAACAACTTCACAACAAAAAATAAATGGATTCAAAGTAGCCATCTTACATTGGGGAATTCCTCAAGATATTCCTGTATAAATTCCTTGGAGTGTTCAGCTACCTCGTCCCAGACTTTCTTGCCTGAAAAGATAAAGAAAAAGTAATATAATTATTTTGCAAATTTTTAGTGAACACCATCCACTCCTGGCTTTTAGCCTGTAATTAAAAAAATTAATGATTTAGAGGCATCCCTTTGTTAAGGTGGGGGTATGACAATATAATTTAGTGGTCAAAAGACTCACATGTGCTCAGCCTCCCACTCACCCCCTGGGTTTTAAGCTTTGACAGGTGCATTATTGTATGCTCACATAAAAACGTTGTTCACACTTGTACCTGAGCACAACTCCTGGCGCTACAACTGAACAGGACTGAAAAAGAATCAAACCTTTAAGTAATATATCAAACATGAGACACAGTATTTCATCACAAGATCAAACACTGAGAAGAGAGTTGAAAATACGACGCGCAGCGGAGTATTTTTGACGAACTTCGAGGTGTTTGATCTTGTGATGAAATACTGTGTCGAATGTTTGATATTACTTCTCAAACAAAATGATTTTAGAAGGAGAAATTAAGGATGCAAAAATGAGGAGTGTTTCATCTGATTTCCAAACACTCATTAAACATTAATTTCCTTTGTATTTTCTTCATGAATTATTAATGAGTTTGAGAATACACTGTACCTGTGTGGTAAACATGATGAAGCTTTTTGACTGGCAGATATTGAGCAAATCCATCATCAAAGAAAACAAGAAACCTGTGCTTGTTTTCAGCGCAAGCATTCTCTGCAACGATTCCAGCATACAGCACATCTAGCTTGCCATATATTCCTGCAAATTGATTCTCAATCAGTGATATATTACAGGTTAAGGAAATGAAATCTACACTAATTAACCTGTCAGGTAATCAAAGCCCCCCACCCCCTGCCATCATGCAAGTGAAAGTGGCCCCTATTCTTGTATTTCAATCTTACTTACGAATTAACCAAAAATGTATTGACTGTGTAATAACTGCCCTGCAGGAACAAGCTTCTTAAATTTTGGTCAAAAGACTTAACACTCAAAAGATTAGCTGCTAAATCCTTGACTAACAATTATGACTTACCTACATGTACAGCGTACCTTGTCAATGTAAACTGTTTGAATGCAATTTAAATGGCTAACACATACCAACTTCATCAGCAAAATAATTCTTAGCAACCATGTGAAAAATCACAAAATTGCATCATGCACTCACAATGGTTGAAAACTATTTGCTTGGTGGAAATTAGGCCTTGCCTTCCAAATTGCTCCAAAATTGTTCTATTTTGTTATATAAACTCATGTGAAAACTTATTTAATATATGTTGATATTAATCTATTTTTTGAACACAAGGCTTTAACCCTAGGAATAAGTGTATTACTAAAATTAATATCCTCAAAAAGTGAGTAACTTCTTTTGTTTCAGTTTCCAAGAGAGGGTAAAGGAAAAAAGCAACGGTTTGCTTGAATTAATTCCATTTTTGGGGAAAATGATTAAGTTTATTCTTGAAATTGAAGCATTGTGATAAGAAATAAACTAGAAATACGTGTCTCGCAGAACCTCGCGAAGCTCGGGGGAGGATGTATTGCAAAATTTTAGCGATGTGGGATTACATGCTAAAACAGAGTTAATTTGGAGCAGTTTAGAACTGAAGGCTAAAACTCTCCACTAAGCAAAGTTTTTAAATAAGCCCTTCATTGAGAAAAATTCCATGTTCATCATGTTACAAGCATAGCACAATCCCCCATATTTTTAAACCTATCACCTGCTGCACACCGGTCAGTTGCTCCAACCACTAAGCTATGAGAGACTTGTGGCGAACTAGACAAATACTACGTCCATGTATGACAAGCATCATGTGTCTCATTTCATTACCAATAATTATTAAAATGTATATGTCAGTGTTTTTTTTATTTGCTTGATCGAATCTACGTGATGTTCTGATAAGAAATTTGGAAAAAAAAACTTGATATCGATTTTTCTTCTCTGCGTTGTAGCCGTCTAGAAACGTGAAATTTCACTTCCGGTGAGTTACAAAACCGCGCAAGAAGAAAGACTGGAAATAATCCGCTGTGACTTCAATACAGGAATGCCGGTGTCAAGATTTCTCGTCAGTTCCTTACATTTTTTGATGCGCCCTGAGGAAGAAACATGGTTCTATTAAGGTGTGTTGTTTTATGGTTGTAGCAACACGCACCAAAAAACGGAGGAACCGAGAAATCACGACACTGGCATTCCTGTATTGACATCACAGTGAACTATTTCCAGTCTTTCTTCTTGCGCGGTTTTGTAACACCGGAAGTGAAATTTCACGATTTTGGACGGCCAAAACGCGGAGAAGGAAAATCGACATCGAAATTTTTTTTCCATTTTCTTATCAAAACATCATGTAGATTCGATCAAGCAAATAAAAAAAACACTGACATAATTTTATACACTTTAAGCCTAACATTACCATCTTTCTTTATTAATCACCTCACAAGATGCTCTTGACATGGCTGATCCTAGCAGTACATGTACGAAGGACACATGTCATCCATGAACCTACATGTAGTATATGGCCTAGTTTGCCACGAGTCTCCTCGTAGCTCAGTGGTTAGAGCATGCGACCGGTGTGCGGAAGGTCATACAGTGCTGGAAGTAACAGTTAAATTATGCTCGGACAGGGTGACCGAGCATAAAAAGTACTAAGCTTTTGCCTTGAAAGTCTTGTTAACTCATCGCATCTGATTCCAAAAACATTACAATAAGAATTTACACTATTTGTCTCAATTCAAGAAAATTCAGTAAGGCTGTGTCATTTGAAAGCACACTACAATGCATTGCAAACTTTCTTAAAGCACATCGTGTATGCTAACGGATTGTGTCTCAGGAAAAATCCAAAATGGCAGATGTCCAACCAATTTTGTAAAATGTCAGATCAAAATGGAGGTTCGACAGGACACATGTCCTTCTAAGTAAGAAAAATTATTTCCAGCACTGTTCATAGGTTCGATTCCTGTCTGGGGACTCAGATTTTTTCTTTGTCCCACGCTCGTGACATGATGAACATTGCATCTTTCTCATTTCATTACCCAGCTTAACATTTGCCATCTTTCTGTATTTATCAAGTCTGTCATTAAAATTTTATTATGTACTAAGTAAAAAAGTAAAAGTAAAGTCGCGCACACGAGCCAGAAGGCTCACAACGGCCGGAGCTTAAACCCGGTTTCTGTAGCATGAAGCGACTAGGAATATTGCTACTCCCCCCTGGATGGGATGCTAGTCCATCGCAGGGTTACCCCCAGCATTTTTTTGTCGCCGGTACCCATTTATACACCTGGGTGGAGAGAGACAGTGTGGAGTAAAGTTTCTTGTCTAAGGAAACAACACAACGGCAGAGACCAGGCTTCGAACCATCGACCTTCAGGTTGAAAGCCCGACGCACTAACCACTAGACCACCGTGGCTCCACATGTACTAAGTAATAAGTCCAAAAATGACCACCCTCAGGACCCACAAAAATGGGTCACTGACTACATGCACAGCTACAAAAAGGTAATGGAGCTCCAAGTCAAACAAGAACAAGAGTGGACAAGAGTTTAGTACTGTTTCATCCTGCTACTGAAAAAAATAATGCCAAACCAAATTAAAGTTGACAGGTACAGTAGATAACAGCAGAGAATGAGAAGAAATAAACAGTTTCCATCTCTGAATCCACTTGCTTAGTTAACGATTTACACATGGGCACTGGTGTCATTCAAATAATGGCTTACTTGCTAAACTGGCCCCGGTTGTTCAAAAGGAGGATAGCGTTATCTATCCACTGGATAAATCACTATCCAGTGGATATTAACAAAACCAATTGTGTTATCTGCTGGATAGTGATTTATCTGGTGGATAGCACTATCCACCTTTTGAACAACTGGGCCCAGCTGGTTTGCAAATTTTGTTCAAGAAGTTTCCAAATAGAATGGAAAAAGATATTGTATAACACAAAGTGAACAAACAAAGTCACCATTGTTCTACTAACACATCTGAGTGATATAATATAACAATGTACCCTTGTTAGTATTTTTTTATATAATCACTGTAATCATAATATAAAGACCATGGCAACGATTTTAAAATTGTTTTCATTTAAAATTCAGCAGTAATTGCATGTTTCAACATTCAACCCCACTTTCCTCTTGGACTAATATCAAATCCCTCTCCAGTCCCCTCTCCAGGTTTTTCAGAATGGCCATAGATTGCAGGGTATAAAGGTTCATGAACATGATCGATTTGCCTCATGTGGCAGGCTGGCAGGCTTATGAATTGAGAACAATCATACAGTATAAAAGATGCAAGTCAAATGGGAAACGATTTCCCCAGGTCAAATGGGGAACTCTAACAAAAAGTCAAACAGACTCTGAATCTCATTGAAAGTGCAAAGAGTCCACAAGAGTGCATGAGAGTTGCAGGACAAAGAGATCAAAAGACTGTCTGTCAGTGAGCTATTGTCATCAACTCTTTGTAACTTTCGTTCTTGTCTGACCGGGACTTCAAATCATGTGATAATTTTGTTTTTATGAACAAAATAATGCAATGCTCTAATCCTCCTAACCCCAAATAGCATCAGGAGACTATAGTTGCCTTATAGTTGCCTTTGACCACTTATGGGTAAGGCGACGATAGTCAACTGTGGCCATGAATGGGCTAAACTAGAGTGATAAAGGCATGCAAAACAGAATTAGTCACAAAACACCAATACACTGTCAAGAAAGACCAAAACACACGCACATAAAGCCTTGGGAAACAAGAAGAGAAAGAAAAATGTCAAAATTAACCTGTGGAAGGTTTCCGCCAAGATGCATTCTCTTCGGCTGTGTCCCTAGGTCTTAATGCTAGTGGAAGAAAAGTGCGAAGAAGCTGTCAATGAAGCTCGGATTAATTTTAATGATTATCAATTAATATTATTTTTATCACATGCAATTAACATTACAGCAAGTTTAATTTACAAGGTAACCTGGTTATTGTGGTTTGTGAGTGATTTCAACAACAAATGTTGCAATCTGATAATGGGCATTGAATAATACTTAAAAGTATTTTACAAGACAAACTGCTGAAAACTCCATGTGCAACCACCCCTTGTACGCATGCAGTCACCTCTTCTAAGCGACCACTTTTCCAAAATACCAAATTTATTCCAGTCAAATCACTGTGGTCAAAACCTCTTGTCAGGGACCACCTCTCGTAAGCGACCACTTTTCCAAAAAACCAAATTACTTCCAGTAAAATCACCATAATCCAAACCTCTCGAAAGTGACCACTTTTCCAAAATATCAAATTTCTTCCAGTCAAATCACTATTATAGTCAAAACCTCTAGTAAGGGACTGGCCGGCCACCTCTCGTAAGCGACCACCTCTTCTAAGCGACCACTTTACCAAATTTCTTCCAGTCAAATCACTGTAGTCAAAACCTCTTATAAGGGACCACCTCTCAACTGTGACCACTTTCAATCAACACCTTACCAGTGATTTGGATTTTTCTGATATTGTTTTCAACCTCTGTCAAGCAACCACTCACCAACATTTTGATGTCTCTACATATGCAAATTGAATTGTGTTTAACTACAAAACAAGTCCCTTGCATCATAGGTGCCCTGCACATTGGAATTACTACAGGTTCATATGATTCAAAGTTGTTAAGACCCCCCGTGGTCTGACCCTTTCATAAGTGACCACCTCCGGTAAGCGACCACCCTTGCTTTGCATTTTGGGTGGTGTGTACATGAGGTTCAACTGTATAATGGTTATAAGAAGTCAGATTGCAGAACATGCAGTCATAAGTTTATATCTTTATGGTCATCTGTTTAAGATCTTTAGCTTTGTGTTCGCTCCAGCCCCCTCCCAAAGCAATTGGAGAGAAAATCAGCATTGACAGGTTCCGGTGGTAAACTTGTAGCCTAGGTTGCCATGGATACCCAATTCGTTGCAGATGGCTTGCACATCAGCTTCTCTTCGCTGCAGGCATTTTTACCTACTCTCCATCCATTTCATTTCTTTTATAAGAAAGAGTTCTTTGCAATAAAATTTTAATTGCAAAAATCAAGAGTTGGGAAGAGAAGTTAACAACTGAGCAGGTTTAAGTTTATTAATTAAAAGCAACTTTAAAAAAACATTAATTTTACAAATTTACGTGCAAGAGTGAACAAAATGAGTTACCATTCACTACTAATGCAAGGATTTAGCAGCTAAAAATGTGAGTATAAGCCTTGAATCTAGGTGAAAGAGTGTGCTTTAGCTTCATACATTTCCAGGGGGAGAAAGACTAACTTCTTAAACTTCAAATTCCAGCATGTCATCTTCTTGTTGTACTCACTGTCAGGAGTGAATATCTTCTTTCCTCCACATCCAAAACAAACTTTTTCAAACAAATATCATAACTATGTTTCTGCCTTCATTAACTAAAAACAATCTCAAAAGTGCAAATTACAGTTATGTATATCTTACAAAATTAATATACAATGAAAAAAATTCTGACTTGTTTCTTCCCAAATGAAAGAGGCAGAAATTAGCCTGTGTAGCTGGTAGTATTGTTTGTGTTTAATGGCAAAATTTTAGTGGGGGAGCTTTCATTTGGCAGCATATGCCACAAAAAATACCTCTGGTAGAAAATAACTAAAGAACAACAACCATGTGAAGTTATTTAGAGGTTATGACCAGCTACATGTATTTTCCTTGTGTAGCTGGCAACCTCAACACTTAATGACAGCGATGCATAATTATGTCTTACTTATCTTGACATTAAACATTCCTACTCAACATTCAAAACAACCACCATCTGTTCCCAGCATCTGACCATCAAAATTATTATCTTTTTAAGTCCCAATATCAACATACCAATTCTCCTCGCTAGTACTGGTTGGGAGAAGATGTTAAAATATCTACATCAACATAATTTTTGTTTGGTGATTATAACCTCTATTCTCATGACCTCTATGTTTGTTCTGAATGTATTGACACTACAAGGAGTAATTCGAAGCTGATCACACTTGGAGCATAATGGTCGCAGGTTCGAAAATCCCGATAACTTTTCGGGCCCGAAAAACTATGTTATGTGGGTAATGTTAACATTAAATATTAAAATTTTGTTGGTTGTGAAAGCTATTAGGCAATAAAATTCTTAAAAATTCTTCTTAAATTCTAAACACTGCATCACCATTCTATAGATTCTGATTTTAAAATACTGCTCCAGGACTGAAACATTATCAGGACATTCGAGAAATGGGCTCCTGCTTTGATCACTAACTTCTACATGCAGCTTGAACACAAGTCATGATAGTTTAAATGAATTAAAGCTGCTTTACTTTGAACTAGTTTTACATGTCTGGTGATTTCTAGCTCTGCATGAAAGCACAGAAGACAGAATCCCTTGGACTTACCTACAACACGACTACCCACATTCAGCCACAAGGGATGGGGGTTTGATTCCAATGAGATGTGGTTAGATGACAGAAGGCCTCTTGTTCCTTTGTCAAACTTTACCTTGTACTTTACCTTCTGCTACAAATAAAACATACTTTGCTGTTAGTTTTGTTAACCCTTTCACTCCCAGACAAGCTTTTAGCCAGCAGGGTGTCCAGATGTCCTGTGGACGCCCACTTTTTGAAGAAATTCATGAAAATTGCACATAATCCTTTAAAAATTTTTGATGGGAAATATCTTAAGGATGCCCACTTTTCAATTTCTGGCTAAAAGCCTGCTCCCAGAGACAATTATGGAGACATGTAGGGTGTGTACAATTTGTAGTTCTAACTTAAAGTCTGTCAACAAATTCCTGTGGTTTAAAGGGAGGGTTTCACGGTTCGGCGCAAGTGCAAGCTATGGCGTAAGCCATTTAAGACTCATTTAAATTCATTATTTAGACCAATCGGAAGCAAGTAAATAACTCTGACGGGAAATTTGCCTGTGAAAATGTCACTGATTGAATGGATGATTATACATACCAATGTGCGCCATGAAAGCCACCAGAGTGTAGAATAAATCCTTCGGGTCAAAGGTTTTATTTAGTGTTGACTTTGTTGTTGGAATTCGTTGAAATTTTCTGTGAATTTTGGTCATCCCTCGCTTTATTTGAACTTATTATAGTATGTGATTATTGAAGTAAATGTGAGTGGTTTTTTAACCGATAAAATTGGCAAGTAAGCGAATAAAGCATTTTAATCTGTGCACATGCGCCGAACCGTGAAACCCTCCCTTTAACCATTAAAATGAAACCTCTTTGGCAATTCCTTTGCATGATACTATTTGTTTCTCTGGGCCCAGTTGTTCAAAACATGGATAGCACTATCCACCTGGCCCCGGTTGTTCAAAACGTGGATAGCGCTATCCACCGGATAAATCACTATCCGGTGGATAGCGCAATAGGTTTTGTCAATGTTTATGCTCTGGATAGTGATTTATCTGGTGGATAGCGTTATCCACTCTTTGAACTGGGCCCTGTACTTTACAAAAAATGAAATTTGGGATTTTTCTTGTGAATTTTTCATGAGAGTTACATGTAAAGGGTTAATTAGTACAGGTTTGCTTCTCTAGAATTTCTTTTCCGTGCCAGTACATTGTATGTTAATTTTTTTTACTTAACAACCATAACACCAAAAAGTATCACCCCACCCCATACCCTATGCTGGAAACCATCATGGTACTTTTTTCAGGCCTGTCTAACAATGACTGCAATAATCAAAATAAGCTTACCTGATTGTTTTTATCTGGCAATATCTTTTCTATCATACCTTTTAAAGAGAAAATAAAAGAAACCATTTAAAATGAATTTCAAGTTTAAAAATTGCGAAAGAAATCAAAAGGAACGTACAGTGTATCATGATTTATTTTCAGTCCCTTTACACAAGCTTCTATGGAACTGAGGTAGACAAGTGTACCTGTTGCAGGTAAAATCCGTTCTTGGGTTGAATCAGTAATTGAAGGGCTCTCGGCAAGAATGTCCTAAGTATGTTTTTGGCAACTTTCACTAAAATTGTTTTAGGCCTTTAAAAGCACAGTTTTGTCAAATTAATAAAATGGGGAAGAAAATCCACATCTTTGAGAAAATGTTTTCGGCCTTTGGAAACTATGTATCTTTTCGAAAAAAAATTATTCTGTTCGAAGATACATAGAAGATTTGGTGACCTGGTTTAAATCCTTTCAGTCATATTTACATGATCCAGTCATAATTCTGGCAAGTGAGTCCCTTTTGAGGCCAAACATCCAAGATTTCAGTGAAAAGTTTCCAAAGCCGGAAGGCCTTTAATTGATATACAGGGATTCTAACAGGGTGCGCGGGTACGGGACCGCACAATTCCTAAAACTCCGCACAATCCCGCACAATTCTCAAATATTTAAATTAAATCATGTATTTCTATTGATTATCAAGCTTTTGAGAAACGTTTTAGGCTATTTTCAGCCCATTTTCCTTCCAAACAATTGAGAAATCCCTCCCTTTCCTCGAACAGCTCGAGCGGATCGATATAAAAACAACAAGGCGTTCTCTTCGCCGTCCTGGGAACTAGTCTCAATTATACTTCTTTCCGACTTCCTACCAAATTTTTCGTGTAGCTTTTTAGTTGTCGTTTTCCAGACATTATGTCGTTTTTCTTAGCAGCCTGTTAATATTTTTTCGAGCACTTTCGCTTCCTATTTCAGTTTAATATGTCGGGGACCAAAGAAGAAACACCGAAGAAATGTACATGTTCAGCTGTACCTGGTCGCGCCAATAGGAATGTCACTCTGTCTGAATTATTTTCACAAAGAACTGATCAAGTTTGCGAATCGACAAACAAACTATTAAAGCACTGGAACTTCGGATTGATAGTAGAAAATTATTAAGTTCTGATCAGAATACTGAATTTGATTTTTTCAATCAAGTGAAAGACGTTTTCATTCAGGAAAATGCAAAACAAACATGCTATCAAATTACATTTAGCAAGTTAGCACGCAATTTGCATACACCTCGAGGTTGTGTTTTTGCGGCAAACTTTCGAAAAAATAGTGTGAACCTTTGATGGAAATTATTCACACTACAAAAAATGTACGGATTTTTCATAAAGGAACTCGCTCAGATCGGAAACATTTTATTTAGAGGTGGTATTTCGGTTTTACCCGATGGCGAGTTCAAAGTGTCACACAATATGTGATTTTGTTGAGACAAATAAACTTTGGTGAAGAAAAACAGCCGCAAATTAGAGATTGCTGGGTACATTTTAATCCCGAAAGTAAAACATCTATTTGTATTTTTCATTCATGCAGAATTTTCCTCCCTGTCATATATTTCTGCCCTGGCCAGAACACTGGTGATTGAATATTTGGTTGGTCACAGGATTGCACAATCCCGCACAATCGAAGTTATTTCCCGCACAATTTGCCCCAAAACTTCCGCACAATTTCAGTTTTTTTACCGCACCCTGTCAGAATCCCTGGATATAGGTTAAAACGTGGGATTTTTCTTGAATTTTGATGTTTGGCATTCTTGGGAGTTAAAGGGTTAAGTTGTCCACCTTAGAGAGAGTTCACTGAACTTTTAAGTAACATCAAATATCAAAATTTAAATTCTCATTTCTTGTCCCTATACATTTCCTATAGAAGTAGTGGGGAGCAATTGTTTACTAGATATCAAGAGAATTCATCTTGTGTGATCATGTCCTTAATTCTCATGACCTTTTTTATTAATAACGCATTGATATTACAAGGAGAAATTTGATGCTGATCACTCTTAGGGCTTAAAGGGTTAAAGTGGTTAATATGTCACCGTTACCCAACAATAATGGTCCAGTGTTGTTTAAAATTACAGTGGAATCCCGAATTTTCAAACCTCCAAGGGAAACGGAAACTGGTTCGAAAAATTGGGAGTTCGAAAAATCAAAGGTGGTATTGAATGAAATCAAATCCAAGGGAAACTACATGTAGTTTTGGTTCGCATAATCGGGAGTTTCGAAAAATTGAGTATTCGAAAAATCGGGATTCCACTGTATTCTACTATTGGTCTAAGAGTGCAATGTTTTATAAGTGTCTTGGGCTGTAGATGGCTAGGAAGAAAACAGATTGCAATTTGAAAGTTTATTGAGTCGTGTCTTGGAAAACATGCTAAAACTCTGATAATGGTCGATTCTCTCTGCTAAAGTTCACTTGATATCTTCCTCTTTGCGTTCTATAAAAATTCCCTGTATGACAAAATTAATTTGGGGCAGGTTTGACCCCAAAAATTAAATCCCCATGACATAGCTCTCTTAAGTGTTTTTTTTTTTTGCACTACAAAAAATGAAGATGAGTTCCAGCCTGATGGACTGCTACAAGGAAAACTTCAAGAACCCTCAATTTAAAAAACAAAATGCTTCTACAAAGTGTTGGCATACCTGGATACCACAGCTCATCTGACCTCTGACCTATGACTCGAGTTCCAATCTCAAACTTAGGCGGCCCTAATGGGGGACTGAAACAAACAATGAATTTTACTGTTAATGAACTTTACAAGTTATACTAACAAGGTGAAGCAAAAGCTTCACTTCAAAATAAGAATCTATTTTCAGGCATTTCTGCTACAAGAAACAACTGTTCCTACATCAGTACAAAGCAAGCTATTTCAGGGTTCATGCCCTTCAGTACTGGTTCACTCATTTCATGTCCCAGGGCTCGAAATAACGGCCGGTCAACGGACAATGTCCGGCCTGATTGGAGCTTTGACCGGTCAAACGTTCGTCTTGCCGGTCATGTTGACCGGTCACATTCATAGTGATGCTTTTAAAACTTTAGAAAATCAAATACAATAAAATAGCTGTTGTTCACTACATGTAACTATGCACTTTTATCAATAAATATCGCAAAGTTATCGTAAAGTTACCCGTAAAGTTACCGTAAAATGATCGCAAAGCGGCTACTGTAACGTTAGATTTACCGTAACGTCTCCATAAAACTACCGTAAAGTTATAGGAAAGGTACCGTAACGTTATTGTAAAGTTCCTGTAAAACTACCGTATAGTTATGAAAGCTACCGTAAAGTTATTGTAAACGGTTACCGCAACGTTATCGTTAAGTCCCCGTAAAACTACCGTACAGTTATCGCAAAGCTTCCATGCCATTATCGTAAAAAAGTTTCCGTAACGTTATACAATAAAGTTGCCGTAAACTACCGTAAAGTTATCGTAAAGCCATCGTAACGTTATCGTAAAGTTGCCGTAACGTTATCGTAATATGCTGGTAAAACTACCGTAACTACGGCTATAACAAAGCTACCACAAACGTTTACCACTGAGTTAGCCCTTGGTTGTGTGTGTGTGGGGGAGGGGTCATATTGTGTACTTGTGGAAAATTAAATTTGTTATATTTGACCGGCCAGAAATTACGTATGACCGAGCTAAAATTTATGTGGCCGGTCATCTTGACCGGTGGACGTCCCAAAATTATTTCTAGCCCTGTGTCCCTCTTCTTTTGCATCACAGAGACACTAAAATTATTATAGTTCAGGAGAAGAATGGTTTCCTATTAAAATGTTGTCCAAATTAAAAAGGAACACAAGCACAGTACACTTGCAATGGTAATTCTTAGCCATCTATTTTCTGATACAGTACTGTAGGTACAGTGTAAAGAGAACTAGACTTCTGTTGCCAGGCTACATGTATGTTTTGTCAAACACGCAGATCAGAGTTGCCTGATGATAAATGGATTACATAATAGCCCATTTCCGAGTTGTTCTTAGCCTCCTTTTAAAACTGAGGCCAAGTGCAAAACCATTCATATGGATATACATGTAAGTTTTATTTGCATGTGAAAGAAAACTCATTTTCATATGAATGGTTTTGCACTTGGCCTTGCTTTGAAAAGGAGACCAAGAACAACTCGGAAATGGGCTATTGTTAAAGCTGTCATTCTGGTGTTGGCAGTTCTATTGTTAACAACGTCCTGCTAACAAATATTTGGTTAAAAAACTTATGGTTAACAAAAGAAAAAGGTTAACAAACTTCCAGTTAAAAAAAAAGAGGTTAACAAACTTCCTGTGACACTGTCTATAGTAATGGTAATGTCTATACACACATGCTCAGTAGACACAAAAATGACATGTAGTGACAGTCCCGACATGTGTTCTGAGAAAATTTCGGGAGTCTGGAAAAGCCAGAATCAGGAATACTGTAGGAATGGGAGCCAGAATAGGAACAGGAACAGGAACCGGAACAGGAACCGAAACCGAAAAATTATCTAAAAGGAAATGCCCGACATATTACTCAAAACATAAATCAACGAATACAGGGCCTGTGGAACAAAAAAAAAACCAGCAATCATATCGCAAATCAGAACCTTTCTTGGTATCACATAACTTATTAAAACAATTTATTTTCATACGAAAGACAGATATGCAATAATTCTCCTTTCGCAGCCACTTCCGCTTTTGGACGAGATGGATCATGTCACAAGAGGCCCTGTATTTGTCGATTTATGTTTTGAGTAATACATGTATGTCAGGTATTTTCTTTAAAATAATTTTCTTGTTCCGGCTCCTGTTCTGGATCCTATTAAAATAAATAAAATAAATCGACTTTGTTTAACGAGGGTAACACTTAACAGTCTCTCGAGACTGACAAACTTGTGGCTCTTGAATTCTGGATCGAATTGGAATTTGAAAATGTTGGTTTTTGTGGAGGGAGGAAAGGAGAGAACCAACATCAAACTCAACCCACATACGACGTCAGGGCCAGGAATCGAACCCGGGCCACACTGGTGGGAGGCGAGTGCTCTCACCACTACACCACCCCTGCTCCCCTATTACCATTCCAGTTCCGATTCCTGGAGTTCCTATTCCGGATTCCTAGTTTTCCAGACGCCCCAAAATTTCAATGAATAGTCTCACAATACTAATAGTTCCTAACGATGGTTATTTATTGAGTGAATATGTACATGTACATACGCCTTGTCTTTTTCGAGGTCAGGTTTACTGTCAGCCGACGATGGTCCAGCTTGAGGTGAGAGTGTTGGTTTGGATGGATGAGTGATGGAAGATGTGCTGCTTGACCTGAAAATAGATCAAAGATGAACCTTATAAATACAGACACCGTCAGAACCAGAAACATAATACAAGTACATTGACCAATATTAATATTGTGGTTTAAAATGAATTGTAGGTCAAAGTGATTTCAAACCAGTTTAACCTTTATAATAAAGCACAGGCTCTACATAACACACTTGCTTTACTGATACAAATGATACATGGAGCATATGTCACAGTTTGAGCATGTGCAAATTATACGACATTTTATACTTGGGACCCCTTGGGCTACCTATGATTTCTCTGAGATCACTGCCTTGCCTTGTATTAACAACCTTGACCTTTACACAGAAACATACCTGACTTCACTAGGGGACACAACTGAAGAAGCAGTTCTACTTGAAGACTTGTCACTCGATACTGATTGTTGAACAGGAAGAGAAGGTGCCGACGACTTGAGAGCTACTCGCTGTGGTAACAATGGTGCACCACTTGTGACGGGTGACTTTAACGTTCTATAAATCACAGGTGGAGCCTTTCCCACACTACTAACAGAAGACAGGGCAATATCTGATTGTTTACTTATAGCAGATGTAGCTTTTGATAATGTTGCAGTCGGCAATATGCCTGACTGTTGTGTTGACCCAACTGCTATAGCAGGTTTGACTGGTAGGTTATTTGGTGAAATGTCTGAATTTGATGTTTGTGTTTGTGTCTTGTCTTTTTCCTTTTTGTGGTGGCCCTGAGTTTCACTTTCAATGTCCTCAAAAGTCGCTTGGCATGACATGTCGGCAACATCGACATATTGCACCTCATCATCGTCAATAATAATAACTGTTGCTAGCTTGGATTCCGGTTTGTCTTGTTGATCTTTGCTGGCCGTAGGAACTTCACTGCTATCTTTTCCTGGTAAACTATATGTTCAGCAGTAAAAGGAAAGAGGGACACAATTGATTTATTTACGAATGATAAGCATGTAGAGTGAAACCTTTCGTATGGCTTGTTTTCACTTGCGACAGAGTCAGAGTCATAATCAGTTTAGTATCTGGTGAATATTGAACAACAGAGTCGTAAGCAGAGTTTGTGATTGCACTTATAATTCCATAGTTTACAATCTAATGAAAACTAGGTTGTCAGAGTCATAAGCTGGGAATGGACATTGTGATTGGTTTTTACATAAGCGACAGAGGAAAATGTAAATTCTTATTCTTCCGACTTCAATTCCGTCAAGCTTACAACTCTGCTTATGACTTTGTTACTTGATTTTCATCAGGTCGTAAGCAGTCTTATATCTCCAATAGACCTTTTTACCGATACGGCGACCATATTGAATAAATTAGATTTAAAGAGTATTATGGGATTCCCAGGGGGCATGAGCATCGATCTTTTACACACGCACAGTGTTTACGCGCCCTTTTCAAGGTAATTTTTCTTAAAGTTTTCCTAGAATAAGATTGTAATGGGGAAAAAGATCGTTGTGCGGTGTTTGGATGTAATAATGATCGCCGTTTTCCCGATAAATATGTGGTGAAAGACCATACAAGTTCATTCATAGCAGTGCGAAAGCTTAAACTGAGCTATTCTAATTGAAAAATCATATTTTCTTGAATGAAAACTTACAGAATTTAGATAAAAGAAGGTAACTGCGAAATAAAAGCATTCAAACCAAGCAATGTAGTGAAAGTCCAAATTATCTCGTAAAATCCGATCGCGAAATTGCATGTATGAAAATTTATATTGACAACAAGCTAGTACAAAACTAGAATCAAATGAAAAATTTAAGCAAGATTTTTTAATGAAAATTAACAGAATCTTGATTAGAAAAAAAAAGAAACGGAAAAATAAGAACATTTGAATCAAACGAAATAAAAAACTTTGTAAACAAGCGCAAGATTGTCTAATTACAGTATCTTTCGCAGATTTCCTGTCATTACTTTTTGACAGGTTAAGTTCACTGTCGTTCATCGCCATATCGGGAAAATTATGGGTTCCGCTCACCCAGTTTCTCAATTCTTCCGAGAGAGGAAGCGAGATTCCGTCGATAAAGAGCTTTTCCTTTCGTCTAGCTTCGATTTGGGCATCGTCTTGTTCTTTAGTGCTACACAGTGGCAAATCTAGACGACAAGCATGGTAAACTTTCGAAACCAAGTCGTGTTTACGAGAATCACCGGTGATAACAATACCCCGATTTTTCAAATATTTTCGCAGTTTCTCGACGTTCCATGCGTTCAGTTCCTTAATACTAAACTCCTTTTTGTTTTCATCTGACCGGTCGGCCATGACCAAGCAAATAAAACTACAAAACACTCTCAGATAAAAAAACTTGGGTGACACGTCTGTCACGCAAGATTTGTTTTTCCCCCTTGGAATCCCATAATACTCTTTAAATCTAATTTATTCAATATGGCCGCCGTATCGGTAAAAAGGTCTATTACAACTTAAATTGCAACTCTGACCTCAACTTTGTCACTAGTGAAAACCAGCCTATGAAAAGACAGCTGACTGTCTTTGTGAGAATAGACATGGAGCGAGGCTGTAGAAAAAAAGACATACCCCCTTTGAAGTGCTTTGTTGAATATTTTTTGATCAGTAATGGTTCATGTTGAAGTTATGGTCACACAAGAATAGAACTCATGTTTAAACAAAGTACATATAATTTTTGACTTTCAGAATCCCCCCACCTGCTGGTCCCAGAAGACTAAACAAAAACAAGGCTGAGTAGTGTTAATATACACATGGCTCTCCCGCTAATCTGGTGAATGTTGCTTGACTTTGGTTTGACTTTGGTTTGGTTTGTCCTTTGTCATAACATAATTTAACAAAACAATGTGTAAAGTCAGCTTATAAAAGCCATTAATAATTCATAAGGAAAATACAAAATAAATTGAACTTTAATGAAGGCTTGTAATCCTAACAACAACAGCTATGACATGCTAATAAATTACAACCACTTGTGGATGTACATGTATACTGTGGTTGTAAATAATTAGCTTTTCATTTTCAGTTCAACAATAATTTGCATCCGTGTTGTATCAGATCTACATGTACAATCACTCGCAGACTCATGTTGTGGTCATGTAACCTGCTAAAAGTAACATTTCATAACTTGCAAATAAAACCATGTATCTGAACCTGTGAGAATATGTAGCTGAAGCAAAAGACTAATATTTTGTTACAACTCACCTAGGGCTTCTTTCCTTTGTTGCAACTCCTAAATTTCCTTGATACTCCTTCAGCTGTGAATCAATGGAGTCCAGCAGCCTTCTTAAAGAGGAATGGCTTTCTAATGACCATAAATTGAAACAGATTAAGAGTGATAATAAGTGTGCATGTTCTGCAATTTCTCAAAAAAGTGGGCATCTGTGAAAAAAAAAACAGGTATCTGCCTGGCTAAAACCCAGAGATACCAACATTTGGAAATCTAAACATCTGAAGTTTAAATTTTTCTTTTGAGACCACCCCTGCCCTCCTTTCTCTTATCGACATCCCGCAACCCCCCCCCCCCCCCCCCCCATCCTCCCTCCACAAGATTTGTAAGGTGCTACATAGCTGCTGTGTGGTACTACACATGTACCTATAGTAGGTAACAGTCGAAGACGCTAGAAATTATGGGCAAGAAAGAGGATTGAATTTTTACAGAACAGGATTTTTTGTAATAAAAAATAATTTTAATAATTTAGCCAATATCCAAAATAAACGTGTTGGTGAGATTTTCTATATCGTATCATACGGAAAACCAGGAGATACAGTCCATATCCAAGATAATCCAGGAAAGTTGGCAGATACCATATGTACTGTAAGATAATCTTGAGCAGAGCCCATGCAGTTCTAGTCAATCTAAATTTTGCTGTGTACATGTACATAACAATGTACTTACCTTCAACAGCCACTGCTCTCTGTAAAAGAGTTCTTGTGGTCCTGTAAAATAATGAATAGCATTCAAGCTTTCCCTGATATAAATTTTATTGCGAGTAACAAAAGTTACACTGCATGACCCCATAAAAAGCAGCAACCAAAAAAATTAATGTTTACTAATGTCATGTACATTCTGTAACAAGAATGTGTGACAAGGAAGAAATCTAGCCACACTAAAAGGATATTTTCCATATATGTAGTGTCTCTGAAATGAAGTCAGTGACCCCCAATTTTTTGCATTTGTGACATTGGTACAGTTTAGCTCATTCTCTACATACTGTAGCTGTGACCAAAAGTTTGAAAATCTGAAAATATGTTTTCTAGAAGATTTTTTGTGCAATTGTCCTTAAGTAAACAGACAGTTGCAAATTATGCAATAAACATTGCAGAAATACAGCTGTGTTGTCAGTATTCACCATTTTTCCAATCATAAGTTGTAAAATTAAGGCCCATTTGCAGCTGTGTATTATGCAACCTAATGTACCTTCCTAACAAAATACTGTAATGGAATGCAACAAATCAAAATACCAGAAATAGAAAAAGCATACAAATTGTGATTTACAGAGTAGTATAGATATATGCTAATATCTCTGAAAGCTAACTAAATACACTTACATATAAATAACTATAAAATTCTCATGATCAATTGACAAGTTAAAAAAAACAAGGTCAGCAAAAATTACAACAGGTGTTAATGAAAGAAAAGTACTAAGTAAAACTTTCAAATCTCCAAAAACAGAAGTTGATCTAATCTTTTCTGGTATTAACCCATTGACACCTGAGGATTTTTACGTTTTTGAGTGATTTTCTGCATACACACGCCCCATAGGATTTCGTGACTTCATATTTGGAGTTACCATTGAAAGTGCTGCTGTTCTAAAACACTGAAGGTTCGAGTTTACTGGAAACGTCATTGTGACGATCTCATTTTGCTTGGTTGATTTGCAATAAAGGGTCCAATATGAATTATCTACGATTTTTGGTAAGTTCACAGCCATTTTTCATCTTTAGTAGCTGCCTGGTGAGCATCATTAAGCTTGGAGGTAGTTCAGAGTCCACTTCTCAATGAAGCGAGTTAGGTGTTGTACTTTGTTTACGAATTTGGCTCGTTGCTCGTTGAACTGGAAAAATGGCCGCCTGGAAACGAAGTAGCTTTGGGACTCGACTCTGGATGAATTTCTCGACCTACCGCGGCATATTTTGGAAGTTGTGACCACAGGAGAACACAACAAGCGCGAAATTTCGGCAGTGGGTCAGAGTGGCTGTGGACTTAGTATATATATGAAAATTGTGGAGGACGGAATGGACGCTGTCAAAAAATTTGTTTATTTCCCAGCATGCAGTGCGGTGGTGATGTTGAAAATCGAGGCAAGGTGAGTATGCACTAGTATAAGAAGCTGTAGCTAGGCCCGAGCAACGAATAAGAGCAAAAAAAATCACTGCTAAGCTAGGACTAGGACTGAATTTTGCTGTAAATGTTGACTTTTGGGTTTGCCACGATGATTTGAATAAAAAAAACTAAAGGCAAAAACGTGATTTTTGTTGTTTTTCTATGACGTTAAAAACGGTAATTTTTGTTATTGTCCAAATTCAAACGCTGATATTCTGCAAAAATCGCTGACTTTTTTGTGTTTATTGGGTATCTCAATTTGAAAGACTTTCTAGTCAATGCTCACAACTGCTAGTTAAGGCAATGTTCGCACGATTGAGAAAGTTACAATTTTTTAAAGCAGTGGAGTCTTGTACGGGCGGTTACGGGCGGTTCAGGTGTCAATGGGTTAAAGTCATTCCAAGTTCAAGGCACAAACTATCTAAAGGAACGTAACCCATATGATGTCATTGAAACCCTTGGTATGTTGAACTTGTTTGTTCCTCTAAGTCCTGAGTTGACAGATCTTGATACCAGCAGGTCAGATAAGTACTTCGGCATATCCTTGACATGTAAAATTTTGAAAGCAGTCAACAGCATTCATTCAGAGTCACTAGGTTTATCATATCCAATAATTCTTCAAAGTTTGATGAGTGATCGTTGTAAACAGCCCTGAGAGCTCTTTTATTAGCAGCTCAAGCTACACATGTAGTCATGGTTTTGTGAACCATGGTATGTTGCTTGGCCACTTTTTTTCCAGGCTAGACTTTACAATACCCGGCCACTTATTTGCATCTAGTTGAATAAGAATGGCTTCTTCTTATTTCTATAAAACGTTTAGGGATATGTCAATAAGTGGCTGGGTATTGTAAAATCGCTCCATATGAACTGCAGAGTATTTTGGGCTAAACTGCAGAATACCCTGCCACTTAATTATTTGCATCTTATTGAATAACAACAGTTCCTATTGTTTCATGCTCGTTTTTCCTGGGTTAGAGTTAGGGCTAGGTCTAGGAGTTTGTTAGAAATTGTTATCGCTTTGTTTTGTCAACCCAGTGTAATGACTTTAATGTAACCGATCATGTTGCTTCATCGTATATGAATGCCAGAATTTTGGGATGAAAATGTGTATGCAACTGTATTAGGTGAGAATATCAAGATAATTTAAGTTAGAATGGACTGACCAGACCCGAAATAACGCAATTCTACAAACAAATCAACCTGTTGATCAATTCATGCCCGTGTGATACAGACAACACATGTTTAACATGTAAACACGAAGTCCAAATTTATAAAGTGACATGTCAGTTGAACCTTGAAAGACTTGCAAAGAGATCGTAATACGCCGCGTCAAATACGGATCTTTAGAAATACAATGTCACAAAAGACGTTAAATTTAAAGTATAAAAGGAGATAAAAGTAAAAGCTTTGCGTGTTTTAAAACTTAAGCTTACCGTTCACAAAGCTCCAAAAAGCCTGCTGCCCTCAATTCCTCGTCTATCATGTCTTCCAAATCGAACCCTTCCTGCTGCAACCGCGAAACCATTATTCCGATCTCACCCATGAACCTTAGAAAGGTTTAAAACGCCTACTAACTAATGTTATCTCGCATTGCCTCCAAGAGATTCCATCAGTTTGACAGAAAATTTCGAGGTCACTTTGCTTTTCACGCGAGGACATTGACTACTCCATTCAAGCGCGTGAACCCGCGAACAGCGCATTTCTCTATCAGAAAGCCCGCTGACCGAACTGTATTGTTTTCGTCCAATCAGATGCAACAAGACAAACAATGCGTGTCAAATAAACAACAAATCGCAATTCAACACGACACCAACAAAGCTTTTTGGCAAAACCTCTAGGGAAAAGTATTTTTGAGGTACAATATGATTATTTATTGATATCTTAAAGATACTATCACTTAGGACTCAAAACTGCAAAAGACCGCAAATGATAATGCTGTAAACGATACGTAGGATCTACGAAAGACCTAATCAGCAAAAAATGAACAAACATAACCGACAAACTGCAAGGCTGATCTGACTACGTAAAAAAGTAGATTTTTCGAGACACCAATACGACAGAAATCGATAAAGCTGGATAGCAACCGCGGACAGCTGTTTCGCCCTGTTGGGGCTCTTCAGCGCGGTGTAGCTTGTGGCAAACTAAGAACGACTACAAGAATGCAGTCGTAAATAGATTGCACAATGACCCGTTCACAATATCAAGTTCCGTACCTTGGAACCAACTTGTCACCCGCATCACGCGTGCCACATCACGTATTGCGGGGAACAAGCCGTCCCAAGATGTCACAATGGTGTCTCGCAAAAACTGAATGTACACTGGCAAACCAACGTAAACATTCCAGGGGCGTAAGGTACGCACAATCACTGTTTTCAAACACTCCCCCTACCTTCTCCCCCACTCTCAAGTCCCAAATCTTTCTTTTTTTTCCACTTTTTCAGGTACGCACGTGCGTACGTGCGTACAGGTAGCTACGCCCCTGCATTCAAACGCATGGACAAAACCATGCTGAAAGAAACCCAGCATATATCGGATCTAGTATAGACCTACGGTCCCAAAATATATGAAAATATCACTTAGGCCCCGTTTACGTTATACTTTTACCAAACTATTTATTAAAAAAGCAAGGCTGATCACAATAGACTATATTTGTAAAATATCCAATATTTCGGAACAGCCTTTCTTCTTCAGGGTCTTACAAATAATAAGTTGTAGGACAAAAAACGTTACAATTAGAAATTTGAAAGGGGGCGGGTGATTAAATATGATACTTTTACAGCATAAACTGAAGTGACAAAGTAAACTATAACCGTAAATAATGAAGCAATAGAAAACAAAAACTCTTCGAGTATTATAGTCGGGCTGTTTAGGGTTTATAATTTTCTGATAAATTGTAGCCTTCTCCCATGTATTAGTATCAACAATTGTGGCCGTTTGTCCTTCCTAGATTTTAGGCTAAAAATTATGATTTGCTTTCCCCACCACTACTAAATAAATTAAGTAATGATCCGCATAAGAAGGATAGTGCTGAACGGCAATGCACGATGGAATGTTAACTATTTTCATTGTTACAACTAGTGATCTCATTGGCCTAGACTCAAAAACCGCTAAAAGTTAAGGTTCAAGGTGCATAAAGTCTAAATTTTTTAAGGTTTCAAGTATTTTGAGACCCAATCGCACAACATGCAATTTTTAAAAGATATTGTATTTGGGGAACTTCATCAAAGAAGCAAAATTAGTAGCTATTGTCTTCTGCTATTCTGATTGGTTAAGCACGAACATTTCCTAAAATATATTTGACGCAAATGGATTTTCTGTATTTTTATAATGAAATATAATTATGAACCATCAGCCCCTCCTCTATTCTTAAAATCAAAGATATTCTATGTGGGAAAGAGCCATTGCCGCAGAACAATGAAGTTCACTATAGTTCTTATGTAAAGCATTACTTAACTGTTATAACTATCTCAATAAATGCCACTTGACCTTTTCCTGTGTAAAACAGTTGTCGCGTTAAATCGGTTCTACGTGGTACCAGCCTTGCTTTATACTAGGTTATCAAAGTGATTGTTGACATAAAGATCATGTTCAATTTCTCATTAAATTAGAATTGAATTTTTCCTGACTGCCCAAAAAAAACATTCAACGCACGATTTCCTTTCTAGCTAACATTAACACACCAGAACATGAAAATCCAACCAGACCTGAATATTTATTTATCGCATAGGTCTGTCGCTCAGTGTTGAGATTTTAGACCGCTCTAAAAGAAAATATTTGGGAGGTTGATTAGTTAAATTATTGTGCAATGTGTTATTTTGCTGGGTGAAAGAATAGACAAGGATTTTGTAAGAGAGTGAAAGTGTCGTAGATTCTGTAGGGCAACGTGTAGTTTGAAGGATGGAAGCGATCGTGGTATGTTCAAGTGTCGGTACAGGCAGCCCAAGCTCACGTCACGAGAAAGCGAAGGATTAATTGTAGAGCGTTTTCACTTGACGTCATAGCCGCCATATTGGTGTTCCCGTACAAAAGAATTTTAATTAGCTTCTTTTGTTAGGAACACCAACATGGCTGCCATGGCCCTTGTCATTTGAGTCCCACGGGACTGAAGGTCACGTGAGTGAAAACGCTCTATTAGCAGCGTGTGAGGCGGGACGTGACCCTTCGATGAAAGCGGTATAGGGAAGATATCAATGACGTCACCAATTGTTATTAATGTGCCAACCAGAGCCTTATTGGCTGCCGAAACAAGGTTCTTTTGTTCCAGTGGCTGGCACATTTGAATAACAAAAAGAATGTTTGTAAACAGATATCATCCCTATTGGGTTACACGGCGGCCGTTTTAAAATTTAAGACCAGTTTGTATGGGGAAAAAATAACGTAGATTTTGAACGCTCAATAAATCGAAATTTAGGCATAAATTAAAAAAAAATGATTCTATTGAACTCACCTCTGGTGTATTCTTTTGTCCTTTGGGGAATTTCAAGCCGTTTTGGGTTGTTTTGTCACCACTGTTTTGTCACCACTGTGTTACTTTTCAGACAAAATTTTATGTTTCTTCGTAAAAGCACTCAAAACACTCGGGAATCAGAACTACAATGGGTTAAAGCTGATTCAAGCTGTGTACAGCTTCTTGTTCAATAAAAAGCAAGCCAAGAACCCTTAATCAATTCGAAAATTGTTTCATGCCGATTCCATCAAATTACTATAAACAGCAAATACCCTTTACAAAAACAACCTTCCAACCAATTTATTAGCCTACGCAACAAGAATCGACGACAGCTATGATCGCCATTTACATCTGCTACGCCACCTATTAATTTCTCAAATCTCCAAAACACTTCAAAATCCAGGAGGGGGACTTCCATATAAAACTGACAGCAGTGTCAGTCGAGATTCAAGTACCTTTTAGGGTGTTTTTCGAAATTTCCGACGGGCACCCTCGTCATTTTTATATGTGAATGTGATAATTGGTAAGTCCGTCCGCTATGTAGTTGCATGTCAAACAGTTGCTGTTTTGTGAAGGATTATGTAGTTTGGAGCTTACTAATAAATTACTTAGATTGTTAGTTCATCGGAAAGCAACAATTGGCGGAGCTTTGAAAACGTTAGTACAGCAGCAGAGGAGGCTCCTCTGGTACAGCGGGGAGATAAAGACAAAATGTTGAGGTGTTTGTGAATAATGGCTGATATAGAGCGAAGATCGAGCTGGATTAATGTGGCTAAATGCAATTTAGGCAAAGTTAAACTCGAGTCTATGCAGTCAGCGGTTTGCTTCGTGACAGTACATGTCCTGCGCGGCGTTTGCTGACCTTTGCGGATCACATACAAGCGTTTGCGATCTTTGCGGATCCTTGACGAGTCTTAGCGATCTTTGTGGATCTTTGCTCCTGGTAGAACCATTGCCTTGCTGTTAAGGTGGCCGAATACAGTTTTGAGGGACAATAAATTTCCTTACGCGCGCGTGTCACGCAAGCAATACCGCGCGAGCAAACAACAACGAAGCTCTGATCTCGTGCACGCAGTTAGTAATGCGCGAGCAGCCGCGCGCGCAGATAAGTGAATGGCCGTGGTGTACGCAGTACTGCGCATGCTCGGAGATCGTACTAAACGTTTTTTTGGTTGAAATTTCTCGAAATCTAGCCGTACGACCTATGCTCAATTTTTGATATTTTTAAATATACATCAACATCGATCTGCAGACAATTTTTTTTCAAAATCTGTAAGACAGATTTTAAAATATTTTTCGAAATTCCTATTTTTGATATTTTCGTTGATATGCGAAAAACTCTCTTACAGATTTTTGTTTTAACTTGTAAGAACGTTTATTTTTATCCAAAGTTTAAATGGTAAGATTTTGAGGTAGGGTCGTACGGGTGAAACGTCCTCATAGAATTAGAACCCAGTCTTCTGACAACCACTCGGTCGCTTGTTTTAAGCCACTTCTAACCAGAGGATGGTGAAATTACAAACACCCTCTGTCTTGTACGATGGTTTTGACTTTGTAATTGTTGCTTGTTCCCACAAATGGTCACCTGTGATCGATATTATCGGAAGCATCTGGTGACCCCTATAAACTGTAGTAAGCCACCTTAAGCGAATCATCGCGGAGTCTTGCCCCGCCCCACCCACCCATTGTCAGCCGGTGGACTTGGGTAAGTATCAGGTTAGGTAAGTTCCACTGATTTATCAGTGTGACGGTGCTCTGGTGGTGCTGCACGTAGGGGTGGTTCCCGCTCTCAGGGTTGCCATGGATACCTCCCTGCTTGCCTTGGAATCGCATAAGGCCCCCCACCAGCTTTCTAGGCACCAGCTCCCAAGCTCATCTATTGATGATGAGTTTAATAGGTGATAACAAGGGGTACTCGTTTGGGTTGGTTAGTTTCAGAAGTGTTGTAATAGCTTTGGTACGTGTGATGTTGTGAACGCGTTTTATTTCTTGGTTAAGGAAAGACAGATTATACCCACGTGATTTAAGTTCATTAGTGCATTAGTGCGCTTCTTCCATTGTACGAAAGCATATCAATATTCTACAATCCTCCGCTCGCTGCAAGCAAATATTTTCCTGTCCACCCGTCTTAGCTTACAAACGAAGCCCTAACCTACGTGGTGTTCTAGTAAGAACTAAGTTGCGTGACCGCACCAAACTTCAAGAAAAAACACATTCTGGCATTTTTAAATGTAAACATCCACGCTGCCTCATTTGCCCATTCATACAAGAAGGTCAAAATAAATACACTTTCTCTGCCACAAGGGAAGAACGACATATCTATGACACTTTAAATTGTAAATCTAAAAACTTAATCTACTTAATTGAATGTTAAAAATGCGCAAAACAGTACATTGGGGAAACAAAACGCCAATTGAATGAACGCTTTGGGGAACATCGCCGCTCCATCCTCAATCACCACCGTCTTATCAATCCTACTCCTGTTTCAATACATTTTAACCAACCTGGCCACGGAGAGTCAACGACATCCTCCTCATTCCCTTGGAACTCATCCACAACAACCGCGACTCAATCAGAAATTAAAAAGGCACGCGAGGCCCATCTTATAGATAAAGCGACGACTCTTGATCCTCATGGTATAAATAGACGTGAACTACTTAATTAGTAACATTTACAAATGTAGCTTCTTTCTCACCAATCATTTTCTATTATTCTGTTATGTCATATTTCAAATGTTTTATATGTAACAGTCCTTTTATATCTGTATTCATTTTTGCTTTTTAGCCCCCGTAGAAGGTTTGTTTTGCAAACCGAAATATCGGGCAATTACATTCATCTGTTTGTTTTTTATTTCACTTCTGTCTCAATCTCTTCTCCTTGCCGTAAGGATCAGTTTGCCCCTTTTACCTATACTATTACGCGATGAAGCGTCTGTCTCAAATTTGGCGAGAAAAAGATTGGCATAAGAAGGTGCCTTTCTAGTTCCCATGACAGTACCGTGCATAGTGTTTGTCGTTGAATGAGAAGTTGTTCATAGTAAGGATCATGCGTATGAGGTCCGCAAAGAGTTTCAGTTCTGAAACTCGAAGTGCTGCGGTTGCGTGTGTCGAGGAAGTGTCGACAGGCATTTTAAAATGCCTTTGTTGTGGGGGATATTATATTCTCGTCCCCAGAGCTCCACGGTTTTTTTAAACTGCGTCTCTCCTTCGTTTTTTCCGCTGACCAAACGAAACGAGGACTCTGGGGACGAGAATGGGAATATTAGTGTAGAGAGAAGAAACGTCAAGAGTAACAAGAAAAGATTTACATTTACTTTGTCGCACTTCAGTTTATGCTGTTACAGTATCATATTTAATCCCCCGCCCCCATTCAAATTTTAAATTGTAACGCTTTTTGCCTTACCAGTTATTATCCGTAAGACCCTGAAGAAGAAAGGCTGTGCCTTTCGAAATATTGGATATTTTACAAATATAGTCGTTTCCGTACCGTTTATCAGCCTTGCTTTTTTATCATATAGTTTAATTATTTTATAGCTGATTAGATCCTTTACTACAGGATCCGGTGCTTCTATTTCGTCACGGTGGTCTTTGCAAATACAGTTACTTGCTTACTTTTAATAAGACGTATCAAGATAAGACCTCTCACATGAAAATCTTTTTTCAGGTATATTAAAGACTGGGTCTGCCCCTGTTTTATCAAAAGAGTAAGGGGTGTGGTCTATCTTCAAAAGGAGACGTGTCATAAGTATGAAACTAGGCAACGTCGATGTTTCCATGGCAACCTATCACGTGACCAATTGAGCTTTTACTTCCGGTTTGTTCTCTCAGTGCTCTTGCAGACAAGGAAAAATCATGTTTTCTGAGAGTTTTAAGTGGCATTATTTCTACCCTTTTAAGATACTTTCCCAATTTAACTGGAAACGTGCTCCACCTACGCGGCATGACTGTTTTCTGGTTATTACGTGACAACAAAATCGTGACATTTCAATCGTCACGTGACCTGGACACGCCTTCCAGTTGGTTTCGTGTATGACTTTGCGCACTTAAAAATATCTAAACGATATTTTGTCAGTCAGAGTAATTTAAGTTCTCCTGCACTTAGCCTAAAGAAAAACAAGGAAATTTGATACCTTAATCAGTTGCGTGACTCTTTTCGTGACGACTTCTTATCAAAATTTATCTTTGTATCAAGTTTAAGCCTTTGGCCACGTTTCATATCAATATGTTCCATACTTTATGAGATAGACCACCCCGTTAGGTTTTGGATGTACCGTAACTGACCCAGGCCTTAATATACCTGAGATAACGGAATTGAAAATGAACATCTTTTCACCAGGCCAGCATGCACTTGACTGAGAAATTTTTACTAATATTGCCAATATATTAAGATGTGAGCGAATTTTATAAGTCTGGGACTTTTTTCCGCGTGAAGCATAGGAAATGTTAAAATAGGAGACAAAATCAAAGTATAAAGTAAAGCTGATACTACGTAGAGCATTTAACGCGACAAAGACTGATAGAGCACAAACTGTGACGCTATGACGTGGGTCAATCGGCAAACTTTTGAATTTGAGCTCATCTGTGGTCATCACCACGTGCGATTTGGTAGAGAATTGGCGCGTTTATACTTTGATTTTATCTCTATTTTTGGTTGACTAGGTCTTCTCCAGATCCCACGTACACCAACAGCATTTTCGTTCGCGGTCCTTTGCTTCTTATTTACTTGAAAGAGGGAGACGTCTGCGCACAGGCTAGTAGTTCCACATGGAGCCCAGACTCACAAACAGACCGCTTAGTACTGGCAGGTGCTAGAGGCTTTTCTCGTGTCTCTTATATTTTGGCCGGCCCCAGTGTGCCATAAGAGAGAGCCTCTGGTACAATATAAAGTAAAATATAAGGATTTGTATGGAACCCTACCGTTGATTTAGTAAGCGAACGAAAACTATGACAATAAACAGCCATTAATGTTTACCTACCACATCAAATGCTGTCCATGTGCTGTTTCATGGCTGTCCTGGAGTCTCTAAGCCGCATTTTAGCCTGTTTTTAACTTTTTGTTCTCTTACCTAGTTAAGAGAGAAAATAAAAAGCCTCATGTCAGGAAAGAGTAGCATTTTCCAGTGAAACAAGAGCTCGAACAAGATCACTCCTCCATGTCTGCCATGTGCACGTTATTGCATTCTTGAATACAGGAACGGCAACTGCAATTAACTTCGGATGAAGTGTTTAAAAGAATAGCTTGCATGTAAACAGGCTCCGTTTAACTCATTCACTCCCAGAGTCAATAATGAAGACATGTAGTGTAGTTCTAACTTTTGAGTCTGTGGACGAAATCCTGTGGTGTGACCATTCAAGACACCTTATTGGCAGCACTTTTGCATGATACCATTTGTTTTTCACTATTTTGCAAAAGGATATTTGGGATTTTTCCTGAATTTTGATATTTGGCACTCTTGGGAGTTAAAGGGTTAGGGAGAAATTCCGCTTCCCAGATCGCGCTCGGTTCACTCCGCTCGCCGATTTCGTTTAACCCAATACACCTTGTTAAAGCTGAAGAAGGAAAACCTGGAAAGCCGCGAGCCCCCGTGATACCCTCTTTTTTTATAAAAAAAAAGTTAATATGAAAATTCTCAAAATCAAGCGAAGATGCGAGTAAAAGTAGACCTTTAGATGCCAAAGATACGAATATCATTTAAAGCACAATGGGAAGGCGTCCACAAGGAAAGATGTGAAATGCCACAAGAGTCTAAGCAAGACTACTTCGCAAAATGGTGCCGCGCGCGAATTCCTTCGAATTCCAAGCCACAGAAACCATGGACAGCTGACGTCACTGTTAACAGTCATAGCGTAACATTTAAATTACACTGCAGCGCAGATGTCACAGTGCTTCCCAGCAAGATTTCCACTTATATATAACCGACAGACTGGTCCTGTTAAAGAGAGTGTAAATGAGAGCTATAGTACGAAGCCTCTCCTACAAGGAGAAGATTTACTTTCTGGATGATTTGGATCGGCCACTTCTGGGTCACACAGCCTGTCACAAGCTTGCAATTATCAACAAAATAGAATAAATCATTTCACCTGAGAGAAGCCCTGGACACATCCAAAGTTCTTCAAGGAACTTGGCTGTATTCCCGGTAAAAGGAGAGTAAGCTTCGTGACAGCGCCAAACCGTTCAATCTTATAACACCCCGCAGAATCCCAATGCCACTGTTACCCCAAGTGAAGTCGGAATTAAAGCGTATGGAAGACATGGACGCCATAGAGAGGATGGACCTAGTCACAGGATGGCGTTCTTCGTGGTAGTCGCTTCCAAGAAAAATTGAAAAGTACGGATCTGCGGAAACTTAATGAACCATCCGATGCCCACCACAGAGCAGACACTCGCCAAACGCGCAGGTGCCAAGGTTGTTACAAAACCGAACGCCAATTCTGGGCCAGTTTTTGGCAGAGAAAATTTAGCCTCAAGTCTACACCCCAAGTCACAGCCCCAAGTCACCACCTTCATAATGCCCGACTTCAGTTCGGAATCTCATCAGCCCCAGAATATTTCCACAAAACCATGCAGAAAATCCTGGCTGGACTGGAAGGAGTTAAGCATCAAATGGATGACATTCTAGTGTGAATAGTACGATGAGCGTTAAGAAGCAATCTTAAAACATCTAGAAAAGAATGGAGTAACCATTAACCTCGAGAAATGTGAAATTGCCAAGGAAAAAGTCGAGTTTAGCTCAGACCAGCAAGTGCTAAGAGATCTGCTGACTCAAGACAACACGTACTTGGATCTGGGAGAAGCAAGCGTTCGAAGAGATCAAGAAAAAACTGATTTCCTGACCCAGCTGTTTATGGACCGCAGTTTGCACTAACTGAGTTTGGAGGGTTGTCCAATACACACGAACTGAGTCGGGTCGTCAAACGTCCACCACGACCCGTCTAACCGGAAGTCAGGTCGTGGTTTTGGAAGCGGAAGTTATCTGAGACACCTGACGACCCGTCACGACCTAAGTCGACCCGTCTCAAATAAAAGTCAGTTCGTGAGAGACTTAGAAAAAATACACGATGATATGAGAGGGGGTGAAATATGTTGACGGATCGTGACGACCCGTCACGACCATACTCCACCCGTCTTAAAGAAAAGTCAGTTCGTGAGAGACTTAGAAAAAATACACGACATGATGATCTGAGAGGGGGTGAAATATGTTGACGGATCGTGACGACCCGACTAGGTCGTGACGGGTCGTCACGACCATAGTCGACCCGTCTCAAAGAAAAGTCACTTCGTGAGAGACTTAGAAAAAATTGAGGACATGATGGTCTAAGAGGGGGCGAAATATGTTGACGGATCGTGACGACCCGACTAGGTCGTGACGGGTCGTCACGACCATAGTCGATCCGTCTCAAAGAAAAGTCACTTCGTGAGAGACTTGGAAAAAATTGAGGACATGATGGTCTGAGAGGGGGCGAAATATGTTGACGGATCGTGACGACCCGACTAGGTCGTGACGGGTCGTCACGACCATAGTCGACCCGCCTCAAAGAAAAGTCAGTTCGTGAGAGACTTAGAAAAAATTGAGGACATGATGGTCTGAGAGGGGGCGAAATATGTTGACGGATCGTGACGACCCGACTAGGTCGTGACGGGTCGTCACGACCATAGTCGACCCGTCTCAAAGAAAAGTCAGTTCGTGAGAGACTTAGAAAAAATTGAGAACATGATGGTCTGAGAGGGGGCGAAATATGTTGATGGCTCGTGACGACCCGACTGTGGTCGTGACGACCCGACTGTGGTCGTGACGACCCGTCACGACCACAGTCGATCCGTCTCAGAGAAAAGTCAGTTCGTGAGAGACTTAGAAAAAATACACGACATATTAAACGGCTTTTGAGGGGGTGAAATATGTTGACGGGTCGTGACGACCCGACTTGGTCGTGACGACCTGTCACGGCAATAGACCAATATCACGCTAGTATGGCACAAAAATATATTTAGTTTATTGGGGAAAAGAGCCCAGCATCAAATTCAGCATATCGATATTAGTAAAACTACAAAGTTTTGTAAAGATTGCTAGAAAACTGACGAAGATATGAAATTTTAAAACTGAGCATTTTTACAAAGAAATGTATGGTGGACGGGCATAGATTGTAAAAAATTTCTTTGTAAAACTTGGGCCAGAGTACTAAGTTTCAAAAGTTCATATCTCCGTTAATGTACGAGCAATCTTTACGAAACTTTACAGTTTTACTAATATTGATGTGCTGAATTTGATCCTGGACTCTTTTCCCCATTAAATTAAATATATTTTTATGCCATGCTAGCGTGATATTGGTGTATAGTCGACCCGTCTCAGTACACGTTCTAACATTGTTATATAACATTTGTTGGCGAAGTCCATCACGGTGAGCATGTGCTTGTGTTGAGCGCTGCTAGGTTTTCATGGCATCGCAAAAGGGTTGAATATCGTGTGGTTGAAATTATTCTTTGTTTAGAAAAGTTGAAATCATCTTTTTTCTCCTTTAGCAGAGATTATGATAATAAATTTTAGACAAAGGAAAATAACAATTAAAATGGTTTGAAAATTATAAACCGAAAAAAAATGGAACCAGATTATATACAATGGTTTTATGTTACGAATAAAACTCATTGTATTTGCGTATGATTTTACTGAGATATTTTGACTGAACTCTGAGAGTGGACTTTCATAATTGTGTAACTAATCGAATGGTTACTGCTTGTTCAGTAAAACGACCAAGGCGGCTTTATATCACAACAGTAAATACACACTGCTCTTTAAAGTTGGGGTACTATTGAGACTATGAAGCATCACGTTGATGTATGCCATGCAAAATTGAGAGGTGTAGCTATACTGGAAAGGCTTGATCAATGATTTGCATTTTCAGTTTTGTATTAATTTGTTGGGTCTATTTAAAGTTCACCTGACATTTAATGACATTTTAAACAAAAATGTATGGAAAACTTATTATGCATTGATACTTCTTTCAGCTAATTTTGCTATCAAAAAGTAGCACTAGTGATGCAGCTTACCAGAAATGAAATTTATCTACACCAAGCTTATTACATACTGCAATTATTTAGTTGAGACCAATTTGTCATTTAAAGTTGAACCATTTTTCGAAACAGGAACCTGGTTTTATAACGGAGAAAGGGTTTTTTACGTGTTACTTCAGGTGTCATTGTAATAAATAATAAATTATTGTTGGTCTCTTTCAGCTATACAAAACTACTTTTTCAACCTTAACACGCATGCCATCCTTGTAATTTAATAAATTGCCATGAAGTCAATCTCTTTTGATAACTAGTAACATTTCCAGATCTTTATTACTAAATTACAGCAAATAACAAAACTGCTTCAGTGTTACTGTAATAAGAGTTAGAGAAAAATTCATCGAAAATGTTATTTGACTTTCATGATTGCCATTATTCATCCTTTCATGACATCATCATTATGGCTGTCAAGAACATAAAGCATCAAGAACAAAAAACGCCACCTATTCATGTGCTTGGTAATGTGGGAGAACTTGGATAGCCGTGAGAACAACTGTTCGCAGACTTCGGTGTTTACATTCTGTGAATAAGAAAAATAAAGAAATTACTGTCGCAGACATGGATTTTGAGTATTCCATAATAATGGACATCAACAGCCATATAATAGTGGCTTCTTTATAAATCTTTTTTCCCCTTTGTCTTTGAAGAATATGAACTGTTAAAAAATGGTTTTTAACTTCACTCTCCTGTTTAATATCCCTGATAGACCTATTGTCAGAATAAATATAAAACATTGATACAAATGAAACAAAAAGGAATTCATTAAGGTGGCTGAACACAGTTTTACTGTACCTATGCGTCATTCATTGTCATTTTAAAACCACTAACGTCTGGGCGCCCAAAATTGGTGAAGCATAAGATTAAGCAACAAGCTCTATATGTTGACATTTTTGTTGAGCTTTTAGGGTGTTGCCATGGCAACATGGTGGATTATAAATCACTCTGCAATATTTGGTTTCATTTATTTTCAGAAAATCTATAGTCATTACATTTTGTCCATCATTTGTCTCCAGTAAACTCGTAAAAAAATTCGCATGTTAACATTCGCATGTTAATCTCCTTTGTTAGATTTCAAATTTCTGATGGCAGGTGAGCTCGGCATATAATTGTGCCAAATTTCATGAAATTCTAATGAATGGTACCATAGAAATTAGCACATTTCCGAGGAAAATCGTTAAAACATCCAGTGACAATTTAATGGTCAACTGCGCATGCGTTGCATTTGACTGGGTTCTCGATCCAAAGACAAAAATGACCAAAAAGGCAGTGTATTTTTCAATGGTTCTATATATTATCTATTGATTCAACAAACATTTTTACGAACAACAAATTGTTTTATTTTAAGACGAAAAATAACATGCTGAACAAAATAAAATGATTGCTGAATAGGCGCCATGTTTGTTTTTCTTAAAACTTTGCACGCTGACTCGCATAAGCAGCTGAAATTGAAGACATGCGCAAACTGTGTTCAGCCACCTTAAATCATTTCACAATAAAGTGCAGTTCTTTTCATACAACACCAAACTGTTATTTTGACGGATGCAACAAATTTGCTGGTGTACAGTTGCGGTTTACCGGAAGAGTAGTAGAAGACAATATTTATAACAAGGAAGGGAGAGAATTGTGCCTATTTCCATCTGGTTTAACTTCTGTGCAACTGGGGTTTTCATGGATCGCGAAGGGTTTTGAACAAATCTCTTTAAATGGCAGGCATCATCATAACAAATGGTGGCTACAAATATATATACAGTAAAGAAGAATGATTAAGTCCGGAGACAACATAAATCAGGTTATTTTATAATATATTTTAACATTTTTGTTACACAGGATTAATTGATGTTTTAGATGCTGATGTAATAATTCTTTCCTAAAATTTTTCGGAGGACGAGTTTAACCATACTATGTTATAAAACTCATGCAATTTATCTGAGAATACAAGAGCGTTTTTTTTTCTTTTTCCCTTTTCCCAGAAAAGCATTCAGTTGTATTGTTCCTGTTTTGTACTTTTTATGCAACAACATTTACAGCCCTGTCAAGATGTTCTGGCAGCCGGCAATTTGATTGGTTACAGTCAATTATTTGCTGTCTTCATCACACTGGAGTTCACAAATCATGACTAATAATAAGTAACAAAATACATCACTAAGCCCTTATTACCTACTACTTCTGTTACCCTGCTTACCACTACAAAACATTCTGACAGGGCTGACATTTTTTTCAAGGAGGTGTGACTTTTCAGGACAAAATATTTAATGTTTTACAACAAACAAGTAACAAAGAACTCAAAAGAAAACCCCTGTTAGTGTTTTTGTAACTTAACATTTATGGTTATGCTTGTTTTGTGAAGCCAACTCAAATTGTTATATTTAAAGTGGATATAACCCCAAAAAACCTTTTTTGGCTTAAAAAAATCTTACTATTTTTCTGAACAAAATGCTGCAAAAATTTTCAATTTTCCTCAAAACCCTGATTTTTTATGGCCAGCCAAAGTTATGAAAAATTGCCATAATTTATTCCATTACTGAGTATGAAGTCTGGGTTCAAGTGATGTCATGGAAGGAGATGGATTTTTATCATCTCAAGGATTTCCAGTGACTTGCTGCCGTGAAAATAGCTCTGCAAAAATGCCAAATGACTTGTGTTGCCTACGGCTGCAAAAATATTTCGAACCCAAAAGCAGGAATTGGGCTTCATAAAATAACCTACTTTAATGATGACCCTGTTGAGGCCAAAAGGCGATGCAAGAAATGGGTTGATTTTGTGAATGTGGTGTCCAGATACCCGGCAGCCGGGAAGTGTTTTCAAAATACTAGATCCCCGGAAGTCTGAAATTTTTATCGAATTTGCACAAAATATCTCGTTTAATTCTTCTGAGAATAGTTGATCTTTGTTTAGAAATCTCCAGTGATTTCATGTATTATCTTGGCTTCGAAGTTAAAGAAATTTTCGAGCTTGGGCCTACTATAAAATCTTAATGGTTTTGACACACGTTCCTCTCAGTTTATATGTTGTGGTTCAAATTTTTTCTTGGTTTGAAAATTTTCAAACCAGTTAAATTTGTATTTTTCTTTGTCTGAGAATCATTATCATAATCTGAGACAAAGAAAAATAAAAATCAAACTGGTTTGAAAATTTTTCAAACCAAAGAAAAATTTGAACCACAACATATACACTACCGAGTAAAGATGCGAGACGACCCATGATTCCCCAGGGTGGATTTCTGCCACCGCATGCTGTTGTATTTATTATTTATAATATGTGCATCCATGCCGGGGCGAAGTGTACAATTCAGTGCAATTCAATGTTCAAAAGTTGTTTGGTATTTCTACAGTCTCATCGAGTACTCTCAGCAGGTTCGAATGAAAATTTTCATGGAAAAACGGTAAGAATTTCAGACTGCCGGATATCTAGGCCCAAGCTCGACAATTTCTTTAACTTGGAAGCCAAGATTGGGGTTTTAAGGACGTTCGCGCTTATTGTTTATGCGCATCCTTACTGCGCACGCAATTCATGTCGCAACGTCATGCACGAGCGTGCGTGCAAGAGAAGAAATCTAAGCACATGAAGGGCTGGTAGCCGTTTTGTTAACTTTGCTTAGATTTAACTCGCTTGGATGGTCGGTGACCCCCAATTTTTTTTTGATAGATAATCTTCTTTGCCAATTCTCGACAGATTGTAAAAAAATGAACAAAAAATCAATGTAGGAAGTTTAAATTTTTTCCATTTTTCTACCCGCGCGACATCGAATCCTCGCAACTTGCGGCTGTCAGAGTTTGCAAATGCTGCCGTTTACAGATTAGATTTCCTCTAAAGAACGTTACCAGTTGAACGAATTTGCTTAATAGACCCACTCATACAAAATTTGGCACAGAAAATTGCAGTTTAGAGATTCATTAACAATATTTTTGGACTAACAGACATTGGGGCCATACGAGTTGGGAAGGCCGATTTTTCGAAATTAGTGTCACCTTTCAGATATTTTGTCACCGAAACGAAGTCGGTGACACCCCATTTTTTTTTTTTTGCATTTCTGATACAAGTAATTCATTGCCTAACTGCAGCAAAGGTTTTATAAAAAAATCAACATTAGAAGATTTTCGCGCGAACGTCCTTAAGCAAGATCAAAATTTTTTGCGGCATTTTGTTCAGAAAAATAGTACGATTTTTTTTAAGCAAAAATTTTTTTTGCAGTTATATCCACTTTAAACTCTACCCATCATACACTACAGGGCTGTCATTAAGCTTTGAACTTGCTGGTTTACAAGAATATACATGTAGGTGGTCATAAACTCATGATAGCAGCTATGGTTATTGTGCTTTAGTCAGTTATCAAACTTAGAGTTGTTGATGATCTTCAAGAGTTTGCCTACTTAAAAGACAGCCCTGTCACTTATATTCAAATAATTACAAAAACTTACTAGTTGTTTCCATTTAAGGTTTCTCAAACAGATTGTTTAAGTCACGGTGCGGGACTTGTGATTTGCTCTCTGAGACAAATATTTCCTTGACATCTACAACAATGGAGCAGGGTCTTTCCATTACTAAAATACCTGTGGAAAAATGAGAATTTAAGACACAGAAAATGTAAAGAAGAGCTATTAGTTTATTTGTTTGATGACAAATTATTATTAGACATAATTATACATGTATATGTACATCTGAATTGCAGCATAGTAGAACAACATTTTTTTCTAGTATATTTTGTAACATAAAATTCACTTTATTTAACCACAGGGCAACCAAACGCTGTATTAGCTATGACATAATCATTTAATAAAAATATTGCTATTTACCTGTTTTCCTGTGTCTTTTGAGTTGTTTTGGAAGCGATTTGAACCAGAGCGAAGACGCTTGACCTTGCATGACAAGCTGCTTCAGTTCCTCGTCTTCACCGACACTCGCCTGATTTCGTGATGCGCTCTTACTCTCCTGAGAAGCAGGCTCCTGATCTCTCTCACCCTCTGGCACTCTTTCTGATTCTCGCTCAGCTCTCGCTCGTTCAATAAACTTCAAGTCAACGTCATGGACAAGAGTGTGGTAATGCATGTCACAGCCTTCAACTTTACATGTGTTGTTACTAGGGCATTTCTTCAGTCAATGACTGGGTAGCAAACAAGACAAGCAGTGTTTATCCAGAACTTTCTCTTTTTTGATTGTCAACATCTCTTTGAACTTTTTACACTCTTCTAACTTGTGGTTAGCTGACTTGTGAACTGGGTATTTCTTCGCTGTACTTTTGGTGCGTGAAGAATGTTCTCCTGTCGCTCCTGCAAACAGCTTTACCCATCGCCTTTCCTGGAGTCAGACCGTTTCCATTCTTTCTTCTCCAGCTTCCATCGTTGTTTAGACTCGCTGATTTTTGCCTCTTTCTCCAGCCAATTGGCAAAAGACTCCCACATCTTTGGTTTTCCTTCAACAAACGCAGGGAAGTTTCGCTACATTTGCCTCAGGGACTTGTGATTTAAGCTCGCGAACAAAGGCATGCTCCATGTATATGCCCATCAGCTCAGAAACCGTTTCTTGATATTGCCTGTTCTGGTCACTCTTTTCTTTTCCTATGACTGGAAATTGGTCTACGTGATTTTTAGCCACTGACACAACCGTGTCTATGCAACGAAAACGTTCGTCGAGCGACGCTCCATGCTTTTTTATATTTGTCTGAACCTGGCATAAATTTTCCGAGACATGTTTTTGCCTCTCGCCGTTCAACAGCATCTACAGTGCAGGTCAGAGTAAAGCGAACCATATATATGATATGCATCAAGTAAGTGTATGGAGCAAAGCTCATTAGTATGTATAAGCTTAGCTCACTGTTTTCCCTATTGTTGATATTTTATTGTTTTTTGAATGGCCTGGCATTCTGAATTTAGTTGAAAGATCAACATGTGCTTCTATATATCTGGCACATGTAGGGGACACGAACTGCTAAATTGATCTGACAGAATCGGTCAAACAAATAGTAAACTATTAGCCAGTCTTATGTTAACAGTAAACAGGATTGATAAAACAATTTGTTGCTGTTTCTGAATTATCTCTTTACAGCTAGTAGAACTGAAGATATAATTTTGCTTGCCGCAACGTTGACAGTCCGGTTTGAAGTCACAAAGTAGCGACTACTATATCTTTCCCTGAAGGAAATTTTAGATCAATAAAGCAAACATTGTGTGACACCGCATACTCTCGATACAAAAATCGGAATGAAATGCCTTGAAACGGAAATTACTTGTAGAATATGATTGTAAACAAAAGTGAAAAAGTTACACATTGTAATCATCATACATGAACTCAATGCCGTGAAGCATTTTCGAGTTTCGAAACCATTGCAGAACCTTTTGTGCGAGGTTTGGATTAAATATTTTTGGCTGACCAGATCTTCTCTAGATCCTACGTGCACCAGCAGCATTTTCGTTCGCGGTCCTTTTAAATAAATAAAGCAGTGGGAAAAATGAAAGATACAAGAGTATTTCAAACCAAAAACAACACTTCTGTATAAGTCACACCTGTTGCAATGATTCTGTGAATCTTTGCTAACTTATGCTAACTGTTTACCCCAATCTATGCTAATTGTTTTCCTTTATCATCTCTGCCTTTACCGAGTACTTTATTACATTGAAGGACGATGAAACCATGTTTGTCGCTTTGACTTGAAGGCCAGAGAATGATGAACATGGTTTCTTTAATGTAAGCAAGCTGCCTCGAATCCCAAGTACATTAGCCACGCAAAATTCATGTGTAAAATTCTTTTTGAACTTCATGTTAAAACAAATCTTGAATGAAACTAAATAATAATCAAATTTAAAGACTGCAGGGAAAGTTATGTAGCAAAAAAAAAACAAATTTAGCTATACTTAAGGCTGGTTTTCATTGGCAACGGAGTCGGACTTATAAGAGCACTTCCGATCTCAGTAGAAATCGTACTATTGATCCCGGACGTCCTTTCAAATTGCCTTGAAAATCAGCCCACTTCACGCACCGTTGATTTCACTCCGCAGTTTTAAAAAAGTTCATCACGTGATCAAATTTTTGTTGACCGCAAGTCGACCACAAGATCGGTAACGTTTAACTTGCGAAGAATGAATTTAAACTATTATGCCTTCAAATACGGTAATATATTTCTTGAACTTAACTTTCTGTAGCTTGTAATTGAAAAGGAAGAACTGTTTTTCTAGGAAAGGTATTATCTGAGCACATTTGACGACTGCGAGTTAAAATTCATTCAACGGAAGTTTACCGGTTATGTGATGAAACCGATCATGTTGTCGATTTGCGGTCAACAGAATTTTGATCGAGTGATGAACTTTTTTCAAACTGCGGATGAGTGAAACCAACGGTGCGTGAAGCGGGCTGATTTTCAAGGCAATTTGAAAGGACGTCCGGGATCAATAGTAGAGTCAAGCTTGACGGAATCGGAGTCGGAAGAATCAGAATGGTTCCATTTTCTTCCAATTCCGCTTATGACTCCGTAATCTTCTGATTCCGTCGGTTTGATTTTCACTAGATCATAACGCTTTCAATTCTGATTATGACTCCGACTCCGTTGTAGTGAAAACCAGCCTTTAGTTGTCATTAAAAAGTGCATCAAATTTGCATGTCAAAAGGGTAATTTGAAACCTAAATACAGACCAATTGCGCTTCCAATAATTCTCTGTTATCCTTGTAGTTTCGCTCGCCAATTTAAGGCTAATAAACGGCAAGAGAACGGCTTGAACGGCTCAAACGGATAGCCGTTATCATCCTTTTTTGGCTTAAGAGGTCACTATTTAATCAACCATGAGCGGTCAATTTATTGTAAACAAAAGTCTCTTTTTATATGCCAAGCAGAAGAAAGACGGCCTGTTTAATTTCGTTTTAGAAGTCGGATTATATCAAAGAGATAATTATAATATGAAGAACTCCTTTGCCTTTGCCAGCCGAAGAAAGTGGAAAAAGCGAGCTGTGAATAGCCGACATAGCACGGATCTATCTTGTCTGTCAAATCTGCTAATCGATAGAGCGTGCTGTAGGGTATAACCGCATAGTGACGCGAGCAAGCACTTGAAAGTGGCTTGATTACATTGGCAATATAGTAAATAACAAAGCGAGCAACATTCCCGGAACAATAACACTTGAAATAATGTTCGCTATTTTTCTGCTGTACAAGATTAAAATCTCCATACATCCAGATATAATTTTATCAGCAACAATAAGATTTAAGGCCACTTGTTTTATACATTGGCAGTAACTGAGAAGCAAGCGAGAGAGCAAGATTCATGAAAGACAAAACTTAAAGAATACTTGGACGTTTGAACACTATTCAGTTCAGTACTAGCTGTGATTTCCTTTCTCAGAACAATTCATTTTTTTTCCTTTATAGACAAGCGACGAGTTACACAATGTATTTCTGAAGCGAGCAAGATTGGAAATGATACATTGTAGCTTTGTTGATATCAGCGGTAACTGAGAAGTGAGTGAGATTCATAAAATGTGACCTGATTTGGGAAACTGACACTAACGGATATCGTTTAACGGCTTGAAAGCGTTTTGGTTACATGTAGTTTCGATCACTACTGAAGTAAAAACTAGTCGGCACTTTGTGCGAAACGTTTTGGCGGATTATGATCTCAATAACTGCTCCATCCCAAGAACGAGAGTAGTGGCGCCACGAACAAAGATTGTGGTAGATGTAATTGAATTTCTAGAAATGGAAAAAAAAGGAAAAACTGTGCAAACCCAGTGTCACCTGTTCAGAACTGCAGCAGAGACTTATTTATTCATGTTTATATTCAGTTGAAACAGTTGTGTTACGGCTGCTAGTTTGGATCCTCCAAACACTCCACGGCCAAAGTTCTACAGATGTCTGGCACTATACATGTAAAGAAGAGGTTAATAAAATTGTTTTTTGTTTTCTTTAAACTTGAAATTGTGTAGTTGTATTCTTCCCTATACTACAGATTCAATGTCATCCTCTGTGATGTTTTTTACGTGGGAATTTTTCTGAGAAAAATAAAAAACTGCGGGTTTTTACAACACCAAATTTGTTTCAAATGGCCCATAATTTAGGATCGAAACTAACCAATAAAAAATCAGACAGTTTCCTGAGAGGTCCGCAAGTTCAAGTAGTTTCAAATTTATTTTCAGATGTATTGTCTAAATGCTGCAAAGGTATTGGTCTGTTTACCAAAAACTTTAGCATCCTTTGTTCTCAAAACACGTTCTGATTGGCGAATTTTCTTCCAACTGGCCCAGTTTGAGTGTTTGCACTGTAATGTTGATGCCTATCCATTTTGAATTTTTACCTTGCCGTTCGAACAGTTTGTGAAACCAGTTAAATGCTATTGCCAATCCGTCTGATAAATTTGCTCATCCATTCGAAAGGTTTGAGAAACCGTTTAAACGCTTTTGATGGCCGTTTACTATCCGTTTCGTATCAGTTTTTTCAAGCCGATATCTGTTAGGCCCCGACCACACTAATGCATCTTCGTTTGAAAATGCATACGTTTTGATGCATTTTCGCCTGTCGCCCACACTAAAACACCCGAAAATGCTGATGAAAACGGAGACTTTTGAAAACGCTTCGTTTCTAGTGTGGACAGGTGAAAACAGAGACTTCAATATGAAAACAGTGACGTAAATTCTCTAGTGTGGACAGGTGAAAACGGAGACTTTTGAAAACCATGATGTAAATCGCAGCATCTATCACCTTTACTGCGCCTTTCAATAACATGTGGAATTTGAAATTCAAATTTCCACCAACTGTTGCGTTTTACACTGCCGTCAATCATCTTAGCTTACCTCTCAAGAAACAGATCTTCACTTCAATGAGTTCTAAAGGTCACGTCCGTGCATTATGATTGGTAGATTTCGATCCATTTTGTTTGTTCCTTTTTTCATGGTCCGTTGGCTTTCGTATTAATTCTGATTGACGGCAGCGAATAACGCAACCGTTGGTGGAGATTTGAATTTCAAATTCCGCATGTTATTCAAAGGCGCAGTAACACATGCACAATCCCCGGGCCCAGTCGTTTTCATCGTTTTCGACCGTTTTAGTGTGGACAGGTGGAAATGATGCAAAAATGCTAGTGTGGGTGAAAATATTTTGCTTCGATTTCTTCGAGATGAAAACGGAGACTTTTGAAAACGCATTAGTGTGATCGGGGCCTTAGTGTACGTTTTATCAAATCAGGTCACAAATACCAAAGAACATTCAAAGAATACTTGGATCTTTGAAACGCTGTTTGGTTCAGTATTAACAGTGAGTTTCTTTTTCCAGAACAAAAAATTCCTTTTTCTTTTCTTGATAAACAAGCGATGAGTTATTTGTGAAGTGAGCAAGATTGGAAATATGACAGCTTTAACTGACGTTTTCATACTTTGCAAATGTTTTTCTTGTTAGTGGCCGCTTTTCCAGACCTAAATATTTCTCTATTTTGCACAACAATGCCACACAAAGCAAACTTATGACAATGAATAACAAAAGCATAGACGCACGCGTCACTGACGCGTATATAGACGCATCAGCGAGAATACATATACGCGTCAGACGTGCGTTGCGTCTGCGATGTTCGCTTAATTCTGACCTGCACTGTAACAGAAATTTAAGTTTCTCTGTTCCATCGTAAACTCCCCTTTTGTCAATTTCCACTTTAAACGCTGCTTTGAATATGGAGTACTCCAGTGGATTTCCGCTGAATTTCATGATGTTCGGTTTGACTATTTTAATGAAAGCTGGAAGCATTTTCTCAAACAGTTCATCCACATGTAAGTTTGACACACTTGGGCTCCCTGTGGCACAGTTTTCCCGCCAAGCTGGTTCCTTTTTACCACATGATTCGCTTGTTTCTCGTTTACTTGGATTAATTTCCCTTTCTGCTGCTTCCCCTGAATTAAAATGCTTTCCTTGTTCGCCAGGTCGTTTGTCACCAGTAATATTCTGATTGTTAGGAGCCGAATTCAACTCTAAGCGCGAGACACGATCGTGTATTCTATCAATCGGCAATTCGCTCAGCTCTTCATCATCAATATCTCCATTGTTAGACAAACGTTCCTCTCGGGCCATTGCATCTTCGTACTGATACTCTAATCTTGATTCTTCGGCTCTTTTCTTAAGTTCCAGAAGCTTTGCACGTTGCTGTGCTTCGTCGCGTAAGAGTTTGATTTCTTCTTCGCACTCTCGCTCGGCCATTTTTAGCTCCAGGGCAAGCTTTCTTTCGCAAAATTGAACTCTTGCTCGACTTAGATGAAGTCGTGGACATATTAGACGTAAAAAGTGGCAGTGTTTGGTTTCTCCGTCCGTTGTCACTCATTTCGATGTAGATTTGGACGAGTCTTTCGTATGTCATTCACAGTTGATGTTGTTGTTGATGAACACGCTTACCGCTCGGCGGTTCAATAATTTTCTCACTTGACGCTTGAACTCACTGGATATCCGGCGCATAAAGAACCAAATGTCGATGGGACGACATTTAACACAACTCGATGGTTCGAACAAAACAGATTTGATGACGAATTACTCTGCTTTACACTTCAGAACAATGTGCACGCTTTACAAAACTCGAACTCACAACACAACTCTATCACGTGACCGAAAGCGGGAAGCACACTTTCGGTCCACTTTGGCCGCGCACGCTCGTTTATTCGATCGGCGTCACGTTTTCGCCTGCTTCCCTGTGGAAGCACACGCTTATTAAATATATTTCCTTTCTCGTGCACACGCTTTAAGAACGGGGAAGGTTCATGTTGTGTTGTTGTTCATGTGTTATTGTCTCATGCGACCGCATTCCGGTGAGTCCGGTGAGTCCGGTAGACTTTCACGACGACAGGTCGTTTAACAGGTCGTGTAGAACCGAGCACACGCTTAATATGTTTCCTTTCTCGTGCACACGCTTTAAGAACGAGGAAGGTTCATGTTCTGTTGTTGTCTTACGCAACCACACTTTCGGTCCACTTTGGCGCGCTTGTTTATTCGTTCGGCGTCACGTTTTCGCCTGCTTTCCTGTGAAAAAGCGTGTTTGTGGCCTCACACTTTTAGAACGAGGTAAACATGCATATTTGTCTTGTTTGTCCCAGCACGCTCGTTTGTTTCGTGTTGTTTATTTTTTCAGTCTCTCACGAATTTCCTTTCTCGTGCACACGCTTTAAGAACGAGGAAGGTTCATGTTGTGTTGTTGTTCATGTGTTATTGTCTCATGCGACCGCAATTCCGGTGAGTCCGGTAGACTTTCACGACGACAGGTCGTGTAGAACCGAGCACACGCTTAATATGTTTCCTTTCTCGTGCACACGCTTTAAGAACGAGGAAGGTTCATGTTGTGTTGTTGTCTTACGCAACCACACTTTCGGTTCACTTTGGCGCGCTTGTTTATTCGTTCGGCGTCACGTTTTCGCCTGCTTTCCTGTGGAAAAGCGTGTTTGTGGCCTCACACTTTTAGAACGAGGTAAACATGCATATTTGTCTTGTTTGTCCCAGCACGCTCGTTTGTTTCGTGTTGTTTATTTTTTCAGTCTCTCGCGAACTGACTTCTCCGTGAGACGGGTCGACTGTTGTTGCGACGAGTCGTCACGACCTGGTCGGGTCGTCACGATCCGTCAACTTATTTCACCCCCACTCCATCTGCAATGCTGACTTCCGGTAAGTGTAGATAACTTCCGTTTCGAACTTCACGACCTGACTTCCGGTAAGACGGGTCGTCTCAAAGGGGTGACGACCCGAATCAGTTGGTGTATATTGGACATGACTGTGAGTTTGACCAGTTTTTTAAATATGATTTTTTCGCGTACGTCACCTCAAGCCCAAAGTTTCCTCAGGCAAATAGAGAAGCCGGGCGTGCAGTACAAACATTGAAGAACGCACTCAAGAAGGAGAGAAATACCCAGACAAAGCTATGATGTCGTATAGAGCAACACTATTGGAGAACGGATACATCCCAGCAGAAATTCTCACCAACAGAAAGATCCGAACAACTGTGCCTATGTTCCCCGACCAAACCATCAAGGCCTCGCCTGGAGAAAGTTAAGGAGTCTGAACCGAGAAAGCAATCTAACTGGCACAAACAAACCTGCCATAGTCGAGTCATCGATGCATTGAACTTCCCAAGTTAAGTACTCTGAAACCGCGTTGGTTGTTGTCCATGCAGTAAACACCAGCAGTGGTCACAGAGAAAGCCCCAACACCAAGGTCCTACATCGAAGTTGTTAGTCCTATCTGACGTAATCCGCGTCGACATCTCGTTGCCAGGCCAGAAAGTACCATCAAGGACATTCCCTTGATGGGAGGGGTTACAAGGGAATGCTTCTTTGCATCTTTTGGAAGAAGGATATGAGATGTTCGGACTGTTTTGAATGATTTCACGTATTTTATGTGGGACTGTATTGCATTTCACTACAATTAAATGGAATCCTACCTGACTATGTCTTTGCAGATGTTTCGACGGCTTGAATACAAATGCATTTTCATTAACATGCATATCACAATGAAAGTTGCCTTTTCTTCAGGGCCCGGTTGTTCAACTCATCGCTGACGCTATTGGAGCATGCGTATTGAACAGAAAAAACGTCCGAGCAGAGCCTGGTGATGAAAACGCATCTTTGGATCATCGTTTTTTAGCCCCTAGTGTGGACGCTCGAAAACGATGTGAAAACGTTAGTGTGGACGCAGATCTTTTTATCCGTTTTCTGGGAACCAAAAACGGAGGTTTTCAAAAACGCATTAGTGTGGACGGGGCCTTAACCTGATAGACATATGGGCCCGGTTGTTCAAAATCCTGATTAAACTAATCGCCGATATAGCCTAATCGTCGATTAAATTTCCTAATCGTGAGTTAGCTAATCGCGGGTTAAAAAACGGTTGTTCAAAGGGAGATAAGTCGGCCGATTAACTAATCCGCGATTAAGCGTAAAATGAATTATATTAATTAATTATAATTTATTTGCGCCAGTTTACGTCATAAAATTGCGGGAAATCTTTTTATCAAAATGGCTTCCCCAGCGAAAAAAGTACGCAAAGCAAACTTTTCTCCTTCAGAAATTTCCGTTTTAACGGAAAAATTTGAAGAACACATGGACATTCTGCAAAGCAAATTTACAACCAGTGTAACGAATGCCAAGAAGAACAAGATCTGGGAAGAGATAACGGAGGCCGTAAACGCCGTCGGCGTGACCGCAAGAACAACACAGGAGGTACGGGACAAGTGGAAAAACCTTCAAAGCAACGCAAAAAGAAAGTTCAGTTCCTTTAAAAGTGAACAGAGGAAGATCGGAGCGGAGAGAGGGTGATTTCGGTTGGTTTTACAACGAAGATTATCTGCCAAAAGGTCGGTAATATACAGTATAGACTCCTCTCCAAAGCGATACCTTGCCCTTAATTCTTCATCTCTATATCCATCAATTGTAAACCCGATGTTCCTAAACTCTCTCCGCTTTCTTTTGTTTCGCCCGTCAACACCAACACAAACATACAACAAGTCAGCCATTTTGCTGTGATTTTATTTTGTTTAATCGGCCGATTAAGGAATAATCCACCAAGTGAGTAGGGTTAGATTTAACCCTTCGTTTAATCCACTGACACCTGAACCGCCCTTACAAGACTCCACTGCTTTAAAAAATTGTAACTTTCTCAATCGTGCGAACATTGCCTTAACTAGCAGTTGTGAGCATTGACTAGAAAGTCTTTCAAATTGTGACCCAATAAACACAAAAAAGTCAGCGATTTTTGCAGAATATCAGCGTTTGAATTTGGACAATAACAAAAATTACCGTTTTTAACGTCATAGAAAAACAACAAAAATCACGTTTTTGCCTTTAGTTTTTTTTATTCAAATCATCGTGGCAAACCCAAAAGTCAACATTTACAGCAAAATTCAGTCCTAGTTCTAGCTTAGCAGTGAATTTTTTTGCTCTTATTCGTTGCTCGGGCCGAGCTACAGCTTCTTATTCTAGTGCATACTCACCTTGCCTCGATTTTCAACATCACCACCGCACTGCATGCTGGGAAATAACGAGATTTTTTGATAGCGTTCCTTCCGTCCTCCACACATTTCATATTTATACTGCTGGTTGTGTTCTTTAGTGGTCGCAACTTCCAAAATATGCCAGGGTAGGTCGAGAAATTCATCCAGAGTCGAGTCCAAAGGCTACTTCGTTTCGTGGCGGCCATTTTTCCAGTTCAACGAGCAACAAGCCAAATTCGTTCACGAAGTACAACACCTAACTCGGTTCATTGAGAAAGTGGACTCTGAACTACCTTCAAGCTTAATGATGCTCATCAGGCAGCTACTAAAGATGAAAAATGGCTGTGAACTTACCAAAAATCGCAGAAACATGATATTGAAGTCTTTATTGAGAACGAACGAAGCAAAATGCCAACGTCACAATGACGTTTCCAGTAAACTCGAGCCTTCAGTGTTTTAGAACAGCAGCACTTTCAATGGTAACTCCAAAATCCTATGGGGCGTGTGTATGCAGAAAATCACTCAAAAACGTAAAAATCCTCAGGTGTCAATGGGTTAATCGTTGGTTAGGGATAATCGGGCTTTGAACAACATAAACTAATCGGCGATTAAAATTTAATCGTGGATTAGCGCTAATCGCGGTTTCGAACAACCGGGCTCTGGAGTAAATAAAAAACCTGTAAAGAGCATGTAACATTTGTTTAGGCGAGGTTTCGCCTAATTTTAGTAATTTTAATTTACACTTTTATCTGTCAAAATTCTTTTGTTCGCTGATACGAAACAGGACTCGAAACGGAACCAGTGGTCACGTACACAAGAGCTATATATTGCTTGTCTTGATTTAAATCCAACAATTTCATCGCTCTTTTCTCAAGCGAAACAAAATCAGAAAAATGTTAGGTTTGTCTGTGGCGGTAAAGAAGTACAAAGCGAAGACTCTGGTACCATGTTAATATGCTGAAGTGTACTATATTTAGCCAACAGAGAAGAAGAACCTTCGTCCATGACATTCCATGGTCAACTGATTTCTATCGCCGCTTGTACATATTGAGATATTTAGACGTACGATTTCAGAAAAGGAAAAATAACCGGGCCAAAATCAAGTCAAATAGATTATTTACATATGTGAAAAATCTGAGACCATTTGGTGAACACAGCACTGCAGGATTGAATGGATTCGACGATGATGGCGAAAACTTGAAAAACAGCCACCGGACGTTTTTCAAGATTGTAGCTTGCGTGACACCTCGCGACATTAGCAAGCGAAATTCATTCAACAGACTATAAGCAGTGACCCGAACTCCTGACCTTTTGCGATGCGATTTGTCTGCGAAAACGTCATCAGTCAAACTTATTTCAACTTGGCTTCCCCCTCTCTTGTTAATAAATGTATAACCATCGTCAAATTTCGTCTGCTTTAGACGAGAAAAAAATAGTTCTCCCCAAGTAAATGTAATTTTGAGATAACAAAAGGCCAGAATTTAAAACTCAAGACAACTCAAGGTAACGCGATACAAAAGCGAACTTAAACACGGGGCGCCGAGGCTGACGAACAGACCACCTAGTGGAAAAATATAATGATTTGTTTGGAACTTTATCGTTTCTAAAAATTGCCTAAAGGCCCTGTCACACTATTGCGTATTAAAGAAACGTATGAGTTGCGTATGAAAATTCATAAAATAATTTTCATACGCACAATGTTCCCTTGAAAATATAGCGTATGACCAGCGTACTTGACCTATGAGTAACGTACTAGCGTAACTCTCGCGTATTCAGCATATGCCTAGCGTATTCTTAGCGTATAAACCGTACGCCCAAATACGCACACAATTTTTAAGCATGCTTAAAAAAATTTTTCTCCCTCAACGTATGCCAGCTTATGCCACTGTATGCGACCGTGCTTGAAACGTATACAACCTATGCCTAACGTACCCCTAGCGTATGTCAGCGTATAAGTGATATTTTTCATACGCTGGCATACGCTAGTACGATACGCAATAGTGTGACAGGGTCATAAAATGCGACTTAGAGGCTCCACGAGGACAGTCAAGAAACAACACATAGACCGAACATTTGATGTGGTTGACATTTTCGTTCGCTTACTAAACCAACGATACGTTCCATAGAAATTTTTATATTTATTTTCCAAGTATTTTGCACTGAGTGGTGTGCTCGTAGGCCTGGGTCCCTGTGATTTATAACTGAATGAAAGATTGTTCTTGTAAATGTCACAAAGGCAAGTATTAGTAATGCCAGATGGTTCGATGAGGAGAGCGAGTGAAACTAGTCGAATAAAAGTCGTTAACATGTAGAATTAGAGGGTGACATTGCAGGTAGCAATACTTCTAGAATATCTAGGCACTCACTCGCGGTCAAGATCATGGATGTATAGAGGAATAAGGTTCGATCAGTTTCTTCCTGACCTTTCCTATTCATGCGGATTATCCGGCGGCTCAAAACGTCAAAGCTGATTAAAAAAAATTCAATTTCATTGTTGTCTCACAGCTGTGACGTATCATCACGTGATCAAAAATCAAAGTGTTCATGGCAGCGACATACGCAGTTTACAGAGTTTACACATGTAACATTTGAATTTTCGAGTAAAGAAGTTTCTCCAGTCGGACGTTTTGCCGTCCTCCGTGTTTAGGAAGTTGCCCTTTTATAACAGAGGATTATTTTAATATCGCATGGTTATTTTCCTTATGAATTTCGTTAGTCTGCAGAGACTGCAGACTGGTTCCTGATTTCAGTATGCGTTGCAATGGATGATATGGAGGTAGGTTGTGTGAGTATTTCTCGAAACCGTTGTTTTATACGACAGTTTTGAAATGATTAATTTTAAAAAAAATGTTTTAAATTTAATATTCAGTAATCAAACATCATCGAATTGTCAGTGGTGTGCAGGCATTTAATATGAAATATGATCAGAAATTGGTCCATTTCTGTCCGTGTGTTCCAGCCTTCGTTCTACACTGGCCACCTTACTGGCTTGCAGTCGTTCTTAAAGATCGACTGTTGCCAAATTGACCATCATGATTTCAGGAGGAAAGCTTTCTTTTAACGTGTTAACGACTATTACTAATCTAACAGTTGAACGTTTTTATAAGTTTTAGCCCGGAGCTTGTTCGTATCGGGGTCATGTACTTTCAGTTTGATGTCTGTGTTTGCATGGTAACGCAGTTGGCACATAAAGAGACACAATGGGCCTACTATAAATTAAACACGAACTGTGTGACCGTTTCATGATCTTTAAAATTTAAAGTAAATACAGTCAACTCCCTCGTAAGCGGACACCCTCGGGAATTGAAAAAAGTGTCCGTTAGTAGAGCTGTCCGCTTACGAGAATTATTCCCATAAGCCGGAGACCAAAGAAAAATAGGGTGGATGTACGCTTACGGGAGAGTTAATTAGCGGGTGTTAATTATGTTTTATTGGGTAGACAAAAATAATAACTGAAGATATAAAGCGAAACTCTTTATTAATGTCAAATGTTAAAACTCGAAAAAAAAGAAAAGAAATATATACAGTATAACCCTTCTATATTTAACAAAAAGTTAAACGGGACTTATTGCTGCCGTCCATACATGTAACTTTGGTGCTTCTTAAAAACATCCCATTAACAAACAAGTATATCGTGACCAGAGAAGGTTTGCTTATATATTATTATACATGGGGTGTCCGCTTAGGAGAGAGCGTAAACAAAAGAAAAATCCAATTTTCAAAGTGCCCGCGTCCGCTTACGAGAGAGTGTCCGCTCACGGGAATGTGTAAAATACAGAGTTTGACTGGGAAGTAAAACGGGGATTTGAAAAGGCGTCCGTAACTAGAGCTGTCCGCTTACGAGAGTGTCCGTTAGCGGGGAGTTGACTGTACATGGGAATACCGAAAGGCTTATCTTACATGTATCGTCGAATATTGCGAAGGATATGTACATATCAGTTCTAGATCAGTAAACGCAATCTTTCTTTGAATGTTGTGCATTCAACTTCAGATCAACGAATTGTTTCGCCAAATAGCTGTTCGGATACCAACCTCAGATTTTTGAACTGCATTAAAATGATTATTTAAGGTTTTCGGACGAAATATATACAAAAATTACGCCAGACGTTTTTGAGAGAACGAAGAATGCTATTTCTGGCTCTCAGAAAGTCCAGCTAAAATCTACCCCAAACTGAATACCTATACGGGTATGTGCCGCCCAACGGGGTCGTGATTTTGGGACTCCTGATCTAGAACGGGGTATCCTTTTTAGAGACGTTTCCTAGAACGGTGTGTAATATTTCGAACGCACGAAAGCTTCAGATTATCAGCAGCCATTTTCCCTAGAACGGGGTATTAAAAGTTGACCTATTTCTAGAACGGGGTATCATTTTGAGTGCAAATTCTTTCTAAAACGGGGTCCAAGGCGGCATATACCCACCCAAAATATACCCGAGTACCCCTCTCCTCCCCCCCCCGGAAAAATAACTACCTTGAAAAGATTTTGGAAATGATACTTGAGCTAACTTTTTTTAAAGATTTTGTACCTGATACTTTCGGCCTGTTGAATTAACTATGAAAGCATCCGAACAGATCGAAAATTAGTGGTTGATATAAATATCGCTTTAAACAGCATTAAATAATCAAATAGAAAACATATACATGACTTTCTAAAGCCTTTGATCATTTCTGGTGAACTTTGCTCGTTGAGTGTCCCTGTGTATTGTCCTTGCGGCTGAAAACGGCAAATTTTGGCGATCTGAAGGGTTTTGTGACGGTCGTTTAGCTGTGCATTTAGTCGTCTCTGTACTGTTATGCCCAGGTAAACAACCAACGCAAAACCCTTCAACTCCCCAAAATTCACCGTTTTCAGCCGCAAACTGAATACGCAAAAATACGATCGTGCAAACCTTTCAGTTTCCAATACATTTCCTCACAAAGTTTGCGGGATTGTCGAGAAATGAGGCCAAATTTATTTTTTTTTTTTTTACCCTTTTCACTTTTATGTTTTTCTTCCTTTTTCGTTTTAGGAAAACAGCCGAGCTCAAAACTACAAATTGTTTCAAATGTGAAGTCATGGATTTGTTCAAAGATTACATAGCTGTAATCCCAAAGTCCCAGACTTGTCTTGGACGTGTGCAGTTCCTGATTGCGTTCGCATCCTGGATTGGCGTGATCGGCAGTTTAAACAAATACTACTCTGAAGACAAGAAAAGTTTTAAATGTGTAAGTGATGAAGATTTGAGTACACTTATCTTGCTCTGTTACAGTCAATTTGACGAAGAGTACAACAGCCCTTTTCCCCAGTTCATATTCGCTATCATAAATGGATGTACATTAGTTGGCTTTTGGATCGTCTTCGCTTTGTGCTTGGGCCCGCGATTTGTTTTTTTCAAAAGAAGAGCGGAGGTGGCCCGTGCATCGGACGGACCTCGACAGCTACGCATAGGTGATAGACAAAGCCACAAGAATAAGGTCAATGGCGATTTCTGTTCCTATATACTTCAGATTGTCATTAGAATTATATTCTTAATTATAATGGTTGCTTTACTACTCTCGTATCAGACATTTCAATTTCCCCGAACTTTTAACTGTCAATTAACAAGGGAAAAAGACAAAATTAATGCATCGTCAATATGTTTTGACGCATATTTCACAGACAAATATGACAGTAATATTGCCATGCTCGCTTTGGATTTAATCCTGATCCTTCTTGCCGTTGTGGAAGCTGTTGTCCTACTGACCAAAGTCAATTGGGGCAGAGGACCATCGAGAGATCCGGAAAACGTCAATCTTCTCGAAACGGGTGAGCTTCCACAGCACCTCGACTGTTGTGGTTACCCTGTGCGTATTCCAACCGATACAGAATTTATTTTTTACTTGTTAAGGGAGCACCCACACGAAGATCATCTAGAAATCGATGAAACCGTGGTAAACGCTGGACAGATTTCTGATAATTTCAAGAGGACGGTTATCGAAAAAACTAAACAACTGGCTATAGCTCTGCCTCTTCATCTGCCATCCGAGTCTTTAAACACCGATAAAGTGTACACAACGACGGTCTTGCGAAGCGAAAAAGCAAACAGCCCACAAAATGCCGGTACTGATACCAAACAACTCATGCTGGGCGAAATTTTCAACGAAGAGAATGGAAATTCATCGAGAGAAGTGAAGAATATTCTGATTTATGGATGTGCGGGTGTAGGAAAATCGATGCTTTGTCAGAAGCTTATCCGTGACTGGGCAACCGGTAAGCTTTTTTCTTCTGGCGTTGAACCCGGAATATTTTCATTCGTGTTTCTTTTGAAATTCCAAGAACTTAATGACATAACAGAGAACATCTCTCTAAGCCGGCTGCTCAACTGTTCGCCTTTCAGTCCAGGAATTGACGATGAAACCTGCCGATATATCTTGAGGTCCATGCCTTCATCGGTTCTCATCATTTTTGACGGGATCGATCAGTTTCACTCTCTGTCGTGTTGCGCTGGAGACCTTCTTAATTACGATGACGACAGCGAAGCTAAAATGCCCGTGTCGGCATGGTACGCTAAACTGGTGTCTGGAAAGGTTATGAAGGAGTGTACAGTCGTGACAACAGCCCGGCCAAATGCGGTGAACAGTTTTCCGAGACGCTTTGAATTTGACAAAGTGGTGAAGCTTTGTGGTTTTACCCTCGAAAAGGCAAAGTCGTTCATCGGCAAACTTTTAGAAAGTGAACCGGAAGCCAGAAATCGAGTCCTCGAACATATTTCGAGCAACAAGAGTATCGAAGCCCTTGTTTGCATTCCGGAAAACTGCATCATCATTTGTTGCTCTTTTTTGTACAAAGTAAGACGGGCTAATAAGAGCGAAAAGATGTCGCGATCGTCTACTTTGACGGAACTATGTGATGGTTTGCTTGGGGGGTTGCTGCACCTTTTCACTGTGCTGCACATCCCAAGATGCGTTGGGAAAAGTCCTGAGTTCTTCCCTCACGCAGCTTTTGAGAAGCTATTTGCTCTGGCATACAAAGGCATCGAATCAGATAAGTCCCTGTTTACTAGAAGAGATTTGGAAGAGTTTGCCCTTCCGGAGGAAGGAATCGATCCTCTTATTGAAAGCGGTCTTCTCCAGTGCCTCCCATTGACCCAAACTGGTCCAGCCTGCTTTGAGACGCAATACTGTTTCCATTCTATCTTGCAAGAGTTCTTGGCAGCAAAGCATCTTGAGATCAAACTCTTTAGTAATGAACAAGAGTTTGCAAGTGTCATGAAGGCAGTCGGAATGAGCACAAAATGGGACATGGTCATACAGTTTGTGGTTGGGCTGTTAAAGAGTTATGCAAAGATGAGCTACTTTATTCGAGGTCTGCGAAACAATCTCCCTCATTTCAATGTTCGAAGCGAAGGTGAACAACTTCTTCTGGCAGCAAGATGTTGTTTTGAGCACAACGATGATTCGATAACTACCACGGAGCTGGCAGCAAACATCCAAGGATGTATTGATGTGAGTGGCTGCTCTGCGAGTGCATCTGACAACAGAGTCATACTCTATCTTCTCTCTCGATGTACAAAAGGTGCAATAAGCACTCTTCGAATGTTCAACAATAAAGTTGGAAGCAAGGAATGTCAAGAACTTGCCAACCTAATGGCTTCTGGTCATGGCCCCACTAAGGAGTTATATCTTAGCAACAACCTTGATATTGGAGACGATGGCATTGGACATTTATGTCAAGGTCTGCGAAACGACCATTGCTCCGAGTTACAGCATCTTAATCTGAGTGGAAATGGTATTAGTAGAAGAGGCATTGAATGGCTCTTAGATGCTCTAAAGAAATCTCCATGTCAGCTCAAAATGTTAAACCTCGCCTACAACGAATTCGATTATACCAATGCTTTTCAGTTGTCAAGAATGCTCGTTGATGGTACCTTGCCCTTAGAAAGCCTTTCCCTTGCAAGTTGCAGGGTGGACGATTGTGTTGTCGCGTATTTGGTGGACCCATTGATTGACAGCAGCTGTCATTTGCAGGATTTAGACTTGAGTGATAACAACTTCTCCGACAACGGAATCATTTATTTGGCCGTAGCGCTAAGAGAAAGAGAAGGCTGTCTTCAGTCATTGAAGTTACGTGGTAATCGCCTAATGGATGAATCCGTTATGGCCTTGTCTCGAAGCCTTGCTAGCCCACTCTGCACAATACAAAGCTTAGACTTAGCTTCAACTGGCATAACTGACATCGGTGCAAAACACATTGCTACAGCACTACAGAGTGGATCCTGCAATCTGAACTGTCTAGACCTCAGCGCAAACAGTTTTGGTCATTCAGGATGTGCTTCAATTGCCACCGCAGCTGCATCTGTTAATAGCCCGTTGCAGGTACTGATGATGAACGAGAACAGAATTTCTGATTTTGAAGCTTTGCTTTTCATAAACTGTTTCAAAAGACCGAAACCTAATAACCTCAGATCACTTTACCTTAACGATAACTGCATCAGTGAACAACGCAAGAGTGAACTTTTGTGTTCCTTCTTAGATGTTGAGGCGATTTACTGGGAACAATCCTGTGGAAAGCTCGACATTTAAACGTTCTTTACTCTTCAGACTCTTGATTATTAACTGAAGAGACTCACACCAACAGGCCTTATTCACGATAACCGCCATGTTGGTTTTTATATTATTATGCAAATATACCACGTGATTTCTGAGGGGGCAAACAACTCAAACTCGGGAGATTTCAAACCAGTTGTTTATTATGCTGATATTTTTTCGGAGCTAATGCATTTTTACAGCGTTACAGTAGTTAATATAGTTACATTTAAGTTATTTTCGTCGCTTTAGTAACAAGTAAACAGTCTGCGTAGTTAACAAAACAAATGCAAGTCAGATATAGAGCGGCCATTCCAAACTTCTAATAAAACTCATAACTGCCAATTGCAACTATCTAGCTCTCAAATATGATTTTTACAAGGATACTTCACTGTTAGAAAGAACGGATCTTCCGAAAATTGTTCTTTTATCCATTGTTTGTCCCCTGGCAGAGCACGTGGCTAATTTTCATCATCATGTTGCGTCATGTCCAACATGGCGGCTATCATGAATAAGGCCTACTGTAATACCATAGATATGAATTTTTCTTCTTCTAACACGAGATTCAAGGTAGAATTCGAAAGATAGATTTCGTAAGGTATGTAGGGCACTTTTCAGTCCCAACTGAAATAGCCTGACCCTGTATTTTTTTTTTTGCGCATCTATAGTAAATGGCACCACTGTGGTTATACTATTACCACTCAAAAAAGGCTCTTCAGATTTACTTTTTTGTGGTGCTGTTTCCTTTACAGTGTTCCATACAAAGAAATTAGAGAATTTCTTTCAGGCATATACGCGGGAACTCTTAGCAGTGCGACGGTTTCAATTCACTAATATATTGATTAACTCACTTATAAAACCATGGTTATAAAAAGCGCGCACGGATTGGGTGACATAGCCATGACGTCATGTCTTTTTTTTCGTTGCAGCTGATTGGTTGCTGTAAATTTTTTCGATATGCTGCTTTTAAACTCGCGAATACGCAAAGCGTAATGAACGAGTTATAGCAGACGGGACAAATAAGCAATTTTTCACTCCATCGGCTGTCAACTTTTATTGGTTATTCCGCTGACCAGTGCGGCCTTTTAACGTTCCAAATGCAAAGAAATATAGATTGTAAATACTCGACCGCCGAAAAAGAGGAGATTATGAACGCGATTCACTGAAGTTTAGAGTCCTTTGAAGAAAAGTTAAAACCGATCTGCGGACTTCAAATGGATTTTTCAACGTAAACACGGTTTAAATATTAAAATTTAAATATTTTAAATGTTACTTAAAATATTTAATTTTACTTTTGGATTAGCTGATCTAGTGGTGTAAGGCGCTGTACTTTTCTCAACTAGGGCTACGCTGGTCCGTTCCTTTCTTTTATTTTTAAACGGAAATTTCATAAAGTTGGCAACCTTTATCGAAAGTCTTACTTTAAGTACTTTATTTCTAAAATTGCGACCCAAAACATTCGACTCTGAAGAAAAACCTGTGGCAATTTTTGTCATTAAAGTTATTTACCGAGGTGACGCCACTTAAAGTGAACTTGTTCCTCAAGTGCACCCCTTTATATATAATGAACTTAATTTTTGGGTGAAGAATCTCTTATCTAGAGCGTTTCGTATTCACGAGTTGGCTCATAGGAGCCTTTGATTGCTCACTTGGATGGCCTTTTTCAGCGAACAAAGCTATATCATTTACATCTATATTTTACATCCATAGTTTATTAACTGAAAGCCAGGCAAAACTTTCGTAGATGGTCGTTTCATTTCATGTATGATGTAATTTTCCTCCGTTTTACAAAAGGGCGGCGGGCTAGGAAAAAAAGTTACATGTGATATAATCACGGAACTAATAGTACGGACACAGGTACTTTTTCTATAACAGAAAGTAGGAAGGTGAAGTATGTCCCTGTTGAAACCATATCACTACTAAGTGTGCCATATGGCACACGATGCCATAACATGCTCAATATTTAGACAATTTGTGTGAAATTTGCACCACCCAGACCCTAGGTTCCTCTCCTAGATACGCCGTCTTCTGGAGTTTTGAATTGCGTGAATGCGAAGATAAAACGTGTTTCATTTGAATAACCTTTTCTGTTGGACTTTTAGATGATAACAAAGAATAATACTTTATAGGATTTCAGATGTGAAGATAACCCACCCCGGATAAGTAATATATGACTTGACATAATAAAACGCATTTCATTTTCCATGATCGCTTTTGAGTAGTACTTAGTATATTCATGTCGGCATTGCTTTCCAAACTTTTATATTGGACGCCATTCGAGGTTAAAGTTGTGCAAAACAGATAACATACATACTTTAAATCGTGACAATGTTTCTTAGTTTGGATAAGAAAAGTATTTGTTGACAGAATAAGAGCGCCGGAGGTTAAAACTTCAGAATATTTAAAACAGATTGAAGTTGAGATAATTTCAGGAACAGTAATGCGTCAAATCTTCCGGCCTTGGCCTGATCGAGGGAAAAAAAGCAATAATGTAAGAAACTCCCTCAACTATTTCCGCCGGGTCCTTAAGTCCCTTTCCCACATACACGAATTTTCGTACGGTCGATCACGATTTTGGAATTTTTAAAAATCGCGGTCTACCCTGGCAATTTGTGCGCGAATCACCAAGATGCTGTTGCGCTCGACCACGGCAGCGCTACGGTGGTACTACGATGCTACTACGAAGGTGTTACGTTTGTCTAAAAATTTGTTTGTGCTACGATGCACCACGATTTTTTTTAACATGTCAAAAAAATCTTGGTCCTTTCAGGTGTCGTCACGGTCCATTAAGGCGCACCACGAATTGCTACGGTCGACCACGAATTTCGTCCCGACGCCACTGCGATTTTTAAAAATTAAAAAATCGCGATCGACCGTACGAAAATTCGTGTATGTGGGAAAGGGGCTTAAGTTGAGAAACCAACCCAACAACATCACAAGTGAAAGTACACAAACATTCTGGAGAAGACGCTGCCAAACAAATACGGCCTAGATAATTTTTTTACTGTAATTAATCGTGTCAAGGACTCATTCGGATATTTTTAACACAAAGTCGGCAAAGTCATGATTCCACCAGCTATACCGCTTGTTTACATCATGAATGGGGAGAAGAATCAGCGAAGAATGTTATGGGGAGGTATACATAAGTTGGGAATGGCAATGAGTTGACTTATTAAAAAATAATCCAGACGATTCATTATAGCTTAGTTACTAGCATGGGGAACAAATGTATGTTGGACTGAAAATTCTACGGACCAGATGAAGGAAGGCTCGTTTTACTCCGTTCACTCGGGTTCAGTAATTTTTTACCTCCCGGGAAAAGAAAGAAGAGAGTCTTTTTGGAGGCTGAGCGCGGGCTCATTTCCCCAAAAGAAGCTGATTATCGAGCCTAGATGAAGGGCTAAGCCAGAAATTTCCATTCGAATTTGGAAATTAATTATATTTGGGAGAAACTTATGATAACGAACGATTGCCAACCATCGTTAGCGAGGCCAATTTGTTCAACAAGCCTTAGATTTTATCACCAGGCAGAGTTCGATTAACGTACGTATCAAATGCTTTATGAAGTTCAAGTTCCCTGAACTTGTTTCTGTTGGGAAATCGAGGGAAAAATTCCTTGGTGACTACAAAAGATGTCTCAATGCCTGTTTCCATCTTCCAGTTCAATGTGCAGACCTCTCGAATGGTGCGTGGGAAATTTTCCGCATGCTCAATTAATATAAATACTGGTTGTATGATAACGTATAATGCTTCTTTTCAATAAGAGAAATCTGCCTTTTGGGTTCAGAGAGTTGACTGAAGTCGTCACGGCGACAGAAGAAAGAAAGAACAGTAATTGTCTTCGTCGCGACTAACCGAGTCACTCTTACCTGCCTTCACAATAATTTTTTCCTGTCTAATCCCAGGTTAATTCGTCCAACCCTACCAGTTAAAAGGGGCCGTAAGGCGGTTTCGCGTAAAACGTGATCGAGTGTTTTTAATCAATTTCTGTGATCTGTGATCATATGAAATTAACTTCCGTGGACTCTGAATGGCATGCTTGCCATGTTACGTGAAACTCAAAATTAATTTTTCGATATCAGTGATTCAATTGACAAGGTGACCTGCACTTTTCCGTGAAAAGTAACCTTCTTAGCAGTTCGTGGGGTTTCAACAATAGGCCACTTCGAAAATTCTATAATACTCTTTAAAGTGCAGGTTTGGGTGGTGCTTGATGTAAGCCTAATTTTACCAATTTCTTTTGTTTGCAGCACGAACTACACGTGCTATGCTTCAACTTCTTGGCAATTTGCATACGGTGCACATTTGTTTACGAACACACGATGCTACGTCCTAGCATTCCTACATGTACTCTAAATTCCATTGTGCCATTCTAACAAAGGAGACTTGAATAATTACACCCCGGTGAGGCTGAGCCTGCACAAAAAATATTATTATGGTTTTTTCGAAACGGACTATTGTTGAACACAAGAAAAAATAGCTTCCAAATGAAAACATGGTTATAATTCTTGGTAGAGAATAAGAAAAAAGGGACCCCCGAACCCCTTAGTCTCCCTAGTGAAATATTTTTATCCTGTATCTGTCATAAACGATTGAAAAGAAAAACGCAACGGTTGGCAGATACAGCCTTTTCGAGTGTCATATTCATTTGCTTTACTTACTTTAGAGGCGTGGTTTTTAGGTTTAAATTTGTGCAAAATATCACTTTAAAATGTGGTCTTTCCAGCACTGCAAAAACTGTCGAGATCGTCTATCTATAGTGCATGGCATATGTCGGGGTAAAAATTCCATCTAGTGTATGGCACTGAATGCTTTCGATCTTCGTTACGTTGACCATAGAGATGCATTTTTTTAGCTCAGGGCATATTGCAGCCAAAATTTTAATTTAAAAAGTCTTATTTATATAATTCGATTATGTTTAGTCGCATTCATTAACATTAAAATGAATAAGACAATGACGAGAAAACCTGTAAGGCGCTGAACCTCATTTAGAACAACAAAAATATTTTGGGGAAAACTACAAAAGTATCAGAAAAACAGCGCAATAGAATATTACAAAGAGCAGAATAACTTAGTTTGCTATATGCCCAGTATTTCGCCAGCTATAAATTAAAGCAAACCGTCGAACTAACGGAGGTTAAATGAATGTGAGTACCCCAATAGAAGGATAACTTTGAGCTAAGAATATTTTAATTTATGTTTCCTTATTTATTTCGTTTTCTCGCCTTTAATATTGGTTTGCACACGCAACTGTATTTGAAGACCCCGTTTTGAAATTAAAAAAAAAACCGAAGCGTTTTCTAATCTAAGATCCAGTGATAATGTAAAATTTGCTCTGTAATGCAGAGTAGGAGATACGTTAGGTGGACAAAAGAGTCATATTTTTTACATGATGAATTTCCATGGTGCATGTAATATTGAATATTGGCACCTGCCTCGTAGTGTGATTTTAACATCGAAAATAACAGCTGCTGAAAATTATTTTGCCTCTTTTGAGTTATCAGCACACGGACGAATTTTATCACCGTGCCGTTTTTAAATGTCCGCCAGGCATCAATTACATGTCGATGTAAAATTAAAATTACACAGTTGCAGTCATTCTTGTTCATATGAATTCAAACTTTAAAATCAAAATTGTCACATCTGATATTGCGGTCCGGTAAACTCTGATCATTGCCAACATCAACTGTCCTCCACAAATCGTTTAGCAATGACAGTAGAATAGAAGCAGGAAATACGCAAATTTATCAACTTGCGGGCTTTATTTGCAGTGGGTTGTGTATAATGCAGGTATTATGTATGATTGGCAGCTTTCAACGGCGGACAAACAAGTGAAATAATAAACCCCCAGAAACCAATTGTAAAATAATGAACTGGGGAGGCTTTCCGTTGTTCTTAGGACCAATAGAAAACCTGCTCTTTCGACGGCTGAGCCTTTGCCTTTATATATGAGTTGAAGTCTGTATTTGGCACACCACACGTAGAACAACTGAAGCAGTAACGAAGCCATCATCTCGCTAAAAGATACAAGTAAAGCTCATCCAGGTATGTAAAGAAACTGAACATTTTGTTATCCATACCAAAACACAATACATCTACATGTAGTATTGGCTCTTGGTATTTTTCGATTTATCCCTGCCAAATCGTTTTTATTTTGTTGTTAGTGTGGTTGATCGTTAGTGTGATGTTTTTAGACCGCTCTTTCAAACATATAACATTATCGCACTGTGAGCGAAGATAATTTCTGTAAAGTGGATCTTAAGTTTTTCCCAGAGACTCTAGCTTTTGTAATTTTTTAATACCGCATGCCAGTTATCGTTTAGTGATGTAACGTAAAACAATTTCCAAGCACGATAATTTCACATTTATCCGCAAGTCGCTTAAAACAGGTGCCCCGGACACAACAAGGACATTGTGGCCTTTTTCTGCTACCAACACAACTTTAAAGCGAGGAGGGTTATTTAAAAGTAATTTGTCTCCATACCAGTGTGAATGGAATAAAATAACTTCGTTTTGGTCATATTAGATTTGAAAAGCCACCGTCCATTAAACCTGTATGTGCGTTTTATCTGTCAAGCACAGTTCTCGGCTCTCTCAGTCTCGCGATTGCAAAATGATCGTAAATCGCGCATCGCGGGTCGTATATGTCTGGGAATGACTGAATTCTCAGTGCTTTTCAGAAAAGTTCAATAAATCTCGTCCGTCAGAATTCGCTTTTTCATCAACTGGCTGATTTCGAAAAGCCAAGCTATTACTAATATTGAGCAGTCGCGAAATTGCTAGTCGTTAGTGAAGCAGCCGGGTATTGTCAGTGGTTCAATGCCTGGAAAAAAACAAAGGCATGCAGCTGGAATATATGAAGCAACGTCCCACCGGCGATATTTATCCGGCTTGGCAAAATGTGACTCATGATCAAGTAACCAAAAGGCAATAGAATAGTTTAAACTTCACTCTTTACTGATTTCTCGCAATCAATATCAAAAATTTACAACACTGAGGCAGGGGAGAAATTAAGCTTTCAGTAGAAGTGTAAATAAAAGCATTGAACTGCCAACTATATACCACTGTAAGAAAAAAAATCCGGCATCTTTATGTCACTTGGCAAACGTTTGCTTTATATTGAAAGGATACGGCTATAGTTATTACCAAAATCCATTTTAAACATTCAAACTTTAAAAGGTGTCTGTTTGCGAACAAGTATACCAATGTTTGTCTTTTCTATTAGAAGTTAGATGTCAAAACGATAACGAAATCTACCAAACAGCGCATTTCATTTTTATCTGATCTGCTTTTTAAAGATGTAAATTATTCGGAAATATTGGTAAGCAAACGGTTAAAAATAGCACAGCGCAACAAGATATAAAGAATAGTACATGTTAGTTACACATCATTTTTTTTGTGAAAAATATTTATTCTATATACTGAGTAAAGCATAATTTGTTTAATTTCTGGAAACACTGGTGTGAAATATTGGAGCGTATGCACGATCGAATTTGTAAAGGAAATAGTGATGTTGCACATATGTGAAATTTTTAGAAAAAGATAAAAAGTGAAAAGGTTTTAAACCTAAAAGAATAATTTTAATTCTACGAAAAGCATCACACTGAATTATGCTGACTAAGAATTAAATATTATTCTGTTATCATAGTTCTGAACGGATGTTTTTTACATGTTCTGAATAATTAAGCAATTTCCTTTTAGGAAAGGGCACGCGTTTATTCGAAATACGTTGAAAGTGAGGCAAAATTTTCCTTTTTGAAAGATTTGTAGCTAATGTGAGCTGTTTTAAAAAGAGTTCGTGGTAAATCAGAGGGATTATATCCCCTGAAAAAATGATTAGCTTTAGGCTGGGAAAACGCATAATGGAATATCTCAGTATGCAGCAATAATAAAGTGTTTGTAATTTTGAAAGCAAATAACGTGTTTCGCTGACAATGCATGTGATTTTAATCTCTTGAAATTTATTCATCGGGAAATTATCGAACTCAAATACTTGATTAAGTAAAAATATAGGGTTTGATGAAACTGATGCCTAAGAAAGAAAATGTAGGGTAAATTGTTCTGGCAAAATTAATGGTTTTACGCACACAAAAAAACACGTTCAGTAAGTACCATAAACTTTGATACATTCCAATTGGAATCATGAAAGTCGAAATCCTATAACATCGGTGCTGTTTCAGTGTTATTAAAGCTTTTATTTTGCAATCAACTTCTATTCAAGAAAAACCTTAATTTATCCACCGACTTTAATCAGTTCTAGGCAAATACTTCGGGGTTATCTGCTTTTTGCAAAGAAGTAAAAATCCTTTTTTTCTAAATGATTTAAAATTAAGTTTTGTGGCGTAAAGCGGATGTTTGGAAACTGAATGAATCCGAAAGGATAGGGTAATTATTCGGTCTTCTTTGAAAATTTCTTTTGTTTCCATAATAAACTACAGGCGATCTATTAGCTCTAGCGTTTTCGGCGGCATGTTCTATGGAACCTAATGTGGGGTGTTGTGGTTATTGAACGAATGCCATACTCTTGCTTGAATTGCACAAGGTTTGCAGCAAACACCTTAATTGTTATACCCGATCGATAAATCTTTTTATAGTTTCTAGCTCAATCTTGGAAACCCGTCGAATTTTACTAAGATCAGAATGCTTATCTTCATTTCTACGTTCGGCTTCGACAGAAAAAGTGCTGTGAAAAGCACCATAACATTAGTAAACTGAACAATCATATGGTAAATTTCAGATTTAAGAGTTCTATAGCCTGCATGGCAGCAGGCTCTTATGTTTGTGTTTCGCTTGAGTCTCGAACGCGAGCGGTGAAGCTACGAGTTACAGGCCGACGCGAGCGAAATGAGAAGAGGACGCTCGGATATAAAGAAACGCGCCCGAAACCCAAATGAAAGGGCCTGCTAGCAGGCTAAGCGTTATAATATGGAAAAGACGATTGATAGCTAAAAATCGAATCTTGAAAACATTTTCACAGACACCAGGATGCAACGTTACGTGGAAGAAAAAAACGAAGAAAGACAATTATTTTTCTTTTTAAAATACGAACGGAGACACAGAGAGAAACAGCCATTGTTATATCTGTGCTGCCATTGTTATACCTCGATGTATTGATACTTAGATGGGGCCAAAAACACATTGACAAAACTAAACAAATAAGAATGTTAAATAAAAAACTTGACAACCGCACGTATCACTGTAGCAGGCTTAACTCTGTGTTTCCTCAGGGGCACGAAAATGTTTAGGAAAACGCTTGGAATGATGTTCTACTGTTTTCCCATATCATGATATATAGTGGCTTTAAAGGAAACTATGTGAAAGATAATTTTCAGTTTGATCTCCTAGTTTCGGTTCTTTTTAATGAATATATCAGGGGCAGAAAATGTTTATAGGGAAATGGATCTTATTCCCAAAATTTAAAGTAGCTGCTTTCTCTTTCTAAAAAAAAACCTCAGCTGATGTTATTTCGTGCTCAAAACGACATTTTTTATTCCTCCGAAAACAAATTTAAAGGCGTTGTTGCGCAAGTGTGAGGCGAACACAACTTTTTAGTCTAATTAATTACCGGAATTTTTAAGGTGATTGAAGCCTTTCGAACATATATTCCACAGAAACGGTTCTTTGGGCGTTCCTGATTCCAAGGGCAAAACATGAAGTACTGCGATGTGGTCACGTGTCTTTTATTTTTGATCACTCCTGGTAGCCGACTGAGGGTTAAAGGACGGTGTCCCGGATGATAATCTCGAACCCAGATCTCACTCGTTCTTGTACTGTACTGCCGTGGGAGATCTAGGTACGAGATTACCCGGATGATAATTGCCGTTAAGGCGGGACTCAACTTAAATTTGAATGAAATTTGAAGCGGTTTAAGAAGGGATAGAAGAAAGAAAATGATTTTTGGAACACTAACAGTTGATACCCACGCAAGAGCACCTACCCCAGGTTGCTAGTGGACTAACTTGGTGTCCGTCTATGAATTATTAACTACGAATTCCAATTTTAAAACTTCAGTAAATCTTTAATATTTCTTATTTCTCTTAATTTTACAAATCCTTTGAGAAAACTATTTCCTCCCAAAAATTTTCAAAACACACCATAATCTAGCTTTATGGGATGAGCATAGAGTTTTTGGATTGCTTGAAATGTGAACGAGATATTTTCATTAAAGCCATGTCAAGTGGCGGAAAATGGCGTTTAGGTTAAGTCCCGCCTTAAGCTTGCTTTATTATCTTGAAATAGGAAAAAATAGTCGCCAAAAGCACAGAGAGCAAAGAAATGCGAAGTACAAAGAAACAAAAGAATGGCTGAAAAGTTCAAAAGTCCACCACAGGCAGCCCAGCCTGTGAGTCCACCAGAATGGCACTGAATATTGGTTTCTGGTCCGCCTGTCATGAAATCAAAATCCACTTTCATTCTTGTAATACTGGACCCGGTTGTTCAAATGGTGGATAGCGCTATCCACCGTATAAATCACTATCCAGTGGATAACACAATGGATTTTGTTAATACTTATCCACTGGATAATGATTTATCCGGTGGATAGCGCTATCCACCTTTTGAACAACCGGGACCTGTACTTTATCTCAAACTACTCGATTTTTGTGGCTCTGTAGAATCGTTTCATCCAATTTAGTTGTATATTTAACCAGCATTTTGTACTATAACATGGGAGATAGGTAAGCGAAATGTCCATATTTCGGCGAGACACAGTCCCTGGAAATGCCAATCCTGATGATGCTACTCTTAGATCAACGTTTCGACTTAAATATAACGGCGTGGGATATTTATTCCAGTGAACAATCACTGAACCCTTTTCCTTTCAGAGGCAAACCTTGAGTTACTGATGTCATGAAATGCTAGTAGTACCTTCATGTCAAGTGTTCTAACGTTTGAATCTGTAGACGGAAACCTTATTAGTGTGTACTTCCAAATGAAAGCTATTGAGTAGTATTTTCCTGCGTTGCTGTTCATAATGATGTACGAGGTGGTTCTAACTAAGATACGACCTTCCAAATGAAAGCCTTAGCCGTACTGCAGGACCGTAGCATGGGGAGGAGCCGGGAGGGACCCCGGCCCACCAATAATCTTGACAGGCACGTTTGGTCAGAGACTTTGACAGGCACGTTTGGTCAGCGGTTAGGCTCTTCACGCTTCACTCCTCCCGAACTATCTATTATTAAATCAACTAAACTGCAAATACCGTGAACGATCTATTGCGTCACATTGGATCAAATACAAACAGTGATAAGAAACAGACCACTGCAAGGATCGATCAAACAATGTGAAAAGGCATTAAACTCGAAATGGCATTACGGTTGGCCAGATCTGACATGATCAGCGCTCAAAACTAGAAAGCAGACTGTTTTTATTTGATCCAATGTGACGCAATAGATTGTTCACGGTATTTGCAGTTTAGTTGATTTATCTATTATTGTTGGTAAAACATCGAAGTGTTAGCTCAACTGAAAGAAGTGCTTTACGCATAAACTTGTCTTTCACTACATAAAAATAGCCATTGAGCTCTTAAAGTTTTTATTAACATTATAACCTGGCCCTATAAAAGGTTTCAATGTACACATATTTAATACATCACTAACACAAACCAGTTACAAAACGACATTCGAGCTGAGCACCGTCGACAATTCTTTATAAATTTAGGTGAAAGCCTAGAAAGTCTACAGCCCTCCAAATGCCCTGCGTTTTGGCCACAAAATTTTTTTTGTCAGTTCGAAGCCATTTAAACTTGCTAAAAAACTACTCACATGATTTCAGAACGCTGGAAATGCTATTTCAGAGACCCTATATTTAAACAAAATACCGGGGAAGCATGCCCCCGGGACCGGCCCCCTAGAAACTCGTGTCTTCGCGCTCGTGATGCAGCACTTTCCTGTGGATTTCCTGAAATCCTAAAGTGTGACCAGACAAATTATGAAAGCTACTGAGCAGTTCTTCCCTTTGGCATGCTAATTCTGTTCAAGAAGGTTCTAGCTTTCGAGTCTGTGGATGAAACTTAATCGCGTACGTTGTGACCCTTCAAATGAAAGCTATTGAACAAACGGTACTTCTCTGTGGTGCTGTGGCGTTCCACTCTTTCCGCGAGAACTGAAAAAGCGGAAATTTAGAACAATTTGTCAAATATCACTTTGGTGCTTTTTTGGAGGTAAAAAGTTAAATTTAGGTACACTTTACTGTGCTTTTATTACTCATGCAAGGCTCCTGTTGCTATCCATTCGCTGCTTCGGGTGAAGAAAAAAAATGTATTGATAGATTTTATGATGACTGAGAACACCCGACGAGAAAATCATTTAGCAACTCGTTTCACTCTCACTCTATGATTACACGGCACAAAGAGCAACGTTGGAAAGAACTCAGCTGCTCATTATATAGAGACACAACTCAAGATTTCGTCCATTGCTCATAAACTAGAAACACCTTGCACAGCGTAGTACACAGAACCTATGGAAAGTGCTTTTCTAGATGATTCATTTAAATGGCCACACACCGGGATTTCATGCACCGACTTAAAAGTTAGAACCACGTTGCACAGCATACTGAATCAGCAGCACCATAGGAAAGTGATGCACAATGAATTATTTCACAAAAGACAGTGCTACCTTATAATACCGTACAATAATCACAGGAAAGTTCTACTCGATAGCTGTATTTCAATGATTACTCTTCAGTATGTAATCCACAAACTCAAAAGTTTGAACCACTTTGCACAGCAAAATAAACAACACCACACGAAACTAAAAGCTTTCATTTGAATTTCTATTTTCATCGAAATGACCGTCGTTGGTTATGGCTTGAAAAATTGAGACTGACTGACTAAATCTAATTTGTCGTGCAAAACACAGAATTATCCTCGGTTGCAGTGTCATTTCGCGACCAAATACTACCTTTCTGGCAAGTGTTGAGTTGTCTGATCTTGTTGCTATGCGTTCGTACTATTACACAACAATACGCTATGGTTGAAGCTATGTTTAGCCCGATTATATTTGGGTGACCTGTTCTGGGCAATTCGAGAAAACGTTATTTCATTTGTTTATCACATCACACACGGAGAAGAGATTCTCCTGACGTTCTGGGAGGGCATAATTTTTAAAGGAACTTTAAGATTCCCGGTTTTATCAGTTACGTCCATCAAGTAAGTAATTTGTTCCGCTCCAACCTGCCGGCAAAAACATAAAGCAAAGCTAAAATATAACATGCGTCATACTCACCTTTGGTCATTGCCTTATTTTACCTTTATCGGGCGATTTTAAGCTTTTTATCTGCAAATGACGTTTTGGGTCGTCCGTACAAGCGTAAGTGGGTTTTTCCGCTTTTGACTCGTTGTGGCGACATCACGCCAAATACTTTATTGTCGTCATGGCAACTAAACAGGAAAAATGTGCAAAGAAGGAAACAATTTCGTGGTTTTCCTGTGACGTGGGGCAAAGGATGTATGTTTTTTGGTGCAAATAAAATGTTTCTGTAGCTTGGCCAACTGACTGGATGAAAAATCACACTTTCACAGGCGAAGTGTCAGTCCTCAAACATGACCTTTACGAAGCCTGCATGCAAAGGCTCGATATGCAGCCATCGATTGATCAATTGATTGATTGATTGATTGATTGAAGTAAAAATGATGTCACATACTTGGGTCAAAGGTGACTCCAAAGGTATACTATATCTTTTAAAATTCTACCACGATTTAATGACCAGTTCCTTCAAATACACGACAAGGGTTTCAAAACCATTGAAGCCGGTGTCGTGTAATAACATATCAACTCAGTGTGTAAGCCAGGGCTATTTGTCTGACTACGAACTAATCAAAGGTGAAGCAAATTAGGCCGTTTTTTTGTCCAGCACTTTTGAAGGGGAATGATTCTAATCAGACATTTATTAATTGAACACTTGTACCCTTTCGCTCCCAGAGTCAATTCTGGAGACATAGATAGAAAGCATAGTACTAACTTTTTAGTTTGTGGACGAAATCCTATGGTGTGACCATTTAAATGAAACCTCTTTCGCAGTTCTGTTGCATGGCACCATTTGTTTTTCAGTATTTTAGAAAATGAAATTTGGGATTTTTCTTGAATTTTGAGTTTTGGTATTCTTGGGAGTTAAAAGGTTAGTTGTACACTAAATCAATACCTCCTTTTTACCTTTACTTCAGATTTAACTGAGAATGATGAAATTTGCCGTTTTCGTGCTTTTACTGGTTTACTCAAGTGGAGGTAAGAACGTTTTGTAACTCTCGTTTATCCGTTTAGACCCAAGCTGAACCTCTTATCTATTTGCTTCTTTCTTTGTTTATTCGTCAATGTTTGTTTACTTGCCTTCTTTTTAGCTGTTTTTTTTTTTTTATTTCGTCATGATCGACCTCCGTCTCTCGTTTGCTTCAATTCTATCTTTGAGCCTTCGAGCTGGCGTCATAATTTGATTTTGTTTTAAAGAGACATTGTCCCGGCTGAAATATCATGTTTTTGTGGTTATGGCCAGGAGCTTGCTTTAAGCTTACCGTTTATTATCTTGAAATTGGATGAAACCATCGCCAAAAGTGATAGATGCAAAGAAATATTAACTAGACACACAAAATAACGCTTAGAAAAGTCAAAATTTCGCAAAAATGGCAAGTTTGATTTCTTGACCGCCCGTCAATAAATCAAATCACATCAACTGTATCCACTTCAATCCTTGCAATCCTGCCCTTTGTCTCCAAACTACTAGTTTTTGTTTTGCTCTATAGAATCTTTTTATCCAACTATGTTGTATATTTAGCTGCATATAAGCTAAACGAACAATGTCACTGTAAAGGGGCGAAGTCTTACCCCCCTCGGAGAGGACTGCTCAAAGGCAAAGCAGGTCGAGGTCCGCTGGACTGCAACATTGACAACTCAGTTTTAACACATGACTTAAAATACATCAGTTCTTAACTTCTAACTTCACTCAGTCTCTTATTCTAAGTTTTTGAATTGTCTTACTAACTCACTCTAGTATTAGAGTTTTAAAGCATGCATTTTTATACGTTTTCTTAAGCTTAATCGCATAATTATTTACTTAACCAAAGGGCAAATGGATCTCGCCACAAGATTAGATTAGATAATGAATCATAACAATTTTCTTATTTTTGTAAAAGATCATTTCAAGTTATTCAACTAAATATACAATAATATTTTGGTTGCCAGAGGAAGGTAGAACTTAAAAATACAAGGTTGTTACTATAGTCAAACTTAACCGGCTTAACTGACCATTAATGTCACTGTTCCGTTAAATTGAACCTCCAAATAGCGTCTCCGTAATTGGTTAATAATTCGATCCATAACTTATGTAGAATAAAGACCACCAGACACAATTGGCGTTAAATAGGGGGACACCGCTCGGTGATTGGCGTGACAGGCGACTTCCATTGCGTGACCTTTTAAAGCCTCACTTCTTCTGGCACTACGAGCTGCAACCTAGGCCAACAACGCGCTGCAGCGGCAGCACACCTAAGGCCAGCAACGCGCCACTCTGAGAAGAGTATTGGCAGGTCTAAAAACTAGAGCGCTACGAGCTGAAAACTAGGCCAGCAACGCGCTACAGCGGCAGCACTACGAGCTGAAACCTAAGGCCAGCAACGCGCAAACATAAACAACTAAACGACCTATTGCGCCTCACCTATCTAACCAGCGGTGCTGGATCGGACCGGAATATTGGCAGGTCGATAACGTGAAAAAACGATAGAATAAACTGGTAAACTAAGCTTGGGGAAGTCGCTGCGCAGACTTAACCGCCACAGATGCATGCGAAGCGGGTATCCCCCCAAGCAAAAAACAAATAAAATTAAAATAACTTCTAGGAAAAAATGAACATTTATTATTTAAGAATGCTAGCCATCCTGGGGGCTGCAGACAGCAGGACCTGTCGTGGTGTCCTTATATACAATTGGTAGCAGTCTGAAGACCAACGGCCTAGAACTTTAATCAACCAGTCTGGCAAACCGGCAGCAGCCGCTGTGGAGGCGGCGCCTATGCGAAAACTATGACCCTTAAGACTATGATAGGGGAGCCTAGCGTGACGAGCGGCGTCACGAAGCAGGCAGATAACGGCTGACCTAGTGAGAAGTCTACCGGATTGAAAAGAAAAAAGTGGACCCGGACAAGGACACGCGGATTGAAAATACTGTTGCATGGCGGCAACGGCACACACGGGTGTGTCTGCCCGGGCAATGAGAAGAGACTGACCCGCTCGGAAGGAGTCGGCCTTAGACGATTTAAGAGTAACAATAATGTGTTGCGGGCTAGCCAGACTGGGGTGAAATGACACACATTCGGTACTTAGGTCAAAACGAGGGCGAAACGTGTGAACCCCTTGGTAGGTGAATTCACTGCAGCGCAGGAAGCCATAAAAGGCAAGAGTGAATGCGGCCCAAACCATTGAAAAATCTTTGGGACCCAACCAGGCTTGGAGAAAGGGACGAATAGCAAGTAAAACCCCCGGGGTAACGGGTTGACGTAGGATCCGTTGTTGCCCTTGGTAACGAAGAATACCTCGCAGAACTTTTTTAAGAAGCAGTTTACCCACTAGAGGATCGCTGTGCCCACAGGAAATGTGGAGATTACGCACAGCTGCAAGATACAATTTGATTGTACTATGACGGACTGACCTTGCTAAGTAGGAAGCAAAGTAAATAAGGGTTCCTTCAGAAGCGGGGAGAATGTCACCACCCTCATGAACTAGACGGTGCAGGAGACAAAAGCGTATAAAACGTCTTTCGCCAGAGCCATAAGTACGATTGGTTCTCCAGGCTAGACCCCAATTGGCATACATTAAGACTTCGTCCTTCAGAGGGTCATTAACGAAGGCGGGATGATGCAAGGGTCCCGATCGGCCTTGGGAGCAGCTGCCCGGAAACGCACCTCCTGAAAGCGTGAGAGGGCGTCAGCGATGTCGTTAGAAACCCCTGGGACATGGCATGCCCTAACAAAAAAGTTGTGTTTCATGGAAATCAGGACTAGGAACCTGAGAAGGTCCATGATGCGTGGGGCCTTTGAATGACCCGAGTTGATGATAGAAACGACGGATTCGTTATCACACCAGAATTGTAGGCGTTTCCCTGCAAAGTGGGGGTACCAGATGGCACAAGCGACCACTATGGGGAAGAGTTCTTGCCATTCTATGCTAATTCCCCGTTCTTTGTTAATGACCATGTGGTTTGGCCACCTGCCCTGAAACCATTTCCCATTAAAGTATCCCCCAAACCCTACTGTACTGGCAGCGTCGGTAAAAAGTTCCATGTCAGGGGAGGGGGTAACGGTTGGGTCAAGGAAGAAGGAACGACCGTTCCACCCAATAAGGAAGGCTTGCCACATGGTGAGGTCCTTAAAGAACTCTTTGTTTAGGCGGATGTGATGGAAGCGACTACGGACCCCCCTAGTGAGATTAATAATGCGCTGTAAAAACGTTCTACCCGGGGTGACGACTTTGCACGCGAATTGTAGGGTGCCAATGAGGGATTGTAACTCCACGAGGCGTACGGACCGACGGCCCCGAAAGGACGCAATAAGATCCCTAGTACGGGTAAGTTTATCATCGGGAAGGCGGGCCTCCATCCGCGTAGTGTCTAGAACAATCCCCATAAATTCTAGTACCTGGGAAAGGCCCAAAGTTTTGGCGGCCACTACCGGGGCTCGAAGTGACATAAATACCCGTAAAAGGGTGCTAAAGGAGGTTAAACACTGTACCCGGGAGCGTTCAGCCACAAAGAAGTCATCTAAAATATGGAGTACATTTTGTAGGCTGTAATTGTGTTTTAGGATCCATTCCAGCGCATCAGAAAGTTGGTTGAAAAGATAAGGGGCGCTACAGAGCCCGAAGGGAAGGTAAAGGTCCACATAAAACTGGGCTTTCCAATAGATACCCAAGAGGTTCCAATCATCGGGATGAATAGGGATGAGGCGAAAGGCTGACTTAAGGTCAGTCTTAGCCATGTAGGACCCCGGCCCCAAGGACTTAAGAACGCGTATAGCGTCATCCACCCGGACATATTGGAGAGAATAGGGGTCCTTTGGGATATAGTCATTAACACTATGCCCTTCTGGGTAGGATAGGTGGTAAATGGTCCGCCACTCAGAGGTGTGCTTCTTAGGGACCACGCCCACCGGGTGACATTGCAGGTTGGGGAGAGGGGGTGAGCTAAAAGGTCCCGCTACCCTCCCCAAGTTAACCTCCTTAGCAAGATTACTGGTCACTACCTCAGGGTGTTGGGAAGCGGAAATTAAGTTGCGAGATACCCTAGGGGACTGGGGACCAGTGTAACCTACATGTGTGCCGAATCTTAAAGAATTAAGTAAATTATTAACAAAGGTACGATTAGGGTGGCGTAAGAGTTCATGTTCAAGGACATCAAGCTTGATTGGAGTAGACACTGAAGGTTGCTGGGAACGAGACTGCTGGAGTACTTTACTTCTTGCCACGGTCGCTGGAGAGCTGGGCCCTGGGCTCAGGTTGTCCGGATTTGCAGCGCAGGATTGAGTGCGATGGAGAGCGGCATCTGCTGCACACATGCTGGAATTGGCAGGACCGGCGGGTGCAACCGCCAGGTTTGTTAAAGTTGTAGCAGGTTGATGAACCGGGACTCCTGGCTGGGCGGCGGGCGGGGTCAGCAACGGGGCAGTCTGTTTGACTGTGGTAGGGGCTGGAACACAGGAAGCAGTGAGGTTTAGCTTGCCCCGAAAAGGTGACAGTCCACAGCTCCAGGTCCACGAGACCCCAATTAAGGGTCAGGTCCTGGGAGGCGCGGCGACGAAACTGTTCATCGTAGTGGAGCCAGGCGAGCCCCCTAAACTTAGCTTCCGCTCTACTGATGATTTGTAAATACTTAATTAACTCCACGGCCCTCCGAGGGTAGGCGGTTACAAGCACGAGCATGAACGTCGAATAGGCGTCGACCCACTTGTGAAAAGAATCAATCACAGCTTTCTTTTTGCGGACCATCGTGATTGGGGTACCCGTGGTGCCTGGGGCCGAGTCTTCCAAACGAAACTGGAGGGTAGGGGCCTGGGGGTGAGTTAACGAGTCTGGCAAAAGTAATGAAAAGTCAACGTACTCACCCCGCAGGATTTTGTCCTCCAAAGAGCGATCCGAAGGACGATGGAGACCAAGAGGAGAGGCGGTACCCGCAGGACTTGACGAGGGCAGGACAGGGTGAATTTCAGTCGGCTGGCTGCGAACGTGCCTGAGGGCTTGTTCGATTGACACCTCGACCGTGTGTTGTAGGACGCGAAGTTGGTCGTCCGAGAATGGCGAGGCTGGCGACTTCGATGCCGCGTTTGTGGTCTCGCGAACGCTCATTATGTCGTCAAGTGAGGAAGCCCCGTCGTCCGACAGCGTAGAATTGTCCTCATCGACACTTTCGTTCTCGGAAAGGACGGGTGGATCTGCGGCAGAATGGGAGGCTCGCGTGGATGTAGTGAGCAAACCTAAAGGTGGCGCATAACTTATGCGCAAAAAAGGGTTCCTTAACCCTTTCACTCCCAGAGTCAATTATGGAGACATGTAGTGTAGTTCTAACTTTTCAGTCTGTTGACGAAATCCTATGGTGTGACCATTCAAATAAAACCTCTTCAGCAGTACTTTTGCATGGTAGCATATGTTCTAACTTTTCAGTCTGTTGACGAAATCCTATGGTGTGACCATTCAAATAAAACCTCTTCAGCAGTACTTTCGCATGGTATCATTTGTTTTGCAATATTTTATAAAATAAAATTTGAAATTTTTCTTGAATTCTGATGTTTGGCACTCTTGGGAGTGAAAGGGTCAATAATAGACAAATTCGGCTAACGCATTGTTTTACCCAATTCAAACCTTCTGGGAATAACATCCTTTTTTCACAGTATTTCCATATAATTTCCATGTCAATGCTTCATTGATATGGAAATATGACGAACAAAGAGTTCTAATCCCAAAAGGTTTAATATTTAAAAGGTTTGTGTTAAATGTGAAAACTGACAAGATGTCCCGAACTTGAAGCTATGATAACATTTGCAATTTTTATTATTTATCTGCTTTTCCTTTCCTCAAACACCCACTTAATCGGAAGTAAAAATGCTGCAAGTCACTCTGTGACAGCCCGTTTAATCCCCACCGCACGCAATTGGGTTTGTAATGTTTGAAACTGCCTAATTAATTATTTATAGTCCATCCCATACCGAACGACAATAAGGGACGACCCATTTAATTTGTGTGTGTGTGTGTGTGTGTGTGTGTGTGTGGGGGGGGGGGGGGGGGGGGGGGGGGGGGGGGAGGGGGGCAATTTCTTTTGAGTATGAATTTTTTTTTTCAACATCACTATTTGCAAGAATTGTTTTTTACCAAAATGCTTGAAATTTTTTTCACGTGTTTTCTTGTGCACGATTTTTTTTTTCTTAAATTTCTTCTGCAGGAATTTTTTTTTGGTAATTGCCCAACCCTCCCCTCCTCCCCCCCCCCCCCCCCCCCCCCCCCCCACAAAAATTAAATGGTCCGTCCCTAATCAAAGTGTATTGAAAAGGGCTCCATAAATTTTCAGTATGGCAACTGTCTCTTTGTCAATTAAAGGCATCATTCGCTTGTGTGCGCCATTATAAATTTCCATTTTGCTCAGCTCTTATGCTTGCTATTAGGTTTGCTTTGTTGCTTAGTTTAATATACCTTTGCTTGTTTGCCCCTGCCTGTTTGTTAATTTATTTTTCTTGTTAAAGTTTGCTAGTTTGTTTGCGTGTTTTATTATTTGTTTATTTGCATTTGCCTTTTTGTTTACTTGCTTGCTTTCTTACTTGTTAATCTTCATTTCTTTATTTGCTTGTTTGTTGTCGATTTCGGCTTTGCTTGTTTATTTGTTTAAAAGTTCTGGCATCCTCCCTCCCTTCCTCACATTTTTCAATTTAAGGATTATTTTATTTTTGACCATTCTATACATGGTCCCACAACTGGGCAAAGCAACATGTTTTACTTGTCACGAGTTCGCACTAAAATTGCTAAAAGGTCTTTTTTTGTAATGCAATCAAGAGATTTTCTCTTTATGTAATGGATGTACAGTTTTTAGTGGGCTAAACTTATGTCTTTTTCTTAGCTATATTTCAGCTCTTTTGTATTTTATTTCCTAATATCCTTTGTAAATAGTTTAATATGCAGCTTTACATAGTCCTTTTCTATTAGTAAGTATTTGTTGTATATCGTTTTAGCTGTTGTAATTTATTTCTATCAGGGCTCCTAGTATTGATAGCAGATCTGTCTTCTGAAAGGGCCAAGCTGATCCATTTCATATCTTTCAAAATAATGGTGTCTTTCTGTCTGTCTATCCATCTATCCTTCTTTCTTTCCTCTCATCCGGCTTTCATCTCATGACACGATACACAGTTCGAAATTTCTCAGGAGCTTGAATTGCTTTTCAGAATTATTTTTCAGGAGAAGCCTTAATATGCATCTCTTGCTTCAGTAGCTACCCTTACATCTTTCCACTTATTCTTCCATCTCACTGCACAATACACAATTTCACAGTTCTACTTTTCTTTTTCAAGAGAAGCCTTAAAGTGCATATGAAGTAATTTTTTATTGTCTTTTTTTGGAGGCTATTATGTCTTTATTTCGAAATGATAACAGAAATTTGTCAGAAAAAAATTTAAGGTCTCTTTTTTGCCGTCCAAAGTAGCACAATTTGCAGAAATCAGTGTCCCGGAGACTGGGAACGAGTTGTCGATATCCATGGCGTTGATGACGTAGAAAATACTTGAGATTCGTTCTTTTGTATGCTCACAATGTGTTTTGTTCCATTTCTTCAAAAGCATGTCAGACTGTGATGAAGTTATGTCTTCTACAGAGTCTCTGTCAGACAGACAGAAAGTCGCCGAGGTCGAAAATTTCTTCTTTGCCGCCATGATACTCGTGAGTTGAAGTATTCTCTACGTTATAGCCTTGTTTGGCCGCGCGCTCGATAGAGACACTTTCTGGCGGAAAATTCAAAACTTTCAAGCCGAATAATTTCACAATGGGAAGGATCTTTTCGATGAAACCCACAAATTTAGATAAAGAAAGTAAAGCACTATCAAACCACGGAAATTCTTTTTTTACTTCATATGCACTTTAACATGCAGCTCTTGCTTCAGTAGCTATCCTTCATTCTTTCCTCTTCTCACTGCACAGTTCGAAATTTCACGGTAGCTTTCCTTTTCTTTTTCAGGAGAAGCCTTAAGATGCGGCTCTTGCTTCAGTAGGGAAAGTGACGAAGACTGCTTGGAGAAAGCAACAATGAAGGAATGTGGCGAAGTTGACGACTCGATCTGCATAAGCGTAGCGTCCCACCAGCTCTCTAGCTCCATTTACTATCGATCATGCTCAACTAGAAAGACTTACGAAGCCTTGAGGAATGCATGCATCTTAAAACATCGCCTACCAAACCTCGGTGTCAAGTGCGAAGCAAAGTGCACGGCTGGTCAGTGTTCGGAAGAAAGCATCCCTGCGCTTGCGTACCAGCGTTAACGTTGCAGCCTTTACTATACCTGCTTGACAGGGCTGACCTGTTTTCTTTGTAGAGATTATATTTAGAACTCTTTACTTTTACCAGTTAACGCGAACATCAGTCAGAGGAAAATTAAAGGCTTGGCTTTAAAATGCAAAGTTATTATTTGTTACTTCTACTAATGCTCTCGGCTTTCCACCCACCCCCACATCGAAACTTTTGTTGGGCGTGTGTGTGTGTGTGTAGAGGCCACAATTATAACAATTGGACTCAAATGTAATAACTGGCCCCACATGTAATAACAGCTGACCTCAAATGTAATAACTATTGGCCCTACAGTACGACGTCCGTCCTATATGATCAAGTGATTTAAGTCACTTCACTGACCGTGGGAAAAAGCTTTATTTCATTTTTGCCGTGGATTAACCCTTAAAACCCCAACAGTGATCAGCATTAAGTTTCTCCCTGCAATGCTGGCCAAACATCGTATATCGTCTCGTCGTATCTTGTTAATCAATAAGAACCAAGATATATTCTCTTGATATTTTTTAACAACTTCTCCCAATTTCTTGGCTTAAAGTGGCTCACGACAGTATCTAGTAATTTCCAGTACTTAGACTTTGATGAATGAATGCAACAAGTTTATCAGTTGATGCTATAATAATGGTATCAAACAAATGTCCAGTCGCTGGTGATCAAGTAATGGTCATCCACATGATGTAACAGGTTACCAAAACACTAGTATAACCTGTTATAGACACCCTTAATGTTAGCTTAAGTGCTTATAACTACAAAGGAGCCCCCCCCCCCCCCCCCACCCCCATTTTTTATTTTGCAAAGTTTAAAAAATTCTTGGGAAGGGGCTCAGAGCCACCTTAACTTTTCGAAAAATTAACAGCTCCTATTTATTTATTGTTCGGTCATGCAACGTGACTAATGACCTCATTACACAATAGTTAGTTTACCTGTGTTTGTGTGCTTTACGAGATTTAATCAAGTTCTGCTGTACTTCGTCCCAAAACCTATGGTTATTAAGCACTCGCTAAACGTTCTAACATTGTTGTATAACGTTTGTGTAGTTTAACAATATTAGAACGTTAAAACGATGTTAGACGATATACGATGTTTGGCCAACATTTTCTTTTTATGAATGTTTTGTTTTCGACCATCATGATGTTGGGCGCAACAATGTTTGAACGTTTAGCCGGTTTTCTAACACAACCACCCCAGCAACAGCCAACAATGTTGGACAACAATATTGGGACGTTTAGCCGCGCGTCCAAGATTGTTATCCGACAAATGTTGGCCAACAACACTGGAAAGTTTATTAGGGGATTTACATTTAAGGCCAAGTTTTATTACATTTGGGGCTAGTTACTATACTCGTCGCCTCTACAGTGTGCGTCTTATTTTCAGACCCGAGGGCAAAACATACCCATTTTCAAACCAAAAACCACACCCATTTGGGTCGCGGGGACTGTGCTTCCGATCCGACTACCTTTTGGATCCCTAGTGGGAAGGGAAAGAGAGTAGTACCGCATCTACAACCCCATCAAGGAAGGACGAGGGTCAACGTTACTGGTGTATGGGGAGTCTCCCCGGGTTCTTATCTTTGCAGATTAAAGGACATTTTACAGGGAAGTGGGGGGGGGGGGGGGGGGGTGCTCCACCGACCCCCACCCCCTGCGTCCAACTCCCCATCATCCTCAGCTCTAACAAGGTCTTCGCTGATTTGCTTAGAAAACAATAGAACAAATAACACAACAATGGACCCTAGCCCTGAAAACATAGAGCTGCGTGATACCCAGGTCCAATGAAATTAGAAGTTAAGAGCTGCGTGGTATCTTGATACAGGGGGTGCAGATTTTAAATAAAATTAATAGCCCAGTAGGGGAATCTGTGGGTTTTGCTAAGACACAACCTTTATTTTTCTCACACGCTAGGTATTTCATATTTCAGAAATTTATTTCCTTTCACACACTTTGTAAAGAAATTTCCACAGCTATTGTTTGTGAGCTGAAGCAACCATCGGAAATGACGAGGGATACAGTCCAACAGCCACTTCTGTGTAATTATAGACAAAACCCATGTTATAAACGCAGACACTCAGTTGCATGAAACACCGAGATTTTTAAATTTAACTGATATCACACAACGTTTACACAATAAAACCTTGACTTTACATAGGGGACTAACATGGATCACGAAATTCCCAGACCTTATGTAAAGATAATACTATGCAATATGTGCTAATATCAGTAACTTGAATAGTTTTTATTACAATTCGGTATTTTATTCAGACACGAAAACGAGGCAAATGAGCCCTGTCGTGACCATGCATGTAACCGCAGCCTTTTACTATTACAGGCTCAACTATAGCAGGAGTTGATTAACTAACCTTTCGTCACCTAAATTCTTTTTTTTAACACACTTTAATTTCTATTAAGGAGTCGGAAAAAGGAATCACACTTGTTTAAAATGCATTAACATCTACGGGGACGCATTTCTCAGGTCCAAGTTCCAGCGGCATCATTATTATTTGCTAACAGCCTCCCTTTCAATCTCCAGAAGTTTCTTGACTCCATTGTACATGTCCTGGACACACTGCACCTCAGAAAGACCCAAACGCCTGCGGTTACTGATGTCAAACACCCCGGCATCTTCTCCTGTAGACACGGAATGTTCACCATGAATTCCTCGAGCCTGACGGACAAAATAGAAGATAAGCTGTTAATTTTTACTAGGAAGTACAAGAGTCAATTCTTGCCGCATAATGTCATGGATCTTTTGAGTTTGTGGATAAATTCCTATAATTTGAACATGTTAATGAAAGGTATTGTGAAGTACTTTCTGATGCCGCTGTTTATACAAGGTGGTTCTAAATGTATCTATTTAAAAGAGGTTTACTTCCTAATTATTTTTGTGATATGTTTACTCTTGCAAGCCAGTTACATTCTCATTATACTAGAAATTGCAACCTTTTTTACATACTTCCCTGTCGAACTAATATTCGAAACTTCTCAATTCGGTTTCAAGGACCTAAGTGTTTCAACTCGTTAAGTCATGAAATTCAAAACAGTGAATGCATCCGTTTGTTTGGCAAAAGACTTAAAAAATTCTTTTCCAGCTTTAAACATGGTAAGTTTTGAGAGTGAAACGGATAACTTTTTTTTTTGAGAAATGTAATGTAATGATCATCATGTCACGAGCGTGAAACAATTGAACCTATGAACGACTCCGCACACCGGTCGGATGCTCTAACCACTGAGCTACGAGAGACTTATGGCGAGCTAGGCCATATACTAGTACGTTTATGTATCGCAGTACTGGAAATAACAGTCGGTCATCGGACATTGTCCGACCAAAATCCGAAAATGTCCGACCAATTTTAAATTATGCTCGGACATGGTGACCGAGGATAAAAAATTACTTGGCTTTTGCCTTGAAAGTTTTGTTAACTCATCGCATTTGATTCCAAAAAAATGACAATAAGAATTTATGCTGTTTGATCATTTACTTTGCCGTAAAAGGCTCTCTCGATTCGAGAAAATTCAGAAAAGGCCGTGTCATTCGAAATCGCCTTACAAAACATTGCTAACTTTCTTATAGTACGTCATGTATGCTTACCGATTGTGTCTCAGGAAAGATCCAAAATGGCGGATGTCAGACCAATTTTGTAAAATGTCCGATCAAAAGGGAGGTTTGAAGGACACATGTCCTTCTAAGCAAGAAAAATTATTTCCAGCACTGGTATGGCATGCGTCTTGTGTGCACTGCTAGGAGCAGCAATGCATAATATACCTGAATATGAAATTCATCGCAGATCTTTTTGAAGTCCGGATGCTCACTTGCGTGAGGGATCTTCACGTGCACACTAGCTCGCATTCCTGTGCCCAGATTGGTAGGACAAGACGAAAGGTAACCTCGGGAGTCATCGTGCTGGAAACCAAGTTGTTTGTCCAACTCGTTGACCGCTAAACACAACCTTTTGAACACAGATGCGATATCGCTTCCTAAGACAGAACGATGGGTACTTGTCAGTTAGCGTTCGGGGATTGGGGGTGCGGATGGGTTTAGTTTGACTGTGGTAGTGTTAGTTATGCTGTATAAGGTGGTTCTGAGGATGAAATCCTCATGTGTCACTATTTAAAATCAAAGCTCATATTGAGCAGTACAAATACATGTATAACTTTTTCTGTAGAATCCGTTTTGGAATTCTTTCTTATTTAGAGCTTGGAAGTAAAAAAAAAAGTTAAAGGAGCTTCATTATATAAATACCTTGTTCCATGCTGATGATTCTAAGCTGATCTTCCTCGTTCACCCACACCAAGAAAGTTTTGTTGTCATTGTGGTAGATTCCTCGCCCTTGCGGCCACATCTTGTTGATGCCCGCAGTCTCCAGAAAACGATCGCCCTTCTTGAACAGGAAATGGTCATCGACGAGTTTTTTACGCGTCTCCTCGTTCATCCCGGACAATGGGTAATACTTGCCCGCGAGATCTCCAGTCAGCGACGTTAAAACGCCAACAATCTGAGAGGAAATAACAGAAAAAGTGAATTAGTTTGTGTACAACACAACACAGGGAATCAAACGTTTCACGCGCTATGGACTAAAACGCCACCTCTACACTACGCCATAACATATACAGTTGACTCTCATAAGCAACCCCCTCCCCCCCTCCCCCCCTCCCCCCTCCCCCCTCCCCCGTCTGCTCTCCCTTCTGCCCCGCGGGCTTAGGAGTGGTGGGCGTTTACGCGAGATGGGTACTCAGTCGAAATACAGCGTTTATATGAGAAATGTTTAAAAAAATGATTTGAATTTTCATAAAGATGCTTACTGAAGGGAGATGGTCGCTGAAAGAGATAGTCTAAATACAGCCGCAGTTTATCATGAGAATGTTTCAAGAAGTAAGTTTCTGTATTGCTATGTGATACGATTATATTTAACTTGTAAAGTATGCCCCCGCTTTGAATAGCTGTCTTGCTAGTTTGCGTGTGGCAAAGCTAAAAACGTTTTCTTTTGTTAAATAATGTTGTTAAATCGCACCTTCTTCTCAACCTCAACTCTTTCTTTGTTATGAAGGCTAGGTGGCAAACCATGTCCCTTGAGGTTACGCGCCACACGGATTCGAGTTGACCTGATGAAATTGTGCTCAGGGTCCAAATCAGGGGCGTCAATCTTCTCGGGATCCATATCCGAGTTGTGCTTATCCGCCAGTTTGTAAGGTGAATGGTACTCTTCAATGATCGGGTCGAAAAGTTTCCCAAACACGCTGTACGCCTCTTCTTCAGAGGCATAAACACCATTCGAGGAATCAAGGTTTGCGACACCAGAGCTGATCTGGTCCCAGATATTGCAGCCTCTGGCTGTTTTCTTGTCTTTGAGCTCATTGAAGAGGTCGTCGGTGAGGTATTTTTTCAAGAGGGATTTTACCTCAGGACCTCTGAGTACCTCTGGATACTTTTGTTGTTCCTCGCTGAAAGAAAGATTAAAACGCCGTCAACTTCTCACTCCAGATGAGATGCAAAACAAAGTCACACCACAAGGAACCCAGGTTTAATCGCACCCCAGCCACAGGAAACCCAGATTAAATCGCACACCAACCACAGGGAGGCCACATGACAGGAACTGAACACGGTTTTGTAGCATTAGGCAACTAGGAGCGACTATGTATTGCTTTTCTTTCCTGGATGGAATGCTCATACATCCATTTTTAAATTTTATTGCATTAATGTATTCTAGTTTTATTAGATTGTAATGTATTTATCTAGGCAGGTCCACATCAGCCTTTGGCTTCCTACTCTTAACCTGCATGACCAAATAACGTTGTTGTTATTGTTGTTGTTGTATTGCAGGGTTAGCCTAGTTTAAAACTCTCAAATTGAACTTTGCAAGATACCAAAAAACACACAGTGCCATAGAAAAGCAATATCTAAGAGCTTTTACTTGAATACTACTGTAGGATTTTGTCGGCGGACTCAAAAGTCAGCCGAATTACACAAATCCTACCCGGCTGTTACAGTCTCTCTCTACATAATCGCCGTAGTACCGATGGTGACCGTATAACAGACGTTGACTGTAATGTTTGTAAAAGCTTCTCTGGTGGTTTTTAGCGGAAATATTAATAAATTGTTCAATTTGTACCTAAGTACTTTTCGGACGTAGACTGTAAGCTAAGCAATACGTACGCAATAGCCGCTCTTTCAATCTCCAAAAGTCTCTTGACTCCATTGTACATGTCCTGGACACACTGCACCTCAGAAAGACCCAAACGCCTGCGGTTACTGATGTCAAACACCCCGGCATCTTCTCCTGTAGACACGCTATGTTCACCATGAATTCCTCGAGCCTGATGGACAAAACAGAAGATAAGCTGTTAATTTTTTATTTTTAATTTTACCCTTAAAGTTCCAGTTCCATCTAATTTTTAAATTTCATTTTTGTGCATTTGTTTTTTCGGTCGTACTTTTCGCATTTGCATAGCCGCCATTAAATTTCCATGTTCCTGAGGTGACTGAAGTTCCAAAAGAAAGGGCGAAAGTAACGTTAGAGACAACCTTTGTCAGAGACTGAAAAATTCCTCTCTTCAATCAATCAATCACTACGACAACGGAAGCGATAGCGGCACAAAACAATGCTTGAGTGCACGTGCGTTTGACATTTTATTTTTAATATTTATTTGCCGTTCACTGAAAAACAACTCCAAAAAGCGGAATTTTTGAGTCTCTGAGGTTTGATGGCTATCTTTTGAAACTCCAGGAACATGCAAATTTAATGGCGGCCGTGCAAATGCGAAAAGTATGGCCGAAAAAAAAGACCGTTGTCCCGTGATTGGATTGAAAAACGGTTTGGACAGGTTACTTAATACATTATTTCCTTTCGAAAAGTAAGCATGCAAAGAAATGAAATTTAAATATTTGATCGAACTGACACTTTAATGAAAATACAATATGAGGTGTATTGTGTCCATGTTTTGTTGTCAGCAAAAGAACAACAGTGTGGCCAGAGACCAGAGCCTGGACTCACCAAGCCGTTAACATAGTTCCTTAAATTTCTCTCGGCCTTCGTTGATTTAAACACCATTCATTTTCATTTGAAAAATTTTGCACTAGGCTTCAAAGGTACACGCAAAGTAATGTTAATTTTATACCTGAATATGAAATTCATCACAGATCTTGTTAAAGTCCGGATGCTCACTGGCGTGCGGGATCTTCACGTGCACACTAGCTCGCATTCCTGTGCCCAGATTGGTGGGACAGGACGTGAGGTATCCATGCTGTTGGGTTTGTTGAAAACCCAGCTTTTCGTCAATCGCATTCACTGCATTACAGAGGCGTTGGAACACAGACAGTATATCGCTTCCCATTTCCATACTGATAATCCGCAGCTGGTCTTCCTCGTTGACCCAAACTAAGAAAGTCTTGTTGTCGTTGTGGAAGATCCCTCGGCCTTCTGGCCATTCCTTGTTCACACCGGCCGCCTCCAGGAAGCGGTCACCCTTCTTGAACAAGAAGTGGTCATTTACCAGTTGTTGCCTTGTCGTCTCGTCCATCCCGGTAAGCGGATAGTACTTCCCTTTTAGGTCACCAGTCAACGATTCCAACACTTCAACGATCTTCTTCTCGAGCTCAATCCGTTCTGCTTTGGACATGTTGGGGGTCAGGTTGTAACCCTTTAGATTACGAGCGACGCGGATACGAGTAGATCGGATGAACCGTCCTTGCGGGTCCAAATCTGGTGCGTCCACCTTCTCTGGGTTCATATCCGAGTTGTGGCCATCTGCGAGCTTGTACGGACTGTGGTATTCTTCGATGATGGGGTTCAACAATGGCCCAAAAAGGGTGTAGCTCTCCTCGTCCCCGGCGTAAACTCCGTTTGATGAATCCAGGTTCTTCAAACCAGAGTTTATCAGGTTCTCGAGAGTAAAACCACTTTTCGTCTTTTTGCTCCTCAAAGCGTTGTACACATCTTGAGTGAGGTACTTCTTCATTGTCATTTTAGGGTTGCATTTCGGGTCCGAAAGTTCTTTTGGAAGCGGCATGTTGTCTGAGGATCTGTAAATGAAACGCATCAGAGAATGAAACATGACGAGACGTAGCGGGGTCTATCTGGAAGTACCTAATGAATCCTTTCATACCGATTTAGCCCCCCTTTTCCAATAAACGCCCCCTTTCTAATAATCCTCCCCCCTCCCCTCGAGTGTTATTTTGTTAATAAGTCCCCCTCCCTCCCCCTTGAGTGTTGCTTTTGGCTTCCCTTACTGACAGCCGGCATTGGACGTTGAAGATGCTACGCCAGAAAGGTATAAAGCGAGCTAAATTCTGATTATGCAAACGATTGTTACCATTGTTCTGACTTTGCGAATTGTACATTTTCTGTAATTGTTCATTAAAGTGCTTTTTCGCGCTCGCATGTTTTCGTATGTCCAAAAAAGAAATAAGCGTTCTCTCTCCAATAAGCGCCCTCACTTACGCTACCAAAAGTAAATAGGCGCCCCGGGCTCTAAATCGAATCAGTACGGTTGCGGGTTTTTGAATCAGCTTCAAAAACTCGCAACGCAAAAATTGCGGAGAAAATCGTCCGCGCACTCATGTTACACGGCGTCAACTTTTAGCGCAACATTATTGCGCTAAAAATCGTCGTTGCGAATCGTCCCGTGTAACATCATCTTAAAGCCACTTGCATCTCGTCATGCAACTCACGTTAGGTTTTTAAAACCTGATTTTTAATACTCTCTCGTTTAGTTAGAACTCGGTGCTTTACAACACTCCCTAAAAGCCTGTCTCACGAAAATAAAACTATGCTATTTAAAAGGGTCACTGTCCTGCCGAAATAACAAAACTTCACTTAGCTTATTTCCGCATTATATCGCCATATGCCACCAAATATACAACTTAGTTGGATAAAAAGATTCCATAAAGCAAAACAAAAGCAGTAGTTTGGAGATAAAGTGCAGGGCACGGTTGTTCGAAAGCCGATTAACGCTAAACCCGGATTAAACGTTAACCTAGGATTTCATTTCTCGGTTTAAAAATGTTTTCAAAAGGTCATTTATAGCTAGTAGTAAAGACAAGTTAAAGTCGAAACTGAAGGGCAGAAAACTTTGGAAAATTTTTAATTGTTGAGTTGTTTAACTGGATTCAAAATTGACGCTAATACTGGGTTAGATTAATCGTGTTTTGTACAACCCGGCCCTGGATTGTAAAGATTGAAGTGGATTACAGTTCATAAAATTTGATTCATTGACAGACGGTCAAGAAATCAAACTTGTCATTCTTGTGAAATGTTGACTTTTCTAGCCGTTATTTTGTCTGTTTAGTTCATATTTCCTTGGTTCCATCACTTTTGGTGATGGTTTTTTCCAATTTCAAGATAATAAAGTAAGCTTAAAGCAAGCTCCTAGCCATAATCATGAGAACACGATATTTCCGATATTTCCGCGATATTTCCGCCGCGACAGTGTGTTTTGAAGTGTTCAAGGTCCATTGATCACGCGATCGAAACAAGCAATGATCACCGATGTCACACAGTTCCTAGTATACTTAATATCACGCGCGTAATATCACAAATGACTTCCGGTCACGAAATCGTGTGAAATTTAGGACCATTGCTTAATCTGCTTTAGCTAACGGCTAATATTCTCCGAAATTGTACTCATTGTTGGCATTACAGTACAGATATCGGTCTGTAATTGGATGGATCTTGCTTATTACCCTTCTTAAAGGGGCATTGTCACGCAGATTTTTCCTAAATATATGACAAAGTAACCTTTGCTCAAACATAAAATTGCTTTAAGAACACCAAGAAGATAATATCAAGTAATTTCTTCAAGGAAGAACAAACCATAATAAATTTTTTCTGCGATTTTTCCACGACTCTTGGGAGGAACTTGAAAAAATTGGCCAAATTTTTCAAGTTGCAATCCATTTCCATCCTGGCCATCCGCAGCCAAAGATAACGAATACTAGTTTCTGTGCACTGATAAAGTATTTGTTAACAAAACTGGACCATTATTTGTAGGTTTCCATCGAAACAAATATGTTTTTTGGCTTTTCAAAGTGATACTAAAAATAGGTGACAGTGTCCCTTTAATTAATAAGTGGGGTTACCTTCGCTAGAAAACTCACCCGTTAATTTAGCTCCTAGGCTCAAAATTATATTAACTATTTAAATTATCAGTACTCAGTTAATAAAATGTGTGTAGGTATTTTTTTAAATATAAAATTATATTAACTATTTAAATTATCAGTACTCAGTTAATAAAATGTGTAGGTATTTTTTTAAATATAGTTGTAAAAAAAATAATGAGTAAATAAATTATTATTATTATTCGCCAATTTCCAGATTGATGGGAAGCTTCCATACTCGATACAGAGATTGAACAGCGACGTCAGTGTTGGGGCGACTACATCAACGGCATCCGCCTTAAGCAAACGAGCGCTTATTCTGTCTTACTTTAACAACAAAGTCATTTGAGATGGGTTGAAACTAAAACACGCTGGAAGCCGGCCCTGTAGAAGACTAGTTCTACTAGTCGAAATATTGGCCATTAAACCTGCCATTAATTTCCGTTGTACTAGCCTTGCATTTTAAACTGTTTATGATCGATAAAGCTTGGAGTTCCATTTCTAATTTTCTCAGCAAGTTGCAAGCAAATGTTTACGAAAAAGTTGTTAAATACTGATACAATTAACGAATAGTCGGTGTAAGTGATCCCATTATCAGTTAAGCTGGTAATGTTGTGACTGGCTTTGTCTCTTTCAAAGTTTTCCATAGATCTTTAGAATTTCTTTTAGAGTCTTTAATTAGGTTGCAATACGATTCTGACTTAGCTTTCTTGATTTCCCGGTGAAATTTGTTTCTTAGAGAACGATACCGCTACCAGTGATCATCAATCTTGTTCCCTTTTGCTTTTTTGAGGTGGTAGTCACGATCGCTCATTAAATCCGTAATCTTAGAGTTCATCCACGGAGTTGGTATTCCTCTAATCTTGCGAATTTTAGTCGGTGCATGTTCTTCCGCAACGTCCAGGAAAAGCTTATTCCAGGTTAGAACGCAATTGTATCTATAGAGCGTTTGCACGTGACGTCACGGCGGCCATATTGGTCTCCCAAAACAACGAAATGGCGGCCACATTGCGTCCCGTCCACGCGTATCCGGATATTTTTGAATCCGCAAGTTTTTCGTCGCGGATTAGCCTTCCGTCCATACGTACCGGCGAATTCGGCTTACGAATCCGCTCTCCAGATTGGAAATTTTTGAATACGCTACGAGTACGGCATGGTGTGGACGGTCGAATCCCGATATTTTTTAATACGCTGACGTAACAGTAACCGCGCGAATATTCAACACGGCCGACTGAATTGTTATCGCTTCACTTCTACTTGGATTTATTTCAAGTCTAATAACGTGTTTACAGTTGAACTTGACTTTGAACTTGGCCTTTGCGCATGCTCTGTTGACAACATTTAAAGAGGAGCCCTGGGTACTAGAGCGAATCGAATACGCTATGTGCAACCTCGTTCCCAGGGTCTCTCTTCTTCCCGCCCCCTGGAGCGAGAGAGAGAAAGACCCTGGCTGGGGCTGGTCACGTGTCTCCCAGAATCTGGGAGATTCCAATTAAAGGACACGGGGGAGGGGTGGCAAAGTGTGAAATTTGTCTGCTCTTGCTGGGCATTGCGAAACAAATGAAAAAGCGTTCGGCGGCTCGCGACAAATGCAATGTGAAGCGGCGGTCATCCACAGACTTCAAAAACATATCCACATAGTCTGGTTCTGAGAGTGTAAGTTGCTTTAGGATCAGAGGAATTGTCACGGCGCTTGAAGATTTGCCGCAGTAAAGCTAATTTTGAACTTGCTACAGAATGCAATCCAATTTTATTACTTGACGCCGCTAAGCCCGCGCTCTTGATTTATGGCATTTTTCCGGACTGGGATGAATTATCGCTACATACTGCTTAACAGGCGATCTTCAAGCTTCATTCGAAAGGCACATTAAAGTGTTGCCGTCTGTTCTCGGGCGATGGCAAAGCAAGAAAGAAGCGGCCGCCAAGGACCAAATGTTTGCCATGCTGATCAGTACGCTTTTATAATAGGAAACGAGGTAGAGAAGACAATGACAGCTAATGATTGCTTTTACTCTTCGTGTGTGAGGCATGTTGTTTTGTTCAATGTTCACCAGTTCCAGTCGTTTGAATGTCTATACATTTTTCATTTGTATACTTGTGAATTTTTGAGCAACAACAATTTTATCCTTGCGCATTGTTTATTCGCTTTTGTTTGAATCGTTTGACTCAACCGTTTCCGGCGTTATTTCAATTTTAGGACTTTGTTCATATTATGTTCAGTTCGAAACTTATAAGCTGTCAGGATCTTTTGTCCCTCTATTTATTCCGTTATAAACGGCAGGCATAACATGAACAGCAAAATTCAAGCACTTTTTACGGCCAAAGAGATATCTACCTATTCGGTTGACGATAATCCTGGGAGGTTTTATCTGTTTTATTCCGGGTCTTGCTATAATCACAGAGAATTGTTTACGTCTTTTATATATATCTTGCAGTACAGATTCCTATTTTCAACAAGAGGTTATGGAAAATGTAGACAAATGCCATATTTATTTCACAGCCATAGCTGAAACCGTCGCGCACAGCACGAGCCTAGCCACTGTAAAGAAAACAAGACAACGTTACAAATACTGTCGACCCCTCCTTAGGATTATAATTGTCTAAGAGACACGTGACCAGCCCCAACCAGGGTCTCTCTCTCTCTCGCTCCAGGGGGCGGGAAGAAGAGAGACTCTGGGAACGAGGTTGCGCTATGTGTGGACGCGAATATTTTCTAATCCGCAACAAAAAGGTTGCGGATTCAAAAATATCCGGATACGTGTGGACGGGGCCTTGGTGTCCTAAACGAATCCTAGGATACTTTTTCAAACATTTCCTATTATTTAAGGGGTCAATATGACCGCCGGTCACGTGAGTGAAAACACAGCGACATGCCAGGGAACATTATTAAGATCTTGTAGGAACGACTTTTTATCATATGATTTAAAGCAGCGATATTCGACCCTTTTCGGAGGTACTATTACTGGACACTCTTGATTATACAATATACAAGAGAATGATCGCTAAGGCCAAGATCTCTCACTCCAGAATCCACGACTTTGCTTAACTGTTCGTATAAAAAAGATCAAAACAAATTATATTTTACACTCTATTACTTCTATCTAAGATTAGTTAATATTTTTTTTATCAATTTGTAATAATAACATTCAACCATAAACATGTAATGGCTGTTAATGGGGATCTATTACTTCAAGCATTTCTGCTTTTCTTTAGACTCCTCATCACTTCTTGTGTTTAATTTGTAATTATATTACACATTACTGTAAACAAGTGATGGAAGTAATAAAATTGAAGTTGAAGTTGAAATCAGTGTTTCAGAATTCTCAGTGACGCGTGTCGGAGCCTCAATGATTTGTTTAAGGTCACAAAGGTCGGTTATTCCCTTGAGCTTTCGTCTTTCAGAATTTGCATTTCTCTTGCTTGCGAAATCATTGATGTTGAAGGCACCAATTTTGCGTGAGTATTGTTTTTGCCATAGCATTCGAACGCCTAAAGGCTACATATAAAATTTTGTTTGTAACGTAACATGGCAGAGTACAATTTTCTCGAATAAGAGTGAATAAATAAAATACAAAATATACAAAAATACAAGCTGGTTACCAAGCCAACGTGACCTATATATAGCTCCTTAGCGACCACATGACGGTTCAACATACAGTGAAGTCTTCTTAATGGAAGACATTTTTACTTCATTTGCCCGAAAGATTAATAAAGCACAAGCTCAACTTGCAAAAAAGTAAAACACGTCAGCTGTTTGTTTTTATTTTGTTGACAAGTGACTCAATGAAAATGTACAGAGCTAAACGCGAACGTGACACGCAATATATTACAAACACCTTAACTTCAACCTATCGCATCAACATTTTCCTATTTTTTCATCTTTTGTATCAGTTACAAAATTCCATGAAGTGTTTTAATCGTTTGTTGAATGTACTATACTTGCACAGGCATAACGAATGCGGCATATTTTACTGATTTTACAATGTTTATGGGTTTTTTTCCCACTGGCGTTCCCGACTAAATCATGTGACGACTTTATATTTTAGGGCAGACGGTACGACTCCAACAAAAACGCTTCAATATTTTTATCCCTCAGAGCTTTTTATCGTATTGACTACGCAGTTTTCCGTTTTTTCTAAATTGCCTTGTTATCTTAAATAAATTGGCTGTATTTTCCAGCTTGGAGCGATATAAACAGAATAAACAGTCGCGAATCAATTTATAGGAAAGAAAGAAAACCAAATTGACACACACGAGCTGACAACTACACGCAGTGAACCTTTATAAATACGGCGGAACTGCAATCTACTGTACTTACTGGCTGTCATCTGCCGAAGCAGAAGCTCCAGCGTTTGTAGAAGTCGAGGGTTGTTGCTGGTTGGACTTGGATCTCGACGGAAAAAGCCCCATTTCGAGTTGAGAACGACGCTGCAATTTGCATACACTTTACAATTCGGCTCCGAAAATAATCCACCGCGGTCAGATATTGTGATTCCTTTTGTTTATTGACCCACACTCAAGTGTCACAAATTCTTTTGTTCGCCTGAGCTAAATTAACAAACGTCTCGCCAACTTGAAAACATTAAAAAAGTGTCATTTCGATGAAAAAAACTTAGCCATTAACATGTTATGTTGTCCTCGCAGATTACAATCACTGCTGACACAGTTGTTGACGTGGCATCCGCTGATGTCGGTTCGCTGAGTCACTCACGACATCTTGAATCATCTTGAATTGGGTAACACAATACCCGGCGAGAAAAATCTTTTCTAACAAATTTGAAACGATAAAAACTACATCTTTTTTATGGCCCAGTCGGGTTTTTGCTTTTCTTACAGCAGGTGCACCCAACCAACCAATCGGTGGGAAGCGGTTCGGGAAGGCCTTTGTCGTGATCCATAAAATTGGTATTAAAAAATTTAATAGATTAAAAACCGGAATTACATTTAGTGAAATGCCGCCTCAAACTTTCGAACATCGAAACATTTCACACCTTCTTCTTTTCGGGGGGATTGAAAATGTCATTTGGGTACTTAATAATGTCAGCTAGAATTTTCGGAAATTTGAAAGCGGCTAGTAAATTCGGGGGATATTAAAGATTCCTTTCGGTTTCCCTAAAATTTTATGCCGATGAAATATTCAGCTAAACTGAGTAACCGAAAAGCTCAAACGGTATTAGTTTTCACATAGTTTCCTTTAATGACACTAAAATGATATGGAAAAACAGCACAATGCCATTCTAATCTTCTAAGCGTTTTCCTAAACATTACTAGTTGTGGGTGAAGGGTTTCCTTTCGAAGAGTCGATCGGCAGCCGTGTCGGTTGAGTCTGTGGATTGAATGGCAAGCGTGACCATTTAAAGCTATCAGTACTTACCAGTGAAGCTATTTCTTATGCTTTACGAATTCCAGGTATTTCCGCTTTTGAGTCTTTGATGATGAAATTCTCAAGTGTGGCCCGTTATTTTTTTTTCGGGCTTTTGAACAGTTCTTTCCTGGCACTACTGTGTTTCGGTCACGGACAGAGAAGACTCGGTGATGATAATTTATGCAATATTATAAAATGCTCAAGGAAATGCGCGCGTTATGATTGGTTAAACCGAGTTCATTGTGGGTGCTTACCATTTAGCCAAAAAATCAGGAAATTTCAGTTGAAAGTCAAATGGATTAGACAATTTTCGAAAAATCCGTTCGGAAATTGGAGAATATCTCCAGAGGTAGTCCTATTTTTCCGTTTCGGAATGGAACGTTGGAAGTACCAGGATGGGGAAATAGAATATTTAAATGTAAGGGCAATCTCGTCGGTTGGTCGGTAAATTTGGAAAATCGCTTACCATTATGTAACGGTCATCCCAACCGGTTTTTTTCCTACAAATGGTAAGCACCCTAACTCGATAATTATATATAAAGCACGCGTGTGACGTAACGTTCATTTTAACAGTTTTTTTTTAAATAAAAAAAATAAAAAAAACTTGTTCCTCGAGCATTGTTGAGTTATATATTAAGCACTTGGAAATTCGCTTGCGTTCTTAAAAATTCCCGCTTGCTTATATAACTCAACAATGCACTCGGCGCGAGAACAACAGCATACATATATAATAGGTCTCTTCTCATTAGGTCACAGACAGCTATCACTGATGCTACACAGGCGAACACGATATATAACAAAAGGCGTAAAGTATGGCATATACTGTAAAACGAGGACTAGTATCTTTACGAGTCCGCGTTTTACAAGTCCAGTCCAGTCCAGTCCAGTCCAGTCCAGTCCAGTCCAGGTTTACAGTATGTCCTTTTTCCGCGTGAAGCAAAGGTATTAGGAGACGTCTGAGCCCATTTTACCAAAAAAACTCATATTTATAGTAGTAAATAAGGGTATTTAAATTTCATAACTTCGCCAGCAGCATGCTTTTATTTTAATGTTTTGAATCACGGTTTTTTAGTGGTTCAAACGGCACAACTGATATTTTCAGAATATTTCAGTTTAATATCTCGGCGTCCAACAACAATTAACGCTTCCTATCTGTGAAAAGATAAGCTGAGTTATGTTCTGGCCTCTGTAAATCAACAAAGGCTACTATTTTACAGTTCGAAAAACCCAGTGAATATTAGGAACCAGGATATCGTTCCAACTACTTTGTAACATTTTTGCTAAATTTAGGTCATTTGGTAAAAATGTGTCATAAAAAGAACAGATTGTAAATAAGAATTATGCAACTCAGTGACCCTAGCCACGGGTCGAGACTTGATACCACACGAACACCGATAAAGTTAAGTGTAATTGTCAGATTAGAATGGAATTCTGTGTAGATCTTGCTAAGAGAAACGCAGAGAGTCTAGTTCAATGCTATAAGATAATTTTTTGTATTAGACAGACTTCCGTTTCAAGACTTTTTCGAGCTCACTAAGTGTAATCGAACTAGAGCCAATCATGCCTATAAACTTTATGAAAAACCAGCTATTCGCAACTGCTATAAATACTCCTTCTTTGTACGCATTGTTAATAAGTGAAAATCACCCCTTTACAATAACTATATTTCGAAATAGAGTCAAGATGTACATGAACACTACTAACTGTAAATAGTTTTAATTGTAAACAGGTTTTTTTAAAGGTTTGTAATTTTGGAAATTTTATTTGGGGAAATTGTTTTATATAGCCCCTTACGATTTCTCCTTTCAGTAAGTGTTTTTATTTTTTAGTTGATTTTCTGAATAAAATATTATGTTATGTTATGTTTTGTTTTTAAAATACGTTACGCTATAAGACTTTGCATTGACCCTTGACTTCAACGTTAAATAGGATTATCTGTAATGATATCACGAACATCGAAATATAACGCTCTGACATTATACATATTCAAAAAACGTGCTGTATTTGTCACGCACAAAATAATACAATTCAGAATTCTTTACAAATAAACTTTCGATTTGAAATCTGTGATTTTCAACAATGTAAAGTCAGTAAAGATATATTTAATATATAAAATAACCCCTGTTTCCATCGCGTGCTCAATGGACCTTGAATACTTAAAACACGGTTAAAATTATATAGTTCTATTTTCGTGATAAGGCTTTTAAAATAGGGAGTGTTGTAAAGCACCGCGTTCCAACCAAACGAGAGAGTAAATCACTTTTTAAAAACCTTACGTGAGTTCCTTTGTCGGCGTGATCCGTTTCCAGGCATATCGAGTCACAAAACCTTTCACTGCCAAGACTTTTACTGCCAAGATAGGCCAAAGCCAAAATTTAAGAAAACTACGAAAATTTACATAATTAAAAAATATATATGTTGTGGTGCAATTTTGTCCTTGGTGCATATTTTATTTTCCTTTGTTTTGGGGTATGGTAATGTATGATAATGTATGATAATGAGTTTTAAACAAAGGAAAATAAAATTTGCACAAGGATAAAATTGCACCACAACATATATAAGAAAAAATTAAAAACAAACAGCACCACGAGAACGTATTGCTCAATAGCTTTCATTTGAATGGTCACACTGTAGGGTTTCATCCACAGACTCAAAAGGTAGAATCACCTTGAACAGCATAATAAACAGCGCAAAAGGAAAGTACTGCTATTAGTTTTCATTTGAATGGTCACACTGTAAGATTTCAACCACAGACTCAAAAGTTAGAACCACCTTGTGCAGCATAAACTGCTCCCGGGGGAGACTCCCATATGAAAGGGGCGGGGATGCTCGTCGGAAATTTTCAATTAAACCCCTAAAGGAGACCAATCTGTGCGTGGCTCAAGCTTTTTTGACCCCTAAAAGAGACCATTTATTTTAATATTTTTTCGCGTGCAACCCTAAACGAGACTTTGACGGCTAAATATAATGGCGCTTTGCCCAGAACACCCTAAGTGAGACCAAAATACGAAATTTACACCCCTAAGCGAGACGACAAGCATCCCCGCCCTTTTCATATGGGAGTCCCCCCCGGGAAACTGCTAGCAGTCCCTCTTTGAATTGGATTGTCGAGCGGGAGAGCAAATACGCGATCGGCGATCCGAGCGGCGATCGATCGAGTGAAAGTCTCCCTCAGGATAGTCGAGCGGGAGATAGCTTGTTTTCGTGATTAGCTCGCCCGCTCGTCGCTCGATTGACTGAAAAGGGACAGATAGCAGTCTATGTGCAGCATAATAAACAGCACCAAAGGAAAGTAGTGCTCAATAGATTTCATTTGAATGGTCACACTGTAGGATTTCATTCACAACAGACGAAAAAGTTAGAACCACTAGAACCAATGCAGTCAGTGGTAACAAAAGTTTGGATTCATCTTGATGCTGATAGAAGACATAGAAAGGTTGTATCGCTGCAAAATCGGGCGCGCACTACAGTCTGAAACTATCATCCGTGATCCGTGTTCCAAATGTGCGCAGCAAAACTCCTGAAACTCTTCATACGCCGTCCTTTAAATTACATCCGTAACAAACATAATATCGATTTCTCAAAGTAAAACCCTTGTAAGTGCAAAGAGTCTAAGCCGAGAACTATAAATAAAAAGCTGATTGGTTTTCTTACAAGCTTTAACTGAGACAATAAATTATATTCTAATTCTTTTGGCTAACACAGCAACATACCTGATCAAAAAGCTACGCTGTCGAAAACCGTCCTGTCCAAACCGAAGTGGCACGAGAAGGGTAAAATGTTTGTGATACACTGCTCTTATCTACAGCTGCCGCTGAGATCCATTTCTTTATTCTTTTGTTTTACAACTCTGTTGTTTAGTTTCCTAAGATTCGGTTAAAGTTTACATGTGTTGAGTATTTCCCTTGCTAGGAACTTTCATTGGGTAACTTTAACGAATGCAAAAAGCTTCCAGAGAAGCAGAATTTTTTCGAGATGAAAAACAGACACAATAAAGCAATGACTGCTGTAACCGATGCCTGTTATGCATGTTATGTAAAATGCTTTTAAAACTGCAACATGGATACTGGTGTTTAATGGAGCGTGAACCTCTGGCGTTTGCACAGTCCGATTCGTTGCTGTTTTGAGCCAAAGATGAGATGTGGGCAAACCGATGTTCCAAATGATTTGTCTTTAGCTCCCTTTGCGCAAGTAGTTTTGAATAAGTATGGAGACCCTTTCAAACAGTCGGAAGGATGGGGTCACTCCCTGTGACGATATTCTGGAACTGACAGATACCAAGGTTCTAATCCTTATGTAATCCTAAACTCTATTTTTCCCTAATGATTCGACCTATTCACTCCAAACACTGTCCAAGCCCAAATTTTTAGCGATGTTTTGCCTTACTGTTCGGAGGATTTGGGCAACATTAGTGTTTTGTGCGTTTGGGTGTGGAACGCCAAGCGTGACAAAAATCTACAAAAATGGTTGTATGTTTCATTCTCTTATAAATGTGTTGAAAACTTTGCATAAATTGTTCCTAGTGCGATAAATAGGTTGCTTTATGGTCATACATAATTTGTACATGTATATATGACCTAATTGCAATACATTGTCCGGTAGAAAAATGAAAAAATAAAAAATGAAAAAAGCCAAATAGGAATTAATAAGCTTATCATCACAACTTGCATGCAGCATTGACAAAGAACCCACAACTTTAGAGCTGTACATTAATCATGATTTACCTGTATTCTGAAGCGTTTTGAGGTCGTTTTTTTGTATGCCTAATTAACTCCCATTGGACTTTTGTTACTTTTCGCTTCTTTATTTTTCATTCTTCTATGAAAACGTTATTACAACTAAATATATAAACTTCTCACAAGCATCCACTCTGCTCGTCCTTCATAAAATCAATAAAAATGTCTCACAAATGAAGACGAGTTCTTTCGCGACGTGATGAACATTACATCTAGATTTTAGAATTTTGATGACGTTAGGTGAAAAAGAAGAAATTAATAATTAAAAATGTTTCGTTGTGTTTGCCTCGCTATGTAGCCACTTTAGATGTAGATCCGGCGACGTTTCGACCGCTTACTGCGTTGTAGTCAGGCGATGAGGTCGATTAATTCTATGGTCGGCTGTCGGTGGTTGGAGGAACTAGATCCTCATAATCCGCTGACAAGCTGTTCTCTCTGCGGTCCGCTGTAGTACCGTTCTCCTGTTGCTGTGTTTCTTGACCGTTGGTATCCACGCTTCGGGGAATTTCAGCTCCGTTATCCCTGTTGATGTTGCTAGGGTGAATAGTTATGTGGATAGCTTCTTTTACAGGATGCATGAGCCAGTGCGGATCAATAAACTTTACTTTGTTCCACAGCGGATAATGGCCGGTCTCGTGGGCGTGCTCTGAAACGGCTAAAGTCTGGGTACGAGGGAGTTGTATACCCCTGTCGTGCTTCTTAATTCTCTCGTACATGGACCTCCCTGTTTCCCCGATGTGGAATTTGCCGCATTCACAGGGAATCTTGTAAACTACACCATCTTGTTTGGTTGGTTCCACAGGGTCCTTTGGTCGCACTAAGTGTGACCTAATCGTCGTGTCGGATTTGAAGGCGGTGCGAAAACCTTGTTGTTAATTGTTGTAGGCAGCGGCGAAGTGGCTCCGATACTTCTTGGCCGTGATAGGGTAAAACCGCGGTGGATTAAATTCTGTCAAGAGATCTTTTCTTGGGGCTGGTCTTCTGGTCTTGCTGATCTTTTGCACAAAGGAGGAAGGATAACCGTAAGAAACAAGAACAGATGATAAATATTTCTTCTCCTTAGAGATAACTGAATGTCTGGTCACGAAACGTTTCAATTTCTTAAGAAGAAATTAATACGGAAGAGTTAGCCTGAGAAAACAGACGTCGTTTCGCGGCGCCACCACTGGGGCCCCTGCGAAACGGCGCCACGAAACGACGTTTGTTTTCTTAGGCTACGGAAGAGTCTACAGTCGCAATTTTCAAGAAATCAGGAACAAATTGACAACCAATTGGCGCGTGTTGCCTATTTCTGCGCATGCTTGACCGCATGTGGTTCCTTTGAATTTGCCTCGAGTTCTTATTGTCCCTATGAGTGTGTTTTCACCGAAAAAGAAAGATGCTGAAGTTAAAAAAGCAATTAGAAAAGAAGAAAAAAGCAATTAAAAGCTTCTCCGACAATTTTTTTTTAATGCGCCTGGCCCCCCAAAACTCAATTAAAAAAATTAAACTTTTCTCTCGAGAAAATTGTTTATTAAAAATCCCTTTCCCAAAAAAACCAACTCCTTGCCAATGAGAGTTAATTTGACTATCTTGTGAACCCATTGGTCTGTAAAGAACGGATACGACAGGTGTAATTTTAATTGACCCCTTCTGGAAACCAGCTATGCAAATCAAGTTTATAAAGGAAACCTGCACTGACGAAGTGAGTAGGACTTGCTTCTTTACAGCACCTGTTTTAAGAGGATTTCCATAGCTCATGATCTGGTAAGAATATAAAATTATTTTTCCTCATAAAATGTTCTATGTTGTGTCTATGTAATTTGTAACCAAAGTTGTTTGGAGGTTGGTTTACTCTCTGTAGTTTTAGTTCTTATCATTTAACAAGAAAGGTTTGCTATACTTTTTGAGGGGTGAAATTTCGCTTCATCGTTTTTGCTCCTTTTTTTAATTTGGCGGCTTCGTAAATGCATCAAAAGAATCTCCAGTTCAGTGCAGTACAGTATTTTCTCCGATATTTTTCTAGTAACCCAGTACAAGAAATAAAATGAAATACCCGAATCAGCTTTGTCTTATTCAAGGCACGACAACGCAATCAACTCCAACTATTTATTAAAAATGTCGCCATTGATTTTTCTTTTATGAAAACGTGTTGCACCAGTTAGGGATACCCGTAAAAAATTCTTAGTTTCAAGATCGACTGCAGGCAAAACTTTGCATTATAGAAATGAAACTGCACAATTTTGTTATCATTACAGCTGAAGAATAAGACCATCTGCTTAAATTTGTTGCAGACTTTAATTTTGATTAATTATTGCTCCAAAGAAAAAGATCTAACCTGATAGAAAAACGAACGGTGGATAATTGTTGTTTTATAAAAAGCAATTGAAAGGTGTTAAAACGCAGATACAGAGAGCGGCTAGCTAGTTTCCACCAGCGCCTTGCATGGTATAAATCTGACATCCTGTTCAGTTTACCTATTTATATAAAATAAATAAATAAATAAATAAGCATCAGTATAAGATCCTGAGAACTTATATTTCACATTTAACTTATCTATTATTCATTTCCAGAGATCAAGATAAAGAGGCCATGGAGCGTATGGTTTCAACATTAATGCTAATTTTCTTTCTTAGAAATTTAGGTGAGCGTAGTATATAACTGCTGTTATCGATAAGTAACTGTATAGACTCGTTTACAAAAGGCTGATTTTCACTAGCGACGGAATCGGAGTCCTTAGGATACTTGCAACCCAGTGAAAATCAAACTACGGAGTCATAAGCTTGACTGAATCCGGCGGAGTGCAAATCTGCTTACCATTCCGTTGTTCGATTTCTAATAGATACGCTTCTGATTCTCACTCGTCCCCAGTCGTCTCTCTAGGGAAGACGCGGGAGACGCGCGTGGGGTATAGACGGCGGAACGAGAGAAGCGCGACCGAATCACCCCTCGCGCTCCCCTCTGATCGGCCGCGCATTCTCTCGTTAATTGAGAGACGACTGGGTACGAATCAGCTTCTGATTGTACCTTGAGATTGTACCACTCCGAGTCCGACTGACTCCGTCGCTAGTGAAAATCAGCCGTCGGTCATAAATCAACCGTCGGTCATAAATCGACGTTGTTCACTATGGTTTCTTTCAAGCGCGGTGAACGAGAGTTGCGAATCAAACAAACACTGTTGCTCTGCACAGTCAATTGTATCTGAGATTGATATCTTGATATTATTCGAATTTGTCCAATTTAATACAGGAAAACTTGATGCCTTGACGTGGATGTTGGATTCATCACTTGGTAAGAGGATAATTTAAAAAAAATCAACTTTTTCAGTCATGTCTTCAACCAAGAAATGGTGTTGATTCAATGATTGAATCAAAATCGTGTTTTTATAAAATCTCAATATTTTGCAACTCCTTTAATTTGTGCTTTAAATGATATGATTTTTATTGACCTGCAGAATGTCCATCTGATTGCCAATGCTCAAAGACTTCCACAGACCCTTCTCTTATGAAAACTGACTGTTCTAAGAAGAACTATTGGCTTCCTCCTGTAGACGTGTCACAAAGCAGCACGCACGTGTAAGTGACAAGATTAAATTTAAAAAAAAGCAGTCGCGACTTGGCTTAGAAACGTTTTCCCGCCCCGGCTTCATGTTTTCCCGCGCTCGGTACCGGTTTCCTGTCTTTCTCGCGCTTAGTACTGGCTTTATGCCGGTTTAATGTTTCCCGCGCTTGGAACCGGCTTTATGTTATCCCTTTCTTGGCGCCGGTTTTCCCGCGCTTGGTACCCCATGTTTTCCCGCGCTTGGAACCGGCGTTATGTTTTCCCGCGCTGTAAGAAAAAATCCTCATGTTGTCCCACGCTTTATTACCACCATTTAACGCTTTTTTTAGTTCTGATTTGTCTGTTTGTGTGATTGGCTATGAATGTTATATTTGGTTTTGTGACATAACCAAAAGCCGGGAATCATTCTATGATTCATTGACTATTTTAGGAATTTTGCGGATAACAGTATTGTGAGCATAACGCGAAATTACTTGGCGATGATAAAGAAAGTGAAAATCCTGTAAGCATAAATTGAGTTTGTTCTTGGTAGGTCAGTTGTTCCTTAGAAACAAAACTGGAGATAGCGGAGACAGTACTTACGTGAATGCGAATTTTCGAATATTTAAGGTGGCTCTGAAGCCCTCCCCAAGAATTTTTTTTAAACTTTGTAAAAAGTTGTATCTTAACATGCTAATTACAATTCGGTAATAAAAAAATGGGGGTCATCGAATTCGTTTTTAAGTTATAAGCACTTAAAGCTAAAATTAAGGGTGTCTTTAACAAGTTATACTGCTACTATGGTAGCCGGTTACATCATGGCGATGAACATAAATTGTTCAACAATGACTGGGTATTTGTTTGATATCATTATTGTAGCATTAACTCATAGAGAGTGGTAGTATTGATCCTTCAAAGTGTTAGTACTGGAAATTACTGGAAACTGTTGTGAAGGTGAACACCTTAAAGGCCCAGTATTGTCCATTATGCTTCACGTGTCTCTGTTGTTGTTTTGGTTTGCACAGGAGCGAGGCTTCTATTGTTCAGAGGCGCGTGAAGCATCATGGCCATTACTGGGTCTTTAAGTCACTCCATTTGGCCTACAAGGCCTCGAAAGGAGTGAAACATGTATCGAGTCGAAACATGTGAATCAGGGTTGCACTTGATAGCACTTCCCGCGATTTTCTACAGTGTCATAGATTATTGTATGTGTTGTCGGTGTGTTTAATTTGTGCGTTTAAACGAATGTCCTGTCTTAGGAATTTAGCAAGGAATAACATTGACTACCTTCCAAAAGGCCTGTTGAGCGATTTAATGGATTTGGAAGTATTGTAAGTAGAAAACAATAAATAACGTAACAACAACGCGAACAACAACAAATTTCTTAATTCATGGTTTAGAGCCAAGACATAGGGTTCAAGTCCTGACTATTGTCCGGCCCGTTTTGCACATAATTGTACGTAATGTACTTTACTCTTTTAAAACTGCATCTCTTTCCATAACTAGATAAGGTAAAGTTGTTCTCGGGCCGAACTTAACTCTTACTAGTTTCTGTAGCATAAAGCAACTAGAGATATTACTACTTCCTCCTGGATGGGATACTAGAGAAACCCATAAGTGGGTTGAAACGTGCAACTTTCTCTTGAAGTATAGAGCAAGGCTGACTACGTAGAACATTTAACGCGACAACGACATGATAGAGCCCAAACTGAAAGCCAAAATGCAACCGTGGACAGCTGTTTCGACCTGGTTGGGTCTCGTCAGCACGGTGTAGCAGCAAAAAGATAGAAAAAACTAGCGTGTACGCTTCAAAACAAGCTTCCGATTATTCAATTTGCTTAGACGTTGTTATAGCCATATTTGGAAAATCAAGATAAAAATATTAACAAATCATTCGCTAGAACAACTTGCTTCCAATCTCGAGGGACCGAGGGGTTTCCAAATATGGTACTAAACAAAAACTGAATATTCAGAAGCTGTGAATGCGGGTTACACGTTTCAACCCACTTATGGGTTTCTGATACTAGTCAATCGGTATCACGGTACTATGTTCATCGGTACCTATTTATACACCAGGGCAGAGAAAGACAATGTGGAGCAAAGTTTTTGGTTGAAGAAAAAACACAATGACAGAAAATATGACTCTAATCAACAAACTTCAGAAGGAAAATCCGATGCGCTACCACAAGACCACTGCTTCTTCGCTAATGACAAAAATTTTTTTTGCCCTCACTTAGGACCGATTACTAGATTGCTAGATTGTCATTTTCTTGGAGTTTTTTATTGATTGGTCGGTTGGTCTTATTTACGTTCTCGATGTTCATAGATTTAGTGAGATGTGGCAGAGGCGGATCCAGGAATTTTTTATTGGGGGGGGTCCAAGTTTCTATTTCGAAAACACTCTCCCCCAGTCGCAATTCAGTTTAGTGGCAAAATGCAACGCGCGTTTCACTGAAAAAATAAATAAACAAGTTGAATAGTGATATGCGATCCTGCCAATGCAAGAATGTCTGTGTCAAACAAGCAGTAAAAGAAAACCACAGGTCTGATGGGTTGGGGCCTGGACACCCCGGAAACTCCCCCTGGATCCGCCCGGTTTAAAGTCTGGTTTAACACTTTCACTCCCAGAGTCAATTATGGAGACATGTATTGTTGTTCTAACTTTTGATTCTGTGGACGAAAACCTATGGTGTGACCATTCAAATGAAACCTCTTCGACAGTACTTTTGCATGGTACCATTTGTTTTGTGATATTTTACAAAATGAAATTTGGGATTTTTCATGAATTTTGATGTTTGGCACTCTTGGGAGTGAAAGGGTTATAGAGACCCTTCAGTGCTGTATAAAAACAAACTGATAATAAGGGTGATTTAGAGATTAACTCGTACTTTTTGCCAAGGGATTTGTCAGGAAACAACATTGGTTTCATCAATGAAGGAGTGTTCAACGGATTGCCAAAGCTCTCAACGCTGTAAGAGATGAACTTCTATTTGTTTAACGCCTGAACTGATTTCGGTAAGTCGATAAAGCCCCTTGTAATCGTTTTATTTCAAACATTTTCAGGTATCTGAATGAAAACAGGATTTCAAGTCTTGAGAGTGGAAGTTTCCGAGGCTTACCAAGCCTGAAACATTTGTAAGGGCGACATAATAAATAGAATCCGTTTTATAAAGTCCCAAAGTCAGTATTATTTAACCCTTTTAACCCTGATATCAAAATACAATTTCTCCTTTCTTGTCTCCATACATCAGTTTATTATAGCAGTAGTGGGGAGAAGTTGTTAAAATATCAAGAGAATTCATATTGGGTGATTATATCCTTAAATTCTCCTGACCTCTCTGATGACTTAAGCTTTGATGTTAGAAGGAGAAATTTGATGCTGATCATTATTATGGCTTATAAAATTCATTAATAATTCATAACAGTTATGACAAATTAATAGGTGGTATTTGAGTCACATGTACACCTCTGTAAACCCCAATACAAATCAACTGAGTTGATGAATTATTAAACAGTAGAATTAACTTTTGATACAGACACCTGCTCGCTCGTGATCAGCTAATTAGTATTCATAAAGATCTCTACTCATTGTTTCATTTCATAAGTACGATAAAATAAAATATTCGCCATTGTAAACGCCCATACAGATCTCCAACTCATATTTTATCTACTACATAAAGGGTTAAGTTCCATGCAAAGCAGGATCCTTTCTCACTCTCTCGTAGCTTGAAATTTCACCAAACACCTTCCACCTTCTTGGACCCTTGTATGTGCCACTGAAACTTTATTCAATTTCCTAATTCTCATTATTAGCAATGTATTGTGCAAATGCTGAAATGAAATACAGCTATTTCAATTACGTTGTCGGATGAAAGCTCAAAGCCAAGACCGCAAGGTAGTATGGGTAGTGGTAAATAGCCATTGCATAAAAATCCCATACTACCATGCGGTCTTGGTTTTTCGCCTTATACATTGATAACCAAAACGTCCGCTTCTTTATTTCCTAGGTGGTTGTTTATCAACAGAATTTGGGATCTTCCAAAAGATATATTTTATGGACTTCATCAACTGAAAGTGCTGTCTGTATCGCATTGTTTAATATATAAAACTGCTTTTCTAATCATAAACAAAATGTATGATTATACATCTTGCTAGTTTTGAGGTTATAGACCTTAGAAAAAAAGGGTTATATGAAGAGGCACAATTCGAACGTATTTTTCTTGCGTGTTGCATGAAATGAACAGCAATTTTCTGTAGATAATACATTTACATGCTGAATTAAAACGGCTATGTCACAAGAATTTGGTCGATTTTTTGTCACAATTGTGTTAATATTACTGATAAAGACTTCAATCATGCGCAAAATTTTCTTTTAACTTTTAAAAGAAGATAATATAGAGTTAATTCTTAATAAGAGAACGAACCATCCACTGCCATTTTGTTTATCGATTTTTTTAAACATGGGAAGAACTTGAAAAATTAACTGACCTCAACTTTTCAAGTTGCAATCCATTTCCATGTCCTTCTGTTTTTGTTTTTCTGAAACATTCAAACCAGTACACTCTCGCAAAACCTAAATCGCATTTGAACTCAATCATCACATAACTTTGAAACGCCAAACGACGATATTTGTATCAAAGGAAATTTAAAAATAATGGTGTAGTTTTGTCAGCAATTACTATATAAATGTACTGAGTTAGGTAACTTCGATTTATTCACGTGAAAGAGGAATCGCAAGAGTCATCACGTTTATTGAAATTTTATTAATATTAATACTTTTTTCAGGTCGCTCAGCATGAACAAATTGACCCAACTGAATGCTCACCTATTGAGGGACGTAAAAAGTTTGGAATACATGTAAGCTGCACCCTATTTTAAACGGGAAATCCAAAAGCCCCATTCATGCCAACGGCTAAACATGTTTAAACGTTGCTTAGTTTAATTACGTTTTTAGCCTCTATCTTGAACATTTTCAAATGTAAAAGTCACTATAGTTTCTTTTAGGAAGTATTTTTTTAAATCTGTTTTAAACTAAACAACATTATTTAAACATGTTTAAGCATCTCGTTTAAACATGTTTAAGCGGCTCGTTTCTCGAAACTCCCGGTAACTTTTCGTGCCCGAAGCCAAATATTAAAATTAAAATCTAAAGAATAAAAGCGCGGGTCCTAGCGAACAAACTGGTCCATTTTGTTTTGCTAACTGATATTTTTATCGTATTACCTGCAAAACTTTTGAAACCTCGATCTTCAATGAAAATAAAACAGCTTTCCGAGCCCGGTAATTACCGGGTCTTTCGAGAAACGGCCCCCAGGTGCGAACGGGGTATACATCAGCTTTCAGAACTACTAACCTTGTTATAATAGCTTTTTTCCCTCGGGGGGGGGGGGGGGGGGGGGGGGGGGGGGGGGGGGGGGGGGGGGGGGGGGGGGTGGAGGTACTCAAGGAAGTTTTGTACGGGGATGCTCCGCCCCGAGATCCAAACCCTTACCCTTTCATATACCGTTTTTGACAGAAAAGGTACCCCTTTCATATACCTTTCATTGAAAATGGTACCCCTTTCATATACCTTTCATTGAAAATGGTACCCCTTTCATATAGCCTTTATGTGCGTCTGTTTGATATATATTGAAAGGCCTTTTTTATAATACTTAAATGGCAGGGGGGGGAGGGTGGGGGTACTCAAGAAAGTTTTGTACGGGGATGCTCCGCCCCGAGATCCAAACCCTTACCCTTTCATATACCGTTTTTGACAGAAAAGGTACCCCTTTCATATACCTTTCATTGAAAATGGTACCCCTTTCATATACCTTTCATTGAAAATGGTACCCCTTTCATATAGCCTTTATGTGCGTCTGTTTGATATATATTGAAAGGCCTTTTTTATAATACATAAATGGCAGTTTTCCCTACCTCTTTTATGCTTCAACTCGTGTTTTCGCTACCATTTCCTATTCTTCGTGAAATCCCTACCCTTTCACATACTTCAACTCGTGAAATGCCGACCCTTTCATATACCTCCAGCCTCAAAAAGGTACCCCTTTCGGGAGGAGCATCCCCGTATAGCCCATTATAGGGAGTACCCCCCCCCCCCCCCCCGGGCTTTTTTCATCGTTCATCTAACGATGCAGTGACTTTAGATGTGTACGGATCGCGATGTTTCGATTGCTTATTGCTGGTATTTATCAGGCAATGAAGTCGACGGGGTGTGTAGCACTTTAAATATATCCTGGTTAGGAGGTCCGTGATGGTATCCATCGGCTGTTGTGTTTCTTGATCGTAGGCATCAACGCTGCAGGAATTTAATTCCATTGTTCGTATGAAAAATCACATTTTTAATCAGATAATATATCAACCTTTCTTATCAAACAAGCAAATAACACTAACAACAACAACAACAACTGTATTAGTCCTGTGTCGTTTGTCTTTATCCAAAATTAATTTCTTTATTTTGTTTTCTGTCTTCTCAGGTTTTTCCAGCACAACAAAATCAAAACGATTCCTGGATACTTCTTCAGAAATGCTACGAGTCTTAGACATGTGTTAGTAACGCCTTTCTCCGTATTGTGTTAAAAACGTCATAACTTAATCAATTTATTTTTTGAAAACTAAAATGCTTGAGATGACTTACAGTTGAATTTTCGACGATTTCACGTTTTTTAACCAATCAAAAGCAACAACAGCAAGCTTTATTTGCATGACTATAAATCGTTACAGTACAGTGTATTGCAAAAGCGTAAGATTATATAAAAAAGTTAACAAACAATCATAATAAACAGATAACAATGAATTAAATCATACTAGATTGAACTGATAACAATTTGCTTCACTGACCAAAACAGGAAGGAATGAACAAGCACAAGTAGCTACTATATCAACAGTATGGAATTTCTTGACTTCAGTTACTACTCATACGTCTTTTCATTTTAATTTGGTGCTTTTCATTTTAGGTTCCTAAGCAACAATAACCTCACCGTGATTGGTCCAGAAACCTTTAAGGGGGCCTCAAGTCTGGAGACACTGTAAGCACGGTAAACTCTGTCTATCTCTGATTCACGGGAATTTTTCTAACAGTGTTCAAGGGATACGGCTTTCAAGTTGAGCTAGCAAGAGAAATTAACTTGATAGAGGTTCAAGATAGCCGGAAAATCAAACAAAACAAAAAAAAAAGAAAACCGAAAAATGAGAGAAGAAAGATGCAAAAAAGTAAGCCGTTGAAATCACAGCCTCGAGGCATTACAAAGGATAGTCATTGGGCTTACGTCGCAAGGCTCTTTAAACACATTATTGAAACTGGCAAAGAAACGTTCAAAAAAAATTTCAATCCTTCGTATAATAGCGCAACAAAGCGTGACAAAGTGCATTCAACTTGGAATAAATTCAATTTTCCTAACTTTTTTCCTAAAAGACTTTGGGAATGACAAGGGAAATAAATTGAATTCTCTCCTCTTCTCCCGAAGGGCCCTTTCTAACAACTATGAACTATCGGATTTGAAGAGTGACGCATTTAACTACAATGAATTCGGAAACCTGTCTTTCATGTAAGTAGGTCACTTTGATGAAGTCAACCTTTTCTGTATTCTTAGACCTGATACCAAGTTAAATAAAATAGATAAATAGATAAGTAGGAATTGCAGTGGAATTCACGATGTGGCTCTTACTTCTACCGTTTACGGATCGTTTTTGTGGAGGGAGGAAAACCCTCAGAGCAAAGACGAGAAACAACAGCAAACCGTCAACCCACATCATGGCGTCGTCTCCGGGTATCGAACCCAGGCCACATTAGTGGGACGCGATTGCTCTCACCACAACGCCACCCCTGCTCCCCTTGCAATGGTTAGCAGATTTCTAAGTCAGTTTCTCACAGCGTTACAGTAAGTTGTTTGTTACCATAAATGCATGGTTTGAATCCAGGGGTATCACAAGTCTGTCGAGTGTGATCGTCTGAGTTAGTGTAGTTCTGAAAATAACTGTTTTGCCAACAATGACTGACCTTTCGACAACCTCAGGGAAAGTCGTCTTCTGCAGAGCCATGTGGATTGAAAGCCGTCAGTTGATTGTATTAAAATCTATCTGTTGCTGTAATTGTTGAGTTAAGCCATGATGTTATTGGCTGTTGGGATCCGAGTTAGTGATTGGCGTGTTTTGATCCGTGTATTGTTATAGCGTAATTTTGTTAGTCAGATTTGTCGGTGGGTTCTGTCTTGCTTTCTGTTGATGTTCAGTCTTCTATTGATGTCGTTGATATTGTTTGAAGCTAGGGTAGCTGTTGGCAACGGCTTAGTGGTTTTCATTCTTAGTTATTTAAACTTTCTAGAGTGAGCATAGTTTGTAATAGCAGAAGCTCATGACATACGTGATAAGCTTCTGGTAATAGTCATTACCGTAAGTAACGCATTTTAATTAAATGATTAGTCAGCTATTTCTACAACACTCAACTAATCAATCCATCAGTCAGTCAGTTGGTTAGTCAAATAATAGTCTAATCATTGAATGAAAGGCTCATTTCTTTTATCAAACAGTTCGTTCACCAGCCAAGTAAACAATAATTAATCTTAAAGTGCATATGGAGTAAAAAAAGAATTTCCATGGTTTGATAGTGCTTTACTTTCTTTATCTAAATTTGTGGGTTTCATCGAAAAGATCCTTCCCATTGTGAAATTATTCGGCTTGCAAGTTTTGAATTTTCCGCCAGAAAGTGTCTCTATCGAGCGCGCGGCCAAACAAGGCTATAACGTAGAGAATACTTCAACTCACGAGTATCATGGCGGCAAAGAAGAAATTTTCGACCTCGGCGACTTTCTGTCTGTCTGACAGAGACTCTGTAGAAGACATAATTTTATCACAGTCTGACATTCTTTTGAAGAAATGGAACGAAACACAATGTGTGCATACAAAAGAACAAATCTCAAGTATTTTCTACGTCATAAACACAATGGATATCGACAACTCGTTCCCAGTCTCCGGGACACTGATTTCTGCAAATTGTGCTACTTTGGACGGCAAAAAAGAGGCCTTAAATTTTTTTCTGACAAATTTCTTTTATTATTTCGAATAAAGACATAATAGCCTCCCAAAAAAGACAAAATAAAAAAATACTTCATATGCACTTTAAAGTAAATTATATCTTTTGTCAAGGGATCATTGAGAGAACCACGAAATCAAATAATCATTCCGAAAACTAATAAATCAAAACAGAACGCGCTGGAATTTTCGATGGCGCTGGTTGCCGACCTGTTTTCAAGGTCTTGATTTCATCCATCCATCCATCCATCCATCCATCCATCCATCCATCCATCCATCCATCCATCCATCCATCCATCATTTCATTTTTTATTTATTTGTTTACTCCAAACCTTTACAGATGTTAATAATTGAATTAAATCACATTATATTAGGAAGGAGATGAGAGGGGCACGTCTAGATAAACTAATATTGTGCCCCCTAAAGTTATATAATCAATCAATCAATCAATCAGTTATATACGGGTCTGTGAATTGATGGATTAGTTGGTTGGTTGGTTGGCCAGTCAGATCACTCATGAGTCAGTCAAACCGGCGTCATTTTATGTCTTTAATTTCAGTGGCATCCAGTGCACTTTATTCTTCTTCTTTCTCTTCATTATTCAGCTACATTTTGCAGACAGCTCTTGTGCGAATCAAGATGGACAGTTTCAAGTATCACAGGAAAGTCGGAGTTGTAATGTTAGTTGAGACATTTGAATTGTAAAGTATGATTTTTTCAATCTTCACTCAAATCACCTTACATCCTAGAGATAAAGCTGTTGCCCCCTCCACCCCCCCCCCCCCCCCCCCCCCCCCCGCGGGGCACTCCCATATATAGTCAACTCTCTCTAAGACGGACACCATCGGGACCAGCCTCAGCTGTCCATTTTAGAGAGGTGTCCGGCTTATAGAGAGTCGACGTAACATGACCCCAGGAATTTTAAGATAACAATGCTGAACCTGTGCACAGTGAATACGCATCTGTTTAAAGTTTGTTTTAAGTTATTTACTTGAACGAAACCTACAAACTGGAACAAAAACATATTTATAAAATTGAATCTCTTGTCGTATTACAATCAATAGTTAACGGGTTAACGAGAGTCCAAACAGTGAACAGTACATTCTGCAAACGGGAACATAACCATCTTTTGACTCAGGACTGTCTTTCGCGTCACCAAGTCTAAAAAGAAGTCATGTTTTTCTAAAAAAAAATTGGTAAAAACAAGTGAAGTTAATAGCTTCTAATAGCCATGGCTTTGGTGGGCATGCACTTAAGAAGAAAAGAAATCTGTGATCGTGGATTGTTTCAGGTGCAACATTTTAAAATCCTCAAAGCGCTCACCAACGCTGCTTAATTTTGCTACGAGGATTTCATCTTGCAGCGTTGTGGAAGCGAATTCCTTTAGGTCGTCAACCAGTCTAAGAGCTTCTGTAGTGGATTTGATGGTTAATAAAAAAACACCATTTCACAAGTGTCCGTTGACGATTTCAAAGTGTCCGTTATCCGTCTTATAGAGGTGTCCGGCTTATAGAGAGTTTAGTTATAGTAAAATGACCGAGAAACGGCCAGGACCAGCACCAGGTGTCCGTCTTATAGAGGTGTCCGTTAAGAGAGAGTTGACTGTAAAAGTGACGAGGATGCTCGTCATACTTTTTAGGAGTCACAATTTGTAGATTGGTACTGCTTATGTTGCTGAAATTTAAAATATCCACCGTTAGAATCTCCGCGGTACCTCGACATGTAAGTTGTTTTAGAATTGGTATCTCTTAGGGGTAAAAGTCCATTTGAGCTACGCCCATCAAATGAGGGTGTTTTTCGAAATTTCCGACGAGCATCCCGGTCATTTTCATGTGGGAGTCCCTCCCGGGCCTGCCGTTTTTCTCGTCGTTCAATATCGGTGTCTCAGCTGCATCGGTGGTGAAATATCGATAGAAATAGCTGAATGCGATTGTATATGAGAAGTCAATCTCTCCTTTAAGTGCACATGCAAGCAATATAAAGATCTCTTGGCACAACATTAAGCAAACGCATACTAAAACGTTTTGAGTTAGATCAACACTGATCTAACATTTGATCTTTTGCAGCGCACCTACCGATAACATATACCCGTTCCAGGTTCCCGAAGACGATAGACTACGGGAAGGACTGGCGAGGAGTGGATTCACATGTGGCGGCATAACGTGTACTCCTTGCAATTTCGGAGAATACCAGAAGAGGCTTAAAAATGGCTCTTACGTCTGCGAGAAGTGTCCAGCAGGTGACAATAACACTTTGAAAAGTTTTCAAACGATGCGAAAACGTAAAAGAACAACACTGAAAAAGTTATGTAGATAAGTCACAGTGTTCTTCGCCGTTCTGTTGCCAGCTTACAACGTCAAATTAGTTTTTGACAACATTTTTTTTAAATGTTAATAAGCACGTTTTTCTTTGAACCCCTTTACAAAAATTTTTTAAACTTTGCAAATATAAAAAAGGGGTCACCGAGCTCGATTTAACAGGTTATACTGTTACTATGGTAACCTGTTTCATCATAAAAGAGACGATAACTTGTTCACCAATGATTGGACATTTGTTTGATGCCATTATTGTAGCAGCAACTGATAAAGAGTGGTAGTATTGATCCATAAAAGGAAAATGCTGGGAACTATTGCGAGGCACCTTGAAGCGACATTGTCCCGCCGAAATATCGACATTTCGCTTACTTAATTTTCTAGGTTATATCGCTGATGTGCCGTTATAATGTATGGTTATAGAGCAGTTTTTAATTGAGTGTGAAAAGTAATTACACAATTGCTTTGGTTTTTCATTACTACGCTTTGTGATTGGCTAAAAAAAAAAACGCGCCACTTAATTCTCGACCAATCAGAAGTAAAACCAAAACCAATCGTGACTTGCTCGCACGCGTTTTCCCGCGCTTGGCGCCGCCGACATGTAATTCCTTAGAGCTCTGATTGGTTCATTGGATTGTTTACGACTGCTGTGATTGGTCAGAGTAATTACTTTGGTTTTGGTTTTATGACAGTCAAATGAAAACTGCTCTATTGCTAATGTGCCAGCACGTTTGGCGCATTAAAGTAAGCCAAAAGGATCCGTTTGATTTGTTTGTGGTTGTTGGTTCTTTCAGGTTGTTTGGTTTGCTTTTTTGTACAAACACCAATTGTGTCATTTGCTTTGAGCTTGATCGACAAGACGTGACGTTCGCTTGTGCAGGCATTTACATTTATCCGGCTTGTTTTACGAGTGACTAATGCTAAGGATTGCTGTATTCTTGTGCATTTCAGTATTGAGCAAGATTCAGTGATAGCTTTAAAAAGTCTCCGCGATAATTTGATTCAATACTAACTCAAATGTTCATCACAGGGGGATTTTATCAGAATACTATTGGTCATTATGGTACATTGGCAGGGAAGACAGGATGTTTGTCTTGTCCTAAAGGTACCTTTGTTGAGCTAGACAAGTTCCCTGGGAAACATCAGTACGCTTGCCGAGTGTGTCCTGCGGGTAAGTTATCTAATATAAAATTATATATATATAGCCTGCGAATACAGCCGCCTCTCGTCGCAGCGTGCGTTCATCGCCATTATGGATGTACGCGGGAGGGTGCTAAGCAAGAAGGAAGCAAAAGAGTCCGCCGAGAGCGACTCCAGCTTCTTGAGTGCTTAGCAAACTTCCCAAGCGCATTAACTTTATGTACACACATCTGCGACCTTTACCTTTTTTATGACATATCATGAAGACAACATATCAACTGAGTGACTTGAGCGTGCTACCTTGCGGGCAAATGGATAGCGCGTATCAAACAATCAGAGCGCGCGTTTTTCTTGAATGCTAAATAGAGAAAATAAAAGATAAAGTTGACTTTTCTTCAGGATCCAAGACCGACGAATGGTCAAGCTACCGAGGCTGTTTCTGCATCGACTCGTTTTATCGGAGAGGCCGGTTTACCCGATGCGAAGCATGTCCCAAGGGAATACGCGGCTTTCTCTGTAACGAGACCATTCTGGTGAAAGAAGGCTACTGGTGGAAATTCAGAGATTACAACGAGAGCTGGGAATATCAGCGATTTGTCGACGCGTTAATGATCCCTGATGAGAAGTTTAACCACGCGGACGTAAATTTTACAGGCATATTCCCTAAGCCTTACCCATGTCCCAAGGCAGCTTCATGCTTAGGCCTACTTAACTCTGTTCGAAAACCCTGTAAGACAGGATATGGAGGACCTCTATGCGAAGTGAGTAAAGCCTGGTTTTTTTTACAAGAGACAAAAGCAGAAGCAGAGGCAGAAGAATTTCCGTCAAGTGAAAATGAACTTTGACATAAGCATAAGATTGACGCTTACGCTTAATAATATGCCTATGCTTAAAAATGCGTATGCTTGTGGTTGCCTAATGCTTTTGACGGGCCGGTTTACCTGGACATTAGGGCTGTTATACTTCCACTTTTGCTTTATATGCTTAATATGGTAGCTAGTGAAAACCAGGCTTAAGAATAAAGTCTTCCACTGTTAGCTGAGGTGTGAAAGTACTGTCAGTTTGGCAGCTCAACTGAACGTTACAACGAGATGCACTTTCATGCGGTATCGTTAGTATGCTGTACAGGTCTTTTGAATCTGTGGATGAAATCCTACCATGTGACTACTGACCATGGCTATTCAGCAGTACTTTAGTGTGGTACCGTTTATTACACTGCACAAGGTGTTCCTAGCTTTTACTTGTGTGACCGTTTAAATTAAAGCTATGATTTGCATATTTTTCCGTGGTTTGCAATGTGAGATTTGATCGTTATATTAAATGTGTAGAGCAAACGTTTGATAATAATCAGTCATTGAGCGAACTTAATATTTTACGTAGTGTTTTAAAGCATGTCAATGTTTGAATCTTTCATTAAACATGCAACAACGAATGCAAAAACAATAATTTATCCCCAATGAACCTTGTTGCTAAGGCACCAACGAAGAAAGGAAATTAGAGACGTCTGCGCGCAGGCTAGAAAGTCTGTTGGCGCAGATGTTAACGTTTGAAAGTCTCAGCTGACCAGGCTCATCCCCAGTCTTCTCTCCCTTTAGGTGTGCGTCAAAGGACATTACAAGTCCATGTCACGGTGTGCCAAGTGCCCCACCCTCCCCTGGTTGGTAATACAGATGACCTTCATAGCCTGCGTCATTTTCCTTCTGATCTTTATTCTTGTTCGTGACGAGAAGAAGACTAAGAATAAGGGACGTACGCTGTCTGATATAGTGCTGGCGCGCTTGAAAATTGTCATTGGATTTTATCAGGTGTGTTAACTGATTAATTGTATAAAGGTATCGATAACACAATTCTCATTGGCGGAATCAAAAGAATTTGCGTCAAGTGAAAACGAACACTGACATAAGCAATATCGATCCTTCCGCTCATGCTCGCCCTGATGGTTATCCTTATTTTGACTCAGTTTTTACTGGACATCAGTATAGGTAATCATACGGTTTCGAGTTCAATTTGGAATTAATTTGCACGAGCGAGTTTTTGAAAAAGCTCAAATTGCACAAGCCGCTTTACTTATTAATAATTAGTATAGGTAATCATACGGTTTCGAGTTCAATTTGGGATTAATTTGCACGAGTGAGTTTTTCAAAAAGCTTAAAATTGCACGAGCCGCTTCGGCGAGTGCAATTTGAGCTTTTCGAAAAACTCACAAGTGCAAATTAATCCCAAATTGAACGAGAAAACCGTATGATTACTTATTAATAATTATACATGAAAAAATTTGCATCCATTTTTGTTTGGAATTTTTTTTTTTTTGCAAAAATTTTTTTTCGGATTTGGTTTTTTTCATTTTTTTGGGCAAAAAAGAGAAAAAAATTTTTTTTTTTTTCGATTTGTAATTTGCACTGGTGTTACACTTTTTGCACCGGTGTTACACGTTTTGCACTGGTGTTACACTTGAACTGCACTGCTCTTAGCCAATCAGAATCGAGTAATTTTTTCATGTATATTATTATAAATGAATAAATTTGCATCAATTTTTTTTGCAAACATTGTTTTTTTTTTGCATCAATTTTTTGTAATTTGCACTGGTGTTACACTTAAACTGCACTGCTCTTAGCCAATCAGAATTGAGTAATTTTTTCATGTATATTATTAGCGCTGTTATGCTTATGCTTATACCGCAAGTGAAAACCAGGCTTAACTTGTTCTTATTTTTCTCGCGCCCTTATTCAGGTTACAGCCGGGACTTTGGACGCTTTCTCGTACGTACAGTGGCCTGAAGCTCTTCTGCAACTCAGCAACTATGCTAAATTTGTCCAACTGAATCTGGTTCAGATCGCTCCCATTCACTGCTTCAAAGAGAGCTTGAAGATGAACGCCTATGTTGGATTAGTGATAACTGTGGCTTTGAATGCAGGAATCATTGTACTGGCATTTATGTATTTCCAGCTTAGGAAACTCCAGATCAAGTACGATTTGGCCCATTTGGGTTGCATTTTATAGAAACGTTCTTTTTAACACACGTTTCACCTTTATTAAAATAAATATATCATTGCCTGCTCCTTTCTTGCGATGACAACGAAAAATAGAAATGCGGATGATGATGTTGACGATGATTATGATGACGATGATGATGATGACGATGATGATGATGATGATGATTATGATGACGATGATGATGATGATGATGATGACGATAATGGTTGATGGTGATTATGATGACTATAAGAATGATCATATTAAAGGGGCATTGTCACGCAGATTTTGCTGTGTTTTGGTCAAAACACACTAAATATATGACAAAGTACCTTCACCTCAAACATAAAATTGCTTTTAGAACACCAAGAAGATAATATCAAGTGATTTCTTCATGGAAGAACAAACCATAATAAGTTTTTCTGTGATTTTTCCACGACACTTGGGAGGAACTTGAAAAAATTGGCCAATTTTTTTCAAGTTGCAATCCATTTCCATCCTGGCCATCCGCAGCCAAAGATAACAAATACTAGTTTCTGTGCACTGGTAGAGTATTTGTTAACAAAACTGGACCATTATTTTAAGGTTTCCATTGAAACAAATATGTGTTTTGGCTTTTCAAAGTGATGCTAAAAATAGGTGACAGTGTCCCTTTAAAATAAATGTACAATAGAAATAAACGAAAAAATATATGGCTGGTGTATGAGACAAATAAGTAGAAATAAAAGATAAAATAAATAAACAAACAGATCAGTGTCAATACATTTAGTACGGAAGTGCTTATTGGGGACACTGACATGCAATTTAAGTTCACTTCCTTACATAGGCAGAAGAAGGACATGACGCCGGAAGAAAAGAAACGGGAAATCTCACTGAGTAAAGAACACTGTTATCGCAGCGCCTTCTTGGTCATGTTTATTACATTCCCAGAAGTCAGTTCAAGGATCCTCCGAATGCTCCCTCCGGCATGTCACAAAATCTGCCAGGTTTGAAAATCCACATATCATTATTAGCACGTCAGTTAAAATCTCATTGTTAACCACTAGGTAACCGCGACTCTGCTTCCACCGACAGCGACATTGTAAAACGCTCTCGATAAATGCCGGGTGCTCAAGAGAAAGACTTACTCAAAAATGTTGACAAGTCCGCATTACAATGCAAGCCTCATTAAACTGAGGGTGGCCTCAAAATGACGTCTTGTTAGGCTTATGCGATCGATATATCAACTAAGGAAACCAAAATTCTATACCCTGTACCGCCAAACTAACAATGACCTGCCTTCTGGCATGCACAAGAAACTAATGCATTGTTACTTTACTTTAGGATATAGAAATGAAAACCTGTACTCACTACCTGAAGATGGATTACAGCTTGAAATGTTTCGACAACACTTATAACAAGTACGTGACGGCCGCGTACGTAGGCGCCAGTTACCCAGTCCTCTTCCCTTTGTTTATTGTGGTTGTGTTGTATTTCCTCTACTATCGTCCTCACATCAAAAACCGCGCCCGAAATCCACAACCAAGGCAGTACGAAATGGTGGAAGGTATGCGCTTTATCTACGAAAATTACAGCGAGCGTTGCTGGTACTGGGAAATAGTGGAAACGGTCCGGAAGTTGATTCTTACTTCCGGCTTATCCCTGATTGGCGCTGAAGGGCGAACCTATATTGGAATGGCGGCGATGGCTTCTGGGTTCTACGCCGTTGCGCATGCTCAGGCCCGGCCAATCCCTGACAAGTTTGAGCATCTGTTGCAGCTGGCATCGTTGGTGGCCACGTTTTTCAATCTTAGTGTTGGCGTCCTGTTAAGGATTCCTTCGGAAATGGTCAACTACTCCATCGAAAAGGATAAAGATTCTGTTGGGGTCACTGTACTGCTGGTTACAGCTAATGTCATGGTCACAGGGCTCGTAGTGAGTGAGTATTTGAAATTGTATTGTAATATTTGTATATTATTTTTTTTATTTTTCATAGAATTATATCTGATCCAGAGTCAACCTAGAACTCTTACTTGGCATGTTTCTATTTTGGCGGTAAAGCTTAAATAAAAATTGTATTTTTTTTGGCTTTGTTTTGTTGGAGGATACCTCTCGTCCTAAGTGGTTACCTAGTCGTAGCCCTAGACACATCCAACCTCGACACATTCTTAACTTCCTATAACCTAACCCTCTAGGGATGTACCACTTAACGTTCCGAAAAGAAATACTGTTGCTTTTCAGGACAGTTTATACTGCAGATCTCCCAGACCTCTTAGTCGAAGTCCTAAACACATAAAAATACCTGCATCTTTAACCTTCAAAAACCTAACGACTATTTTAAGAGAACAATTGATTGCATGTGCAGTGGTGTCCAAAGTTACTGTACATATTGGAAGCAATCCCACTTTAGTTTTGATAAAAAGCTATTATCTTGCGCATGTTGTAGAGAAAACGATGATTAATATTTTTGACACACAAAAACTGTTCAACCAGTCTGATCAACCTAGTCTTCCTCTTTTTATTTTTCAGTTCGTTATCTCTTTTCGCTTGGTCAGAGTGTGTACGGGGTGTACAAGAACCCGCAATGCAACTGGGAGTGCTGTCTGAGTGTGATCCTGTCGGCACAAGACGCTGGTACAAATCTCGAGGGAGTGACTGAGGACATAGGAGATCATGACATGGAGAGAAGCCAGGTCTCAGGAGACGACTTTGCTGTAAGGACAGAACTGTCATTAATATTATTTCTTTTGTGTGGCTTGTAAAATGGAAAGAGAGTGAGAGAGAGAGAGTAGGAGTTTTGGAGAGGTGGTTGGCGTAGCCCAATGCTCTAGGTTGCTAGGCAAGTTTCTTTTACACTGATTGTCCAGCAAGGGCCTAAGAGGGGGTAACACGTTTTACCTTTCAATTGACCACAATCATGCATAAAAAACGTGAGAGAATTGCGTGGAATAGCTAAGGACAAGTACAACATTGTACTCTCTCTTTTTAGGAGTCGAATCATGTTAACGCAGCGCCAAATATTTTGATCGACGAGGTCATGCAACCAACTGCAAAGAACCTAATAACGATGGTGAAAGCTTATTACAGTATCGTAACAATAACTAATTGTTTTATAATTCTAATACCAGGTTCCTACCATGGGAAGAACTGTGGATGACATAGGAATCATACATTTGGGAGTGGACGATGTCGACGCAGACGACACTTTGGGAGAGGAAGCACATATAGAACCCAGGGAAAGTGATGGGATCGATTCTCCTGTGGGAACCCAAACCCCTGGGGCTGTTGAGACCCAAGGGGAAAGCGCACTTGATTCCCCAAAGGAGAGTCCAAACAGACCTCCAACTGAAATCAACCAGCATGAATCTTCGGTAGGACCTAAGGAAAGCCCCGAAGGCTCTGGCGTCTCGTCGGAAACGCCGACACAAGACCCGAGTATTATTCCGAAGGTGAAGTTTCGGAAGGGCCATGGAGAGACAACAGCAGATCATCCGATAGCAGCTACTAACAAAGCGTTGGATAGCAATGACGGAAAGAGAAATGAGGCTGTTCTGTTTGATATTCTGAGTCCGACTGGCGCCGAAGCAGACTCGACCAAACCCGACGGTATAGCGAAGGAGGATGTAGACGTCGGAAGGTCTAACGAGGCTATGGATGACGATGATGATGAAGAAGAAACTGGATTTTAGATGAGCCTAATGAGGCAAAGAGATTTGCAATCTGCTTTCTTTTTAGTTATTGTAGATCGTTAATTAATAGCCACAGAAGGCAAATAAACAAATATAACTGTTGTCATTTTTTACCTGTGTAATGTTTCTTTTATCCGAGTAGTCCTGGGACTCGTGGAGGAGTCAAAGGGAATTAAGTTTGCCCCCTCCCTCCCCCCCCCCCCCCCCCCCCCCCCACCTCGAAGGTTTGAGGGTGGGTCAAGTGACCAGCCAAGCCATAGGAGTGTCATTCGTTCTGATTTCGTCCATCCCCCCTCCTCCCTATGTCTTGTCCACTTCTTGCGTTAATCATTCCTTCTACGAAAGTTTGTCTTTACAATATTTGACCCATGAAAACATATTACGCAAGATGCTGCGAATTTTTAACACCAAGTTGAGCTGTCGTGTTTAAGTTGCCGAGTTTTAATAAGGTTATCTACTCTATTCGAATTGATTCTTGATCGCCAAGTTGTAACTGTCTTAGTTCGCTCGGAAAATCAATTGATATTCGTCTTTCTTACGAATTTTATTTACAAATGTCTGCCTCACGTGAATCTAGCAATTTGCATGGTCTGACCGTCGGATTTGAATGGAGAAAAACAACGTGAAGCCACCTTTAAACTTTTCCCCCCACTCCAAGCAGACCAGAGCGTTCGATCGCGTTCAATATACCTGGAATAACAGACCTGGATTCGAAAGAGGCTATTTACGTATTTTCAGTGTAACTATCACATCCCCCCATAAAATAACCCCTTTAAGGGCCTGATTATATGAGCCGAGCTGGCCCGGTTTGCCGAACGGATGACCGTCAGCCCGGTATCACATGAGGTGCGCCATCCCTAAAATTAGCAACGAGGTTTTAGCTGAAAGTTGTTGTTTTGAAAATGGCGGCAAAGCGTAAAATGTTTTAATTAAAGATTTTTTTCAACGTTTTAGCTCATTTTCTTCGTGCTCAGTTTTAAAACTACCCAGTCTTGTGTACCTCTTTGTCATTTAGAAAGAAAAACGACAATTTACAGTGAGCAGGTTTGCTCTGAGTCAATTTTTCTTGCTGTCCCGGTAAACGCGATCAAATGGTAAATGTTTGCCCAAAATGGGCAATACGTACGAGCAACAGTTTATTACAAGACGAGGCCAGCTGTGTATTTCAAGCATATTTTTTAATCTCACGGCCCGATCAAGCGGTGAAAAGTACACATGTTGTTGATCTAGCACTGGCAAAGCGACCAAGTCCGCGCTGATCTCCCAAAAAACAAGATTAAATTTCGTGCATCTTTCCATCAGTTTGTGTTGTCGCGTTTCTTGTACAAGAAGGACCACTCGCCACTCGCGCAAGTTTCACTGCCTCCCTGCCCCGCCCCCCCCCCCCCCCCCCCCACCCCACCCTCCCCAAAAAAGTAGCGTCCCTTTGAAAGCAAAAGAAATCCCTGCTTTGGCCGCGTTGAACCAGGAGATATAGTCGCTGCGCCTAAATTATAAGTGCAACTTTTGACAGTGAGCGGGAAAAATTTTTTTGTTTCGTTGTCTTGTGGTGTACTCCGTCATCAATATTGACATGGAACAACCTTAACAATAGAAAACTTTTATTCGTTGACGTTTCACGATATATACCCAAGGTTTACAAGCAATATCAAAGCAAATCACCGATAACACTTAACCCACTTAAAAACGTAAGAGAGCAACTTTTTAGCACGAACCAAATCACAATAGCAGCACCTTAAAAACGCGAATTGTTTTCCTTAACAACCACGGTGGAGGGGTGGGAGAGAAATCCTGATTTGGGACGTTAATTTTGCTCGAAAAGTCGCGAGTCACATCTAAAGTGACCGCATCGTACACAAGCGATAAAGAAAGCTATGGTTTATTTCGGTGTCATTCGTGCGAAGAGTATTTGAGGTGCTGCGATCTGAAGTGTAAAAGCTCCTCTTTTTTTGTTAAAAATGCAACAATCTACTTATCTAGTATAAAATGCAATAATAAGATATGGAATCACTGAGTCCTTTGGCTGTTTACTTTCTATTTAATTTGGAAAGGGGAATCACAAGGACTAAACATGCGACCATATAGTACTAGTAAGTTTAGCAATGAAAATTTATAACGAGCTAATTATAATTTCAATGTCTTCGATAATTATCCCTTTCATATAAAATGTTATAAAGCAATAATTTCTAAATTCTACCACTGTATTGAAACAAGACAATAATCGAGCAAAACAACGTTTAAAACAACTTTAGCAACTTTAGCAACCATGACGACGGCGACGACATCGAGAACGGCACTAGGTTTTGCGGAGAACGTGAACACACGACAGTTAAATTACCTCTCTATATTTGAACTTGAAATCCGTCCCTGCAAATTCAGCTCCTGGACAATTTAATCACATCAGACAAATTGGAAGAATTGGAAAGTAGTTTAAAAGAGCGAAAATCCTTTTATTCAAGTGGCGTTTTGCTTGGCGTTGCCGTCTTGGTTGCTAAAGGTCCTAAAGTTGAAAATAAAAACGTCCACTGCAAATCAAACTGGGACTAATAAAGGTTCTGCAGTTCAATAAAAAATGGATATAAATATATATTTACAATAAAAAAACGTAGCTAGTATATATAAAGTCAGAACGTAAGTAGTCTGTTTAGTAAGCCTAAGTAATCACGGTACGAGTCTTTGAAATTCTACTAAATTAAAGATTAAACATGATTAAAAGTATGGAATAAAAGCATCGAAACAGACAGTTGTAAAAATGTCCTTCTTAATAATACTTTACGTTAGTAAGAACTCTAATACACACTCAGCGTTAATATTTGACAACACTGTCTTTCTTCAAATAAAAATAAAAACTCAAGATAAATCCCTACATATGATGTAACCTATTTTTTGGCTTTTTCCCCCTTCTAACAGACTTAAGTGACCATTTTCTTTCGTGGAAACCTTTCAAAGCTTTCTGTGATATTTTTAAACAATTTTCAAGCGCAAGTTAATTTTTGGGTGCATCAACGTCAAAACTCTAGTAAAACGAAACTTAACCATATATTTAATACTAAAAAGTCACTACATTTCAAGTATAATAACCTATGTATGTGTTTTCTATAATATTGTACTTACTCGTTATGATACTTTCTTTTTGTTTGTAATTTAGCTTTTAGGTGCACACTGCAATTTTCTATCCTATGTTTGTGGTTATAAAATATTTCTACATTAATAAAAAGTTCCAAGCTACAAAATAGCTTTATAAAAATATGTATGTTTTCGCTACTTCTGTTACTTCTGTTACGTTATTAAATGGAACGTTATTTTCTACGGCTTACTTGAAGTTGTTACGTGTCAAACGTAACTAATAACCACACTCACTGTGATTATTGTTTTGGTTTTAACATTTTGTACACGCTTAAACCATCATAAGTCGACCCAATTTTTATTTATTAAAAATTCAGTATTTTTTTATAATTTAGCACTACTATTAAATCGAGGGTACCTACTCGGTTTATTTTAGACCTCCTTTACTTTCGAGTAGTACTGTAGCTCTTCCAGGGGCCGGATTCACGAAGCCCTCTCAAGTTAAGACATGTCCTAAGCATTGTTTCTTAACAATAGTCTATTGTCATTCTAACAATAGGCTATTGTTAAGAAACAATACTTAGGATATGTCTTAACTTAGGAGGGCTTCGTGAATCCGGCCCCAGACCTCTAATTTTATTGGCCCCGTAGTACTGTAGCTTCTATTGTGTTTAGGTCTAGGGCTATTGTTTGTGTTGTTTAACCTATTGTTTCGTTAACCAGTCACTGAGCTTGTTTGGAAAGGTACAGTCTCTCCCTTACTTTGAAATGTGTATGTGGCAAATAAATGTAAATGTAAATCAGTTACATACTTATTTTTTTAGGGGATTAATATCAGCAAATCCTGTCATAGGCCACCAGAAGCTGGTAAAATTTGATTTCCCAGGAACAATTGCAATTAAGTGACATAAACTAAGCTAAAATCTTACAAACTTACACTTTTGTATCAAGCCAAACCTTAACAATAAACATATGGACATTGTACTGAATTAGAGTGAATTGCCCATTGTAAAAACTAGGTATGTACCGTTATTGCAGTTAGGTAGATATTCAATTAGTACAAAATATTAAATTACTGACTCGAAACATTGCCCGGCGTTTTTACAAACTAAATGAGAACAAAAGGTTTTTATTCCTTTGGATGAACGTTTAACACCAATTTAGTTGCAAAAGTGAAATTTAAAATTTGGGATCTGTTCTTGATTGTGTGGTCCTGGATTTGTGTTCAAAAATCAAACACCTACACCAGTACGACAAACTAAGACAGTCTTTCTGCCTCAGGGTATATTGACATGATCATCGTCCTCGTCCTCGTCCTCGTCCTCTGATCTATGCGGTGACAGAGATCGAATATAAGAAGGACCTACCCTGTCAAAAACATTCCTCAGCTTCTTGTGACTGTGAACGATTCGAATCACTTGATAACCAATCACACCACTGACTTTGAGTGCACGGCAGAATGACTTATCTTCACCTCTTATACCCCAGTAAGGGGTATTGCGTCTGTCTTTATCCTGAACCTGAAATTCGTCCTTATGGAAAATCACCTCATCCGTGACAAAGTTCTTTCCCTTGAGAGCACAAGCATTGTACAGAACTACTTGATATCGCTGTTCACTGGGCATATAGTCGGCGGTTGGGTATTTGCTCATGTAGTCAGCACGTCTGGTTGATACATGGGCAAGTGAAACGCCCGCTATGTGGTTGACAGCGTCTTCAAATAGACGTTTCCTGCATTCATCAACAAATTCTTGTTCACGTTTCTTCAATATGTCTTCTTTTTTGCTATCACCATCACAGTCCTCCGATATGTTTGCAAATGGAGTGTGCAAAAGGGCTGGGTTCTTTTGGACTTCGGCAAAAGATGTGCGATCTATCAGAAGGGAACGCGCACTTCTTTTCGTTTTTTTGGCAAATTTTGGCCATTCTTCAGTGGCTTCATCGAGAAGATCATCTCTTTCTTCTTCTGATAGTTCCTTCATGGTTTTCTCCAAGCAAGTTTGAAAAACCCGCTGTCCAAACAGAAGGCCTCTTGTAATTGAGCACTTTTGCCACCGCCGATCATTTTCGTCAAACTGGTACATAAATTGGATATCATCATCTATGGTCCAGTAGAGAGAAAACTTGAAACACTCTGCTAGGCTCTTAATAATTGCCCTGGTTACACCAATTCCTCGTCCGTCCTGAGGCAACACAACGTACATCAATTTGATTTTGCTTGCTGCTGGATGCCGCAGAACATCTATGGTTGCTTGCAAAGTAAAAAAGTGTCGTTTCTCTACAACAAGGAAAATATTCAGATCATCTACGCTGTCATAATCTTCCTCTACTCCGCTCTCACAATCTTCCTCTACTCTGCTGCCATCTATCTGTGAAACTTTACTCCAGGGGTCTTCCTCGAGAAAATAGTTTCCTAGAGTGTCTAGGTCTTGACCAGGCCGGATCGTTGGAATAAATATCGGTGCCAGGTGATTTGAAGGATCTTTGAATTTCTTATGAATGTCATCGAGCTTCTGGTGCGCACTCGACGAGACCAATACTTCGAGACATTTCTCTGGATCATTTTTTCTCAAGTGAATTTCATTTTCAGCCAGTAACGGCTCATCAACAATTTTACAGGTAACGTTAGACTTCTGATGGGCGAACAGGCGTTTTCTTGCAAAATCCAAGAGCTTCTCTATTTCTGGATTATTTCGGTCTTGAACTAAACTTGGATCAAGTGGCATGTTAAAATGATCCTCGTCACAAAGGACGTTAACCAGAGCCAATGCCCACGAACGCCGATCCACTCTCTGTTGTCGAAGTTCTAAATCTCCATGCTTCTTAAAATTCAACATCGTCTCCAATCTTTTAATAGGATCAGCTCCCTTAGTAGCCTTAGCACGAGGATGGAGTAGAAGCTCTGTTATTTCTTTAATGATTTTGTCATGACTGGACTGTAATGGTACTCTGTCGTCGTCGTAGGCGTTTTTCATTTTCTCGGGCAGAGTGAAAGAAGCCTGGACATTCAAGCTAGGATGAGGGTTAAAATCACGAATGGAATTGTTGCAGAAATCAATTACCACAGGTAACTTTTCGTCCAATACTTTCAAACAGTCAGCCCTGCAAGCATCTTCATAAGATCTTACCGCAAGCAGTTCCGCGACATTTTCCTTAAGCTTCTTGATCAACTGAAAATGCGATTTCTTGTATTGCTCGTCACGGATTTCGTGCATCAGGGAATCTTCTGCACGAAAAAGAAGAATATGAAGAAAACTTTGGCAAAGATCTTCCTTTTCTTCGTAATCGGCAAGTTTCCAACTCTTCTTTTCATCTTTGTTGAATGTGATTCGGTTCTTCCTCTTGCGTAGAACATGAAGTAAGTAAGCTGGTGCGGTACTTGCACAAAACTGCTGCACTTTACTTATGCACACCATTTCAACCAACTCGATGACATCTGTAGGGACATCCTGCAACGTAGACCAGTTTGCCGCCATGAAAGAATTCATCAGTCTGATAGTGTAGTTCTTCAGTGAATCCTTCATAATTTCCACAAGAAAGGCCCGCGTTTCACTGGAAAGCAAGAAAGAGTTATAGAGGAATTCATGCAACGTCTTAATATCTGAGTCCAGTGGAAGGGTCGCTTTCTCAGTGAAGGACGTGACAAGGTCACTTGCTTCAGCTTGATACATGTCAGAAAGAATTTCAAAAGGTGCTTCTCCCGGATTAACGTTGACAGGCTTCCTTTTCTTTTTCTCGGTAGAGAGGCTGTATCGAATTCGTTTTTGGAGCTTTTTGGCAGCCCAGTGGACATTTTGTAAGAATGGGTGGATCGTTTGCTTGATCTTCACACTCTGGACGTGCTCATTGATTACCTTCTTGAAGGATTCGAGAAACTCAGGATTTTCTGGATGAAAATAGATTATTTCACTTTCACTGGACAATTTTTCCAAAAGGGCCTCGCCATTAAGCTGAGGAAGCTGTTCTCTTACCTCTTTGTAAATGCTTTCCTCTTTCTTGCTACTTGAGAGAAAGTGCGACCATGCTTTGTCGAGATTTTCTTTCTTCTCTTTTTTCAAAAGATTAAACTTACCTGATAGTGAAAATGACGGGTTTCTATCATTAACTATGTGGACAAGTTTTGGTCGGGTGGTAAACTCAAACTCTTCGCGCCTTCGAAATATCTGTGCAATATCTTCTGCTGAAACTGGTCTCCCCGATTTCCCACTGTCAAAAAACAACACGATATCAGCCTTCCTTAGCGCCACACGGACACCATCTGATTCATCTCCGATTTCATCACCACGTCCTGGTACATCTACGAATTCTACATCAACTTCCAACTCAAGGTGAAGGCCCGAGCTTGTCATCGTCCTAGAGCTCTTTTTTAGGTCAACGAACACTGGAAATGGTCCATGAATCTCTATGCATCTTGCATCACTCAAGCTTTCTTTTTCTTGGAACTTCGATTTAAGTTCGTCATTTACACGAGCCAAGGTGTCTTTTCTCAGTTCCTCTTCGTGAAACCATATATCAGGGCTTCTATCTGCCTCCTGTTTGTGTAACAATACCTGGACATCTCTACCATATTTTACATATATTGGCAGGGGTGTTTGGCTACCTCCAAATGCAGAAGGAAGGGGCCCACTTTTTACCTTATGTTTATCAGGTAAACCTAAATTTAAAAGAAGGTTGAGAAAAAAACTTTTACCAGCCCCAAGTGGCCCAAAGACAGCAACCGAAATGCAAACCTTATTTCCTGTTACAAGTGTGGTATGGAAGTTGTCAATACTTTCCCGGATTAACTTCTTGATTTTCTCTGGCTTGTTAGGCTTCTTCTGGTCGTCATACAGCTTGTACCAAGCTCCCTCCATGACGTCCGAACAATGACTTATATTCTCCCACAAACTCGACTCATGAGAAATGACTTTAAATTCCTCAAATGTGCTCTTCGCATAGCTTTCTGTATCTACAAGAACAAAATAACAGTAAGGTACAGTATTTAGTATTATTGTTAATTATTATTATTCCTTAAAACTTGAAGAATACAAGATCAAGAAGTCAGCAGCTTCGTCTCACAGAGACTATAATCAATATTATAAACTGTAACAAATTTTCACCTAGAAATACACGTGATGTTCAGTTGATATTTCCATTCATAAACCGCTAACTTGACAATGATATCATGGAGGCCTTTTAAAGGGCCATGTCACCAGAATTTAGTATGTCTTTGAAAAGCCAAAAGCATGTTTGCATCAAAGGAAATCTACAAATAATGGCCAAGTTTTGTCAACGATGACTATATTAGTGCACTGAAACTTAAAATGTGTGTGTTTTAGCAGCGGATGGTCAGGATGGAAATGAATTGCAATCCGTGTCATTGAAAAAAATCGCCAAAAATAGGATGTAGCCCTCTCCGGAGAAAGTCAAGGCAATGCCGGATAGACGCGTGAGCTAGCAAAGATTGTTAAGTTGCGGTGCGCAGGGCCCCTGGCTTTTCGCTATGGGAAGACGTTTTTTGATTTAAAAAACAAAGTAGCGTTAATTGTGAGACACTTTTGTATGACTCAGAACTCGACAGGACTTGTTTCGAAATAAGACGGAACGCAGAACGAATTATATTCTTTGAATACAGGGTATACAAAATAATAAAAGCAACTTACCCGCGGTCTTTCTGATGTTAGATACAATATTCTTTGCTGTAACAGAAGTCATGTCATCAAATCTAGAAAGTGGAAACAAAAACTGTGGCCGCCTCACTATCAATCCAAGCTCCCGAAAATCGGTTTGCAAGCCAACTGGCACAACAATGACTTTGATATTTTTGGAGGATAGTGCCTCATATGCTGATTCAAGGAGATCATGATCATCTTCTTTGCTCTCAGGGTCTGATATCTGCCTACCAGCTGTTATCAGTATGACTAGATGAAGTTCGTTGGGATTTTTACTGAAATAGCCAGCTGCCTTTGTCATCGCCAAATCCATTCTTCTGCATTTACTTTCACGTTTGGTTGTCAGTTTTAGAAGTTGGACGTTAAAACTTTCATCATCTGGTTGAAATGACACTGTTTCAGCACTGTCCCCGTATACAACAATATCTCCTACCGAATTCTCGGGAGAAACATTCCAACATTTATGCATCTGTTTAACAAACTCTACTTCCTTTTGGAAATCGTCTTTTGACACATTTGAGGAATAGTCCAGGGCGAAGACAATTTCAGTATCAAATTCTTCGTCTGAAGATGCATAAACAAGACAATTAGATAAGCAATAATTTACTCTGTATAAATCTGTCTAGAATGATCAATCAATAAAAATATTGCTGTAGGTGACTAACGTTTAGACAAGCAAAGGAAATCGTGTATTGCCACCAAATGGACTATTTCATTGACTATTCACTTGATTGTGAAGGTGAATTTCGCTCAGGTTGTCACATTAAACGTTTAGACATCAAAGACTTCCCTCAAGTGAGCGCTCACAAGACACAAAACGCTATGTACTGTTAGTTTTGTAGATCAGTTTATTGTTGCTTCATGTTTTCAAAGGGCTCTTTTAAGGCTGGTTTTCACTAGCGCATAAGCATAAGCACAAGCCAACATACGCAGACTCAGTAACATGTTGATCATTAGTGCCTATTGTTCTGTTTTGTTCAAACAATTGGAACTAATGAATAACACGTTACTGAGTCTGCTTATGTTGGCTTGTGCTTATGCTTATGCGCTAGTGAAAACCAGCCTTTACAGAATACACGCGTAGATTTCTGTTGTGTAAAAAACAATTCCATAACAAACAAAAGGGCGCTTGCACTGCTATTACAAAGGTCATGAATACCTTAAGCCACGTTCGTTTGCTGTACTTTGTTTGTAATTGATTAACTTACATCAAAACTCCGACAATCGCATTTTTTCTCAATTTTTCACCTGGAGGTAATTTATACGAGCTTATACGAGCTTATCGTATTTTTTATAACTCAAGACTAGTGTTGATCATCTTTGTAATATATATGCAAATATGCTACATTTACCGTCACTATTGCTTTGTTCTCCAGTAGTGTCTGTTTGTCTGCGTTTGTGAGCAGATTGAAGAACGTCATGATCAACATCCGCGGCACCTGCAGCTGCAACTTGAAGGAGGAGAAACTTTCCATCAGCTATAATCGGCTATAATAAGCTGATGTGTTCTGCATGTCAAAGATTGTTTAACCAAAGCAACATAAACAAGGGGATGTGGGGTTCCCAGATTGGCATTCATAGAACGATTTCGATGCATTTTCACAATTACGGTGAAAACTCGGCTGTAGCAAAAAATGATATTTTTGTAGTGGAAACGCATCCACGGATGCCAGTCTGGGAGCCCGCACCCTCTTGTCTAAGTTTCATTGTTAAAACAGCCTTTGACATACAGAACACTCTAGCTATCTCGCTCGAGCATCCAACCGTGGACGCGATATCCCACCAATTTCCTGCTCGTTAGCTTTAGACCCACCTCTGTGTTTACGAGGTGATTGTCGTGTTGGTTCTTGCCTCTTCTTTGACGGTGGAGAATCTTTCCCACTTCTGAAGGTTGAAGTACTTGGTCTAGGAGATCTGCTTCTGGATTTTTCCTCAGCGCATTCTCTGCTAGTAGATGGCTGACTTTTTGTGGGTACCTCACTGGAACGCTTTGGCTTTTTCCCTCCTCGATCTTTTGATTTAGTATTACATATCCTTTTTGAGGTCTGTGGTTCTTTGTTACTGGCCCTTGATCGGGCGCTTCCAGAACTGCTCGCCCCTACAAACAAATCACGAAAAACAAAAGAAGTTAGCCATGCACTGGTCCGTCAATTAAACAGATAAATTAAAATTTATTCGAAACACAAAAACATTGATTTTTAAGCTAATAATTTGGATCAAAACCAAATTATATAGAGCATATAAACAATCACCAACACTTAATTTAGCTGATTGGTAGTCATGCCTAATTGACTAAACCATCACCGAGCTAGCTATTTCACTGCAAGATAATAAAATTTTGTTCCCTTATTTTATTGTAAGCACATAGACAACAAATACAGTAAAAATAAAATGACAATTTTTGGTTGTGTTTAGCCTGTAAAGATATAAAAAGCTGAAGCAACTAACAAGAGTGTGAATCCGCTTCCGAATCCATCTCATCCACATTATTAAAAGTGAAGAGCGACAGTGTGAAGCCAAATGTGTTATCTAGTCTTATCTAAGGATATAAGATAAGGCGAAGGCTTTCAGTTCAGAGCTTCAATACCTTCATCTTTTCTACGTTGGGGTCTCAATGTTTCTTCCTCACTGCTCATGGCAGTTGCAGCGTCTCCCTGGCAAAAGTGTGATGAATAAATTATTTTAGTCAGTTTGTTCAGTTGTTTGCACAGCTTGAAATACAAATCAATTCAATGATTGAAAAAGACCCGCACATAATAGGCAATTCACCTCACGTGATAGTCTAATAGGGTTTATTGTACTTCCAGGGAAATGATTTAAAGCATGTATTCATCCTTGCGGTATTTCAATTGGGGCAGTTTGAAAGTTATGTTAATATCTTTAGCTCAGGTCAGAGGAGGTTGGACACGGGCCGAAAGGCATCATGGGATGAATTTTCGTTTTGAGCGACACTCGTTCAGTTTCAAAGGAACCTTCGAGCTGTGAGGACCTCGAGGAACTACAAATTTTCTGACTTTTAGCCGCCAAGGAAGCACAAATCGGCCTAAATTGAAGGTGATGCGATTACGCTTGTATAGATACCATTTATTTTTACAACTGAATAACTTGAGGCATCATTCTACGCCGATCGAAAGACTTACTCGTGCACCGACTACAAATTTGAGCCACAACAAGCACAAATCGGCCTTCATTGAAGTTGATAAGATTCCTCTTGTTAGTTAGCAGGGTTTTAAGCCGGTTGATCGATCAAAAGACTTATTAAAGCAAGGCTGCACGAGGAATTCCAACCGAGGAATATTTGTAACGAAAGCTATAAGCTTAAATCACGTAATTACCAAGGTTGGTAACCACAACAATCGATCGTTGCATTTTAAGTCCTCTTGAGTTTCAATGTTATAATTTTGAAATACACAAAGGCAATTTTGTTGTACTGAATGCTGGTAGTGCTGGATTTGTGTTGTTACGAAGTATAAATACATAAATAATAAAACTGTAAAATCATGTGAAACAACAAACATAATCAATGAAATCAATAATAAGTTTACACAGATTATTCCTTGTTAAAACTTCAGGAGGAAAACATGATTTAAAAACCTAATGGAAGTAAAACAGTGACTAACATACATTTTTGCATCTGAATTCAAGAACCATCCTTCTAAAAAGAAATCCAATTCTGGCCATAAAGACCTGGTAGAAAATTGTGATTAGGAGGACCTCGGGCAAAAAGGAATTCAAACTTCTGGGCTTGAAAATGAAAATGCAGAGTGTTTTGGCACTCTACTCTGAGTTTGTGGCAAAACAATTCAAGGTACTAAGGAACCATTTTTTCTTTGGGCCCTCTTACTTGGAATGTAATTAGAGCACAAAGATCAGGACTGTGCACATGAGAACAACTATATGTTCTTTCACTTGAGCACAAGTCTTAGGAGATTTATAACAAATGTGCAATTGCCTATGTCATAAGCAACCAGGAATTTGAAAGGTGGTTGCTTGGGAAGGATGGTTGCTTATGAGAGTCAAAGTACAACAATAGAGAATGGTTGCTGAAAGGGAGCAAACTGTAGTTGTTCCAATAATTTCAACTAACAACTTTCCTATCAGACAGATAATTCTTAATGCTGTATTTATGTAAACCATTAATCAATTCCCTCAAAATTTAAATGCCAATTAGTGGTGGAGCAAGGAAAGAAGTGTTGAAATGTTTCTATTTTGAAGCAGAACTATTTTCACTACAATCTCCCCCATCCTACTTCATGGTTTTATTGAGTAATTAAAAAAGTAAATGAAGCCTTTTGAGAAATGGGAAACAACAGAAATTTCACCTGCTGGCTTACAGCCCCACCGCACCCCCGCACCCCCCTCTACACCCTTGCCATCCTTGACAATCAAGGAATACCCAGGGGCATATCTAGTGGGGTCCTGGGGTGCCAGCGACCCTCCCCCCCCCCCCCCCCCCTTTGTGAGATAATTTTAGTAAAACACAGCGTGGATGTCGACATGATAATCTGGTAAGTACCCTGGGTGTGACACCCCCTTTGAAAAATCCTAGCTACGCCCCTGCACACCATAGTTAAATGGAGTTAAGGAGTTAATCAGGAGCCCATTGATATTATAATAGAAAACAATTAATAGTAATCAAAATAATTATAGCAATTCATAAGTGATACAAAAGCTCCAACAAATATCCAGTGTGCCAAAATTTCCCCCAACTATGAAGGTTATTTGAGATTTTCTTTGTGGGTGTGCCAGGATTTCTGAAGGCGACCAGACCAAATTCGAAGACAACCCGATCTATTCCGAAGATGTCCGAAGAATTCAGAAGTTTCCATGGCCTCATGCAGTCCTCCGTTTTATAATATCCAGCTGTAATCGTTATGTTCAGAATGATAAAAACCTACAAAATGTGCTAAATTTTCATAACATAACTATATTTTTAATTGGATCATGTGATCAGTTAATGCTGAAAGCTCAAATCTGTAAGTCAGGAGTGAGTGAATTGCTCCATAGGCGTGAGTTGGTATGAGATTGGAGTTTTGGACTCGCAGGCATGAAACTTAATTTTGGCAGGTATGTTCTATGCCACCATGCAGAACTTAAGTATAATAAGTTTTCATTGTCAACTGAAGACAGAAGTAAGCAACCCGGGGCTGCTGTGCATTTCTAGCAGGCTACTGTTAGAGCACAATCCATCAAATATCGGTATAGAAAATTATTATTTATCTTAGAAATCAACAGAGAAATATATTTAACAGACTGATTAAATCATTGATGCATTTTGTCTATACAAGTTTATAATTTTATTTATATAATAACTTATTGATAATTATCTGCTAAAATATGAAACAACTGACAATATGGGGGCTTACTCAATGACAATAATTCACAGTTCTCAACCCAATTGTGGGTCTCAAGAGCGCATGGACTTTTGCTAAGAGCAGGGCTTTACAAGACATGATAATGACAGACCAAAACCCTCACTGCCATGCCTCAAGCCCCAATATTTTGGGCCAAGCAATAAAAATGTTATTCTTGTTTGGCTGTTATTTTCAGGTGTACATGATAATGACAGACCAAAACCCTCACTGCCATGCCTCAAGCCCCAATATTTTGGGCCAAGCAATAAAAATGTAATTCTTGTTTGGCTGCTATTTTCAGGAAAAAGAGCAGACTGAAGGGCTCCACATTTTGCTGTTGAACCTAGAAAAAGAATAGACTTCATTAGGAAGCCACTCCAATAATATGAAAAGAAAACAATAACAAACATATAAGCCTTTAGTTATTAAGGTTATAAAAGCTCATACATAAATTGCAATGTTCAACTCTCATGATTAGAGTGTAGATATGAATCAAATATGTTTTTCCTCAGAAGACAAACAAATTGATCTCAAAAGGTCGAAGCAACCTTAGAAATGACAGCCTACGCACACTTGTGATAACCTACACAAATGACCGAACTTTAATCGCAAATAACAGAAAATCGGTAAGAGGTCCGACCGGGTTCGACGTCCTAAATTAAAAGAATAACGTTTTCTACAAAAGATGGTGCGATTTTCATGGCTAGAACCCACGCGATATAGCATCAAGAAACGAACGCGTTGGTTGACTACACAACGTGGACGAAAGCCGCCATATTGGATCGGCTTGCGAGGAAGCCGAATAATAACTAATTCTACTGAAAAAAAATGCGATATAAACAAGTAAATAGAAAAAGTAGCAACATACCTTTCATGAAAACTCCTTTACGGGTAAAAACGGACTACATTTACGAAGAAAACCACAATAAAAACCCATCGAACGTTTCGTGGAGAAATTCTCGCAGAAAAGACTGTGAATGAATACGATGATCTGATTGGTCGACCACTCCTACCAGGATACCTTTCGGCCCGTGTCCAACCTCCTCTGAGCTCAGGTATTCACAGTTTTGATTGCCCAGCCAATTTAAAAGACACTTAAATTTATAACACAAAGAGTGGGATCCAGAAAAATGAAATGTTTTACTTTTTAACCCGCGAATACGCGCATGTGTAATGAACGGGTTATTCGTAACGGAGATGAGCACTCGCTCACTCCTTCCATCAGCTGTAAACTTAGTGACGTAATGCTTTGCTACGAATGCGTTTCGTAACAAGAACAGCGTGAATCCAGCGATAACAATAACTAATTTGTTGTAAACGAATATAAACAACAATAAGCGTAAAGATGTTTCGCATTTGAAGTCTTTAATGCGACATAAAATCGATCTAAAAGATTCTCTTTTGTCTACATTCTACATATTTGTGCGTTTTTTAAACAACACGTTTGCCAATAGGCCATTTCCGAGTTGCCTTTAGCCTCTCTATCAAAGCGAGGCTAGGTGCGAAACCTTTCATATGAAGATGAGTTTTCATTCACATGCAAATAAAACTTATTTGCATGTGAATGGAAACTCATTTTCATATGAAAGGTTTCGCACCTAGCCTCGCTTTGATAGAGAGGCTAAAGGCAACTCGGAAATGGCCTATTCCTTCAACACAAACCCACATTTAAACGTGTTACACGCGCGTGGCCGCAGCCTTATGTTAATTGTCATTGTGCTTGGCAAACTTGTTGATTAAAAAGCGCACAAATATGTAGAATGTAGACAAAAGAGAAAGCGCTAAAATAAACCAGCTGTCAACAAATAATACGGCAATGAAACTTTGGAAGACGAATGAAAAAGACCCCCCATACTTTTAATTTTATTTCGCGCCCTTAAAATGATTCAATGCACTACTTCTGTGAATAGAATGAGCATATCTAAGACTTCAAGGAATGTAGTTTTATGACACATGAATAATATATGATAAAAATACTGTTTCAATTTGTCAGGAAAACGCTGGCATCGACGAATTAACAGAAAGTAATGCAAATCTTTAAATTTTTGATGGAAAATATTCAACCCAATTTTATTCGAAAACGATCTCATAGAATTTTTTCAAACTTTGCAGTCTTGAAGACCTACATCTAGACTTTAAGCGGCATACAGTCATTTTAAAAGTTTAGGTCTAGATGTTGAGAAAATTACTAATATGCAAAAATCATTACGTCATCAGATCGTTGTTATGGTAAGACCGATGTCAATCAAATATACTTTTTTGGAAAGTTCATTCCATCTCTAGTATATGTGTGAAGCAAGTAGTAGGTTAGGGTCAATTAAAGATAAGCCCCGTTACTGCGTTCCCTTTGCGTTCGATCCCCTCATTAGCTATGCTTAATCATGACGTCATTACCTATTCCTTTTGCGTTCCGTATGCGTTCCGTGTGCGTTCCCTTTATTAATATGCATAAGTGCCATAACAATAGAATATGCCATTTCCGAGTTGCCTTTAGCCTCTCTATCAAAGCGAGGCTAGGTGCGAAACCTTTCATATGAAAATGAGTTTTCATTCACATGCAAATAAAACGTATTTGAATGTGAATGAAAACTCATTTTCATATGAAAGGTTTCGCACCTAGCCTCGCTTTGATAGAGAGGCTAAAAGCAACTCGGAAATGGCCTATTGTGGAGGAGGAGGAGAAAATAATAGAATTGTGGTGGTGGTGGTGGTGAAAACTCCTGTACCCTTTCTGTACCCTTTCTGTACCCTTCCTGTACCCCTCCTGTACCCCTATCATTTGATCACAACAGTGAACACGGACATCTAGTTACTTTTTATATATGATCAAGGATTTGCGAAAACAGCCTCGAATAATAAATTTCTTGGATGATAAACGTGGCGTTATAGAAATATACCAGTTCCAAAAATCCTTACAACCCCCGTCTGAGTTCTCCAGTTAAATTAAGACATTATTCAAACGGTAAAACAAAGTGGATTTACAAACACGAAAGTGGGTGATGGTTGGAAAACTGAAAATACAGTCTTGCGATGAAGCGGCAATAAGAATGTTGCGGTAGATACGAATAAGAAGTGTTTTTTATACTGTGTAATTTTATTGCTTCTACACTTGAATGTTTCGGAAACCTCTAATAGGGATGATATCTGTTTACAAACATTATTTTTGTTATTCAAATGTGCCAACTACTGGAACAAAAGAACCCTTTGTTTCGGCAGCCAATAAGGCTCTGGTTGGAACATTAATAACAATTGGTGACGTCATTGATATCTTCCCTATTAGTTTATTCAGCTATAATATCGGCCACAGCTTTGATGGCCTAGTGGTTAAGACACTGCGTTGTGGCCGCAGAAACCCAGGTTCGAGTCCTGGTCAAAGCATTTTGTTTTGATCTATGTCTGTAAAGGATATCTGTGTCAGTTGTGTTTAGTTTTGAAGTGAGTTGGAATAGAGCGGGCAAGTTTGGGCCAGTCTATTGTTTCAGAATAACACAAAAGGCATTCCCTTAATGACGTCATGAAAAGGCATTCCGTTTATTAGTATGCAGGAACGCAGTTTATTACATATGCAGGAAGGCACTTGTGCATATTAATAAAGGGAACGCACACGGAACGCAAAAGGAATAGGTAATGACGTCATGATTAAGTATAGCTAATGAGGAGAACGCAAAAGGGAACGCAGTAACGGGGCTTATCTTTGACCCTAACCTACTACTGAAGCAGCTTGCCTGACCGAGCTCAGACAGTGAAGTATCAGCCGTTCAAAGTTGGGATGTTGTGTCGCCAAAAAAACCAGTCGGGCCACCTTAATTGAGCATGCGTACTTCGATGGCCTCGTGGGCTACGGCGCCCGATTTGCACTCGGAAGGCCCGGGTTCCATTCACGCTCGTGACTCCTCTTTTTTTTCCTCCTCGAACTGGACCTTATGAAAGTGATTTCCTTTTTTTTTGCGTTCGTCTTGATCCTTGCGGTTAATTTTTAGAAAAACATATCGAACCGTGTCAGTGTGAAAACATAAGCTTACCGAAATACCGCGTTGCGTGTTAGCATTTCTTATTCCCGAGTTGGCTCTTCATTTCTGTCTGTGCGTGACTTTTCTAATTGCCATGGTATTGAATCCGTTCTTGGATTTTTCGTTCCTTTGAAAACTGTAAATCTGAAAATTCCTTCACTACATATCTGTTTTTGGATTCGTCCAAAGGAATGCACCCAATTTCACTTGTTTGTCGTGATTCAATTATAAACGTTCAGTTGGCCAAAACGTAAATTAAACATTTGTTGAGTCTTAGCGTTTATCAACTTTCGAACAACGGAGCCCTGAGGACTAATATTTTGCATTTTGTCTCGTTCCATTTCTATCCATTTCATAATAATTAACGCAATCTAATCTAATCAAATCTAATGTGGTTTTAATTTACCCCCCTGTGGCGTTGTGATAAGAATTTGAGTACAGAATGTTGGAAATTTTAAATTCCATGTTTGCTATTTAGGTAATAGTCCAGTCAATCTATGAATTTTTGTAGCCCAAGTTCAAACTAATTGCAACAAAAGCTTTTAAGGCGGTTTTGGCTTACTTCTACCTTCATAAACATCATACTAAAAGTTCCACAAAATTCTCGTGTCGGAACAAGGTTAAAATGGTGTTTATTTTCTTCCCGTGTACCACAGGGTACCCACGCATTGTAAAAATAACAAATAACGGGTGTCTATTATTACGTGGAAATAGAAATAGTTTTTATCATGTTGAAAACATTGTTTGTACTGTCCTGTAAACTTGTTACTCTTTTCCTCGCGCGTTTTGCACAATTTGAGCTTTTTAAAGAAAAAAACGATTTATCCACAGGTATCCCATCCGGCGGAAATTAAGTTATTTGTTTATCACTATTTAAAAACAGGATTTTTTAGTATTCACGATTGAAATTGTGGAACAAAGCTATCACAGTCAAAATATGTTCTAATAGAGCAGCACAAAATCAAGTGAATGAGGTGCTAAAACTATCTAAAATTGATATCCAGGACTGCTCGTTTCTGCGAGGAACGCCTGTCACAATCGAACGAGGTACTGGCTTGATAGCTAAGAATGGAAATTTCAACAGCATATTATTACTTTTTATGACGTTTTTCCTTCTTTCTTTGTTAATTGGGCATGTAATTGCTGAAGGTAAGTTCGTTTAAGCTTTTTCTGTGTTTTTCCATGCACAATTTTGAGTGATAATGTATTTAAAGCATAAGTATTTAAATCACATCTTTGTTCGGTCACTTTTAGTTGAAGTTTGGAAGTTGTCTCGTTTGGGAATGGAATCCAGCTGCTGCATCTGTGGTGAAGACGTGGGGAAGGATGAGAGTTTATTTTCCAAGCTAACTGAGAAGGGATGCCTAAAAATTAATGAAATCAATCCTGCAGTTAATGCAAAGCCTGGCCTAAAAGTTCACAAGAAATGCCGGCTCGATCTGCTGAGACCACGTGGGAAATCATCTGATACGAAATGCGAGGAAAATGCAAGCGCAGTCAGGCGGCGCTCAACCCACCTATCCTTCAGCTCTTCAGAGCATTGTTTATTTTGCGGTCAGCCTGCAAAGTACGATGGCAAGAAAAAAGGGCTCGATGTCATGATAAGCGTGAGAACAATAGAGTTCCAAGAATCCATTGGTAGACTGTGCAAGGAACGGAACGACGATTGGGGATAGCGGTGCGGGGTCGTCTGGAATATCTTCGAGATCTTCACGCAGCTGATGCTGTCTACCACCAGCTATGTAGCAGCAATTTCCGAACAGGAAGAAATATTCCCTTACAGCATAACATTGGAGCAGAAAGTAGCTCAAAGAAAGCTAAGACCCAAGGACGACCTGTAGACGCGGTGAAGAGCACTGCTTTTTCTAAAGTAATAGCATTTCTAGAGGAAAACGACGTTGAACAGCCCACTATTGAAGACCTTGTCGGAAAGATGGAGGAGTTTCTTGAAGGTGAAGAGGATCAAGCATACAGTTCAGTATACATGAAGAAAAAACTAGAAGAACATTTTGGAGAGAGAATATTAATCACAACTATTCGACAAAGGCCAAATGTTGTCACTTTTCATCAGAACGTCGCGTCAATAGTGAATGATTTTTATGAGAAACCAAGAAGCGAGGATCCCAATGTAGAAAGGTCCAAAATTGTAGAGGCGGCAGCAAAGTTCATAAAGAATGAAATTAAGAGAGTGGATTGTTCAAGCGAGCATTTCCCAACTAGCTCTGAAATGTCGTCGGTTGAAAAAGCATTAGACTTTCTCCCCGCATTGCTCCAGGCATTTCTCGAGGTATTGGTGACTGGAAAGGATATGCAGTTAAAAATTGCGTCCCTTGGTCAAGCAATTATGCAAGCCGCACGGCCTAGAGCCCTGATAGCCCCGCTTCGGCTTGGACTTGGAGTGCAGATGCACCACCAATTCGGCTCAAAGTTTCTAGTTGACTCCTTAAATTCACATGGATTTTGTTGTTCTTACAACACTGTTCAAAAGTATGGACGAAGTGCAGCAGTGGCCCAAGGGATAGATATACCAGGATGGGACCCGGGTCGTTTTATGCAATATTCCGCCGACAACGTTGACCACAACATCAGAACCCTCGAAGGCGAGGGAACCTTTCATGGGATGGGGATAATCGCTTCCATAACCCCAGGAACGAAGACCAGCACTTTGATTCCGCGCAAAGAGGTGACATCAGAAGAAATAGCTAAATCTGGGCGTGTAGTTATTCGCGTGTATAATGGGCCATGTGAAGATGCTTCCAGGTTGTTGTACAAGGAGTTAAAGAACTTAAATGTAAAGGATAGCACTGCAAATCTCGATCTGTTATGGAAACTGGCACTGCCACTTCTACGCAATCCTAAGCCTGGTTGGAACGGTATGATGCAGAACATATGTATTGGAACGCATCCTGGACAATCTACAATCATGTTCCTTCCAATGATTGACATGGACCCCACAGATATTACTTGCATATACTCCACACTTTCCTTTATCTGCGATCAAGCATCCCGCTACGAAGTCTCACCAATAGTCACATTTGACCAGCCCCTCTATTGGAAAGCCCTCACGATAACACAGCAGGAAGCAGAAGATAGCAAGTTGAAGTCTGTTGTTCTGATTTTAGGGGGTCTACACACACAGATGAGCTTCCTCGGATGCATTGGCTATATAATGGCGGGTTCTGGAATTGAAGATATTTTAGAGTTGGTCTACGCGAAGAATACTACCATTCATATGCTCAGCGGGAAGGCCATAGCACGAGCAATTAGAGGACATTTCCTGGTGGATGAAGCACTGAATTCATCGATAGCCTGCAAAGCACTCGGGCTACCTGCACCATTTGAAAGGACAGATCAAGATGACGAGGAAGACAAAGAAGCGCAACCACCGCAACAGCAAGCAACGGACATCGATCTAGAACTTCTGAAGCAGCTGTGTAAAAAGTCTTTGGAAACCCCTCAAACATCTGGCCAGGATACATCTTCCAGTTGCCTTGACTCGACAAATAAGAAGATCGAGGAAACGAAAGGACACGTGGTACAACCTACGACGACGTGTGCTCACTCTATGTCCAGTACATCCAGAGAAGGTACGGATCGCCCACGGTTGTTTTTGATGGGTATGGAAATGGTCCCAGCACGAAGGACTGCACGCACGAGAGACGGGGACGTTCGTGCTCGCCACCTGTGTTATTCCAGAGTGACATGATAGTATCATTGACGAAGAAAGATTTCCTAGCAAATGAGGGAAACAAACAAAAGTTCATCAATCTCTTGTCAGAGAAGCTCCTGAATGCTGGCTGCAATGTAATCCAGGCTCCAAATGATGCTGACCTCCTCATTGTTAAAACCGCGGTCGAATCAGCAAAGTCCAACACCACAGTCTTAGTTGGGGATGACACTGACCTTTTAGTCCTTATGATTTACCATGGTGACATCGATGGTAAAGACCTCTTCTTCAGACCGGAGCCCAGACAACGCAGCAAGACCAGCAGGGTGTGGAATGTGAGGGAAACAAAGTCAGCATTAGGTCCTGATATGTGCAGCAACATTCTCTTCATACATGCCCTGCTAGGATGCGACACAACATCGCGCATTCATGGTCTTGGGAAGGCGACCGGACTGAACAAGTTCAAGGCAAGTGCGTATTTCAAAGACCAGGCAAGATTGTTCTCCGGGGATGCAAATGCTGTTAGCAAAGAGGACGTGATTGCAGCAGGAGAAAGGGCACTGGTGTGTCTGTACAGCGGCGGAAAAGATGAGAGCTTAAATACGCTACGTTATTCGCGATTTTGCCAGAAAGTTTCAACGGGCAATGCTGTTTTGCAGCCAGAGAACCTTCCACCAACATCAGCTGCTGCCAGTTACCACAGCCAGCGAGTGTTCCTCCAAGTCCAACAATGGAAAGGCATAGATTTGCCACCTCTCGAATGGGGCTGGCAGCTGAAAAATGGAAAATTCACCCCAGAGCGCACCAGTTTGCCTCCAGCACACGCCTCTATACTGCAGATGATTCGTTGTGGCTGCAAGGGTGACTGCAGGAACAACAGATGCTCTTGTCGGAAGAACAACTTGAAGTGCTCTGCAGCATGTAGCGGATGCAAAGGAGTTAACTGCACAAACGCACCAGAGTCTGATCAGAAAGATGAAGAGGATTTATATTAGAAACTATTGAAGTATAATCTTTGACCCGTTTTGATGAATATTTAGCCGAATAGCGCGAAGCTTTAATGAATCCAGGACATCCAACATTTAAAGAGAATAAAGTTAACCATACTTGTATGATAAAAAGGCTTTTAAGTATAAAGTAGCAGTAAATATGAAACAACAGTAAGAATTTTGCAGTATTTTATTATTTCTTGGGTTGGGCTCCCTGTGGTTAGTCTACAATAGTAAAATTATCTACTAAAAATCTACATAGTAGCCATTAATTGTATCCCGAATGAAATCCAAGCGAATTCAGCGCCTCTAGGTTTAGTTACACGAAGAAAAAACTTTAAATTGTTCAATTTATTGCATTTTTTCTATAGTGCGATACGTGGGGACCCTGTGGTAAAATAGCAAAAATAAATGATTCCGAATTTCAAGGTGTTCCGACTATGGAATCTTGTGGAACTTTTGATATGTTAAAAAGGTCATTTAGATGCTTCATATTTCGCTGAAAAACCTTTTGTTGCAATTAGTTTGAACTTAATCCACAGATTGACTGGACTATAATACCTGATACACAGTTACTGTGTGTTGATATTTTACTAACACTTTCACTACTAAATGGAATAACGCTTAATTAAATGCAAAAATAATTCTAAATTTCTTTTGCAAATGATCGTAAAAAAGAAATAAAAACGCCACAGGAAAGTACTTAACTCATTAAGCGGCTTTCATTTGAATGGGCACACCTCAAAATTCAACAAAATCTAAAAGCTTGAACCCTAACGCTTTTAATGGTTTACAAGTCGCAAAAATAGTGCAAATTTGACCGGTTTACTTACTTGGGTAAAATTAATTTTCGCGATATTCGACGAGTTTCTTACGAATATTGCATGTAAGTACTGCATAATAATAGAATGTATTAATTTTCGCGATATTCGACGAGTTTCTTACGAATATTGCATGTAAGTACTGCATAACAATAGAATGTATTAATTTTCGTGAGCCTTCGGCAATACACGAAAATAAGAAAAGAAACGAAGGCATTTTATTTGGGGAATGGCTGCCTTACCTTAAGGGTAAGGGTTAGGTATAGGAGAAGGGTTTTCGTGCCCCAGAGGTTAGCATTTGGTGAGAGGAATAGTGACATATTCTCACTACCAACAATACACATGAATATACAATGAGATATGGGAGGGTGAAAATGGTCTCCAGATCCACCAGCTTGACCGCTTATCAAGCTTGTCCCTAAAGAAAACTGGCCTAAATGCTAGACTATCCTCCCATTCTCCAAAATAAAAGTTAACGAGGAAAGCTAGAGTAAAAAGGCGCGAGGTTATATCTTGAACAAACTGAACTGCGGTCAAAACAAGGAGCTGTAATTCCTCCATCATGTGGCCACATATCCATGGTCGCCTATTGGAAACCCTGGGGCGGAAAACGTGAAACGCATGGTATCGGATCAAAACTGCATGAGAACAAGAGGAAGCACCCTTGGCTTCTTCTACAAAAGAAACATAACATTCTGTAAAGGTAAAGAAGAGAAAAGGAAACACCACGGATACTATGGCCACCAGAAATGGAAGAATGACAGCTTGACCCAGATAAACGGGGAGGAGAGTTTTATCCCTGTTTCAAGCCGCATTCAACTCAAACTAGAACCAAGAGAGAAACAACGGAAAAAAAAAGAGAGAAACAAAACAAAAACAATACAAAAGACCCCTGGTCATCGCTGATAAACAGCGCTCAGTTATAGGCGCTCAGAAATATTACAATCAAAATCCCAAGGGGCTACAGTGCACGAAAAACACAACTAATCCAAGGTGCTATGAAAATTAAAATTGAGCAAACAACACCTGTTCGTCAATTAAGAAGTCAAAGCCCGTTTATAAACTACAGTTCAAACCGTGCCTGTCTGGCAAAAATGAGCACTTCGTAACCCTTGAAATCTTGAAACGGGCCGCATGAGAATAAAAACGTATTAAAGGGACTGTGTCACGGCAGTTCCTGATTAGTCGCCATGAAAACTTGACGTTAGCTTGGAAATTATCATGTGAATGACAAGATCACAACTTCAAAACAAAGAAATATGCCTCTCGAACTTTGTCATTCAAATTTACAAAACAGCAAAGATAATCTTTGAAAACTGTTAGGCGAACCGGTTATCGAAAATTTGAATTGCAAACCGTTGTTATCTTAAATCTTGTCCATTCGCGCCTCCCTTAACCTTGCTTATTTTCTGGTATTTGCAATGGTGGCTAAGCGCTCTTTACTATTTTGAGCGGTAAATCCAATGCTACTAAATTCGGCGGTTAGTTCTAGATTGTGGAATTTGGCTAAAATTTGATAACAAACTCCTTTAACATACCCGCACGTGGAAACAAATCATACTAGAACTGCTTTGCAGCGGCCCATTATACGCGTACCCACATCAAAATTGTCTCATATAGGCACAGTAAACCTGAAACAGCGATCGTACAAAAAACAAACATTTAGCGAGCAGTGGTCTTACTGCTGACGCGTAAACCCGTTTAAAACAAAGACAAATTTAGGTGCGGAGGTCGTGGCGCTCAAAACATATTATTCGGCAGTGACAAACATTTTAGCGGTGGCAATACCGCCTAGGCACATATTCTTCGGTTTACAAAACTTTCGTGCGGTGGCCGTATACCACTCACGCACATATTCTTTGACTTTCAAACTTCTTGTGCGGTGGCCGTCCCACTCACGCACATATTCCTTGTCTCACAAACTCTTGTGCGGTGGCCGTCCCACTCACGTACATATTCCTTGAGTTACAAAACTCTTGTGCGGTGGCCGTCCCACTCACGCACGTATTCCTTGCTTCACAAACTCTTGTGCGGTGGCCGTCCCACTCACGCACATATTCCTTGTTTCACAAACTCTTGTGCGGTGGCCGTCCCACTCACGCACATACTCTGAGTTACAACACTTTCGTGCGGTGGCCGTACCACTCTCGCACATGTTTTCATAAGCAGAAAAGTCAATCTCGGCGCGCATGCATGGAAACACAAAACTAGAGCAAATGACTAAACAGGACAAATTACCACAAGCGATGGGACAACATGTACAGCGCCAGGATTCTCCACGGGAGGAGCATTAAGGTGGATTTCCACTGTCGCGTAAAAATTTACGTACGTAAAACGTGCGTTAAAAAAACTTACGTTACCAATTTCCACTGTTGCGTAAAAAATAATAAAAAACGTTTCCGTTTTACGTACGTTAAACGTACGGAAATACCTGCCATCCTGAAATTTTGGCGCGAAAAGGTTATTTGCCGCTAAAGTAATGGCCGCCGTTATAAACAAGCGGTTCTTTCTCCTGTTGTACCTTAGACAGAGACGAAAAAGACGACAAAAATATCGGAAAAGATTTCGGATCAGAGAGCTATTTCAAAATCGGTTTCAAGTGGGGGAATACCACACTCTAGTGCAAGAAATGCGCGAAAATGACCACGAGTCATTTTATAAATACTTCCGGATGACACCTGAAAGATTTGACCACCTTCTTTCTCTTGTGGGACCGATGCTGTCTAAGAAATCCTTGTATCGTGAGCCAATCAGTCCCGGTGAACGTCTCGCTGTTACTCTTCGATTTCTAGCTACTGGTGATTCCTTACAGACGATATCATTTAGCTACCGCCTTGGCCATACAACCGTGAGTAGAATAATTCCTGAGGTGTGCGATGCATTGTGGATTGCACTACAGGAATATGTAAAGCAGATAAAACAAAATGGCGTCTACATGGAGTTGGTGTCATGTGACAAAATCCGAAATTGCCATTGGTTAAATCGCCGCGTAAACGCAGACATCCGCGAAAAAGTTGAACCCAGTTCAACTTTTCCGAAAACGCTCGCGAGGGCTACGTGCCTTTACGTGCGTATAACGTACGTAAAAACCTAGAAAAAAACGCGGCACTGGAAATTGGACAACGTAAAGTCAACGCACGTAGTTACGCGCGTAAAATTTCATTTTTACCTACGTTAAAAATTTTTACGTACGTTAACGTGCGTAGGCAAAAACGCGACAGTGGAAATCCACCTTAACTCGCGGCCGGGTCTTCGGCGGGACGAGCATTTTGAACTCAGTGGAACTACGACCGGGGCGTTTTACACAGGCACATCTCTTCTACTTCGTTTACGTCTTGCGCACGTACATGAAAAGGGGTGTTCGACAGGCGGCGGTGGTTCAACCATGATGCGTGCACTGCGTAGAGGAGAAAAAATCGCTGGCCACACTCTGAGATGTTGTTCGACAAATGTGCACAATAGAAAGAATGGAGGTAATATATACAACGGGATATCTATTGTTATGGAAATATTCCTGCTTTATTGTCAGTACTGAGAATAGTAGCATTTTGTTTGGGGAATGGCAACTTTACCCTAAGGGTAAGTTTTAGGTCTAGAGAAAAGGTAACCCTGCGTCAGGGGTTAGCATTTTATTTTAAACGGATGGCATCAGTCTTGGGTTATGAAAGGCAACCTTTTAACTATTCATAATTCAGGATCTCGCTAGCTTGCGACACTATTTATGTAGTAAAATAACTATCACATGGATAATATACTCAACAAAATACACAGTTTCTGATTGGCCAATGACGAATGCATAAATATATTATAGAGTGTAATATGAAAGTTGCCATGAAAATGTGAACCTTTTCCGCTTACTTTCAAAGCTTGGAAGTTCAAGCTAAAATATATATTTTAAAATGATGTGAGCAATTTTTTGATTTCACGCTTGGTTTACCTGTCAAAGATTGTTATTGATTGGTTAAAAATAAAACATGTGAGCATTTTGGAAACTATTGAAGTGTTTCGTGTACACGAGGGCGCGCAGTGTACCTTGACAGCCTCGGCAAAATTTTGTTCAGAATATTATGAACAAAAAATCGCATGTACCACTCGTGCATTTTGTGATTTATGGGCAGGAATAAGGTTTTGAAAGTTCTCAAAATTGCTTGAGCCGCTTACGAAACACACTCGTGTTGATATAATTTTCTTTACATAGGATGTCTAGTCAACTCATCAGTTGCAATATTCTAGAAAGCACGAGGCGCCTTTAAGTGCATAAACTCAGTTTATTCTTGCAAACAAAGGTTTAAAAAATTAGCGATACTAGTTAGTTATTACGGACTGACTAGAATAAACCTGCTTATTATGAAATATTACTACAAGTTATTATAGACTGACTAGAATAAAGCTGCATGCTTTGCTAAGCTTGTGCGTTGTCTTTCTATGATCTATCAACTGAGTGCGAGTTTATCGTTAGTTGTTGATATGGTTGGTAATTAAGATTATTAATTAATTAACAGCGTCGCACTTTGAACAAGCTTAACTAAGGTGAAAGGTTGGAAGCACAAGAATTAAGATTGACGACCGGGCTATTTTCAATTTTAGCAATTCTCAAAAACAGTATTACCCGACCGTCTGCATAGTACATTTAGACCGTACAAAAGTTCACAAAAACAACTTTTCTCTGTCTAGAATAACTAGTACGACTACTTTCCGAATAAAATACAGTTTTTGTTTGTCAAAAATTGCCCGAAAAACTGATTTGGAAATCAAAATTGCAAAAATACACAAACATAAGCTTATTATTTGCATAAGGCGACGCGAGTGAAGACAGAAAATCTAAGTCTTGTTTTGTTTACATAAAATCGCTTTTTAATCTATGTAATGAATGAACAAAGACATAAAAACGGACAACACAATCTTCTTTCGAAAAATTTTATTCAAATCTCCATTAATTTATGTTTAAAAGCAAAACACGTACCATTTCTAGCGCATCAAGGCAGAGCTGTCCTCGATGAAATTCAAGATAACAACACGATTTAATTTGAACACGTTTCATAAACATGTCTCCAAAACCTAAGAGAACCCAAAGGAAAAGTCAATCAAAAATTGATAAACATAAATTCCCATCGAAAAATGTGATTTATTTTACCTTTAAAGCACTGGACTGCTTGGAAATTCGTTAAAACTCCGCTTCTTCGGTTCTGAAATCCGTAATAAAAACAAGGCATCTCCCCGCGTTGCTCCTGCATTGATAATATGAAGTTCCTCGAAGCAAGATTTTATCCCTGAAAGCTCTTCTTTTTCCACTAAAGCGGCTTCTGAGTATCCATTAATTAGTATCCCTGTCTTGAGTAGCAAACCGCGAAAAACTGCAGGGAAATAACGACTTTATTCTCCGCTTAACACAGTAATCCAACTAAAGTGTTTACCGAGCTAACGGCTGTGTGGCCGCGCGAAAAACAAAGCCTCAGTACTCCTCGGTTTTCAAAATTGCTAAGATCCCGGATGTTGTGCCAACACGGGCGGGCCGCACACGCACACGCACGCGCCCGCGAAACATTCCGCTAGCCATGACCATGAAAAATGACGGGCATAGGTTCTATGAGTATGTGGCTGCGCAGCGGGGCCTTCGGCCCGGCGAGTGCTCCGCTTTAAAACTCATTTCCTTCTGTAGCGAAAACATAAATGCTGAATTATTTAATTTTATATCTAAAAGGGAAGTTAATTTTCCATGGAAAGATATAAACGTAGCTAAGCACGCCACAACTTTTGGAAGACTGCATGCATTCTGTCTAATATTTAAATTACCTGCGCTGCGTTATACTGAATGATGAAATGAAAAAAATTGTTAAATTTGACGCTGTTCGTATAATTTTTCTTTACCGACGTTTCGGCAATGCTGCCTTCTTCAGGGTACAAAACTATAAAAAACTATTTTAATAGTTTTGTACCCTGAAGAAGGCAGCATTGCCGAAACGTCGGTAAAGAAAAATTATACGAACAGCTTCAAATTTAACAATTTTTGCATTCTGTCTAAGTTGGGTAATACTCGACAAAGACTTTATAAAAACACTAACACTTCGAGATTAGAGTTAATCAGTTAGTGGGTTTAGTGTGACTGTCTTGTCAATGGGGAACTGAAGGTGATGATCACTGGTTACCAGAATTACTTCAATATTATCTTGATCGAAAAGATTAAGGAAATGTAACACCTACCCCAATAAATGTGTTTCAGTTCACACCTCCCTTTGTACCCACCCTGGTGAAATTATTGACCGTGAAATTATTCTACTTCCTCCATTTCTCAGAAATCTATTGTTAGCCTACATAATTTGATCTCACGGCTTGCTCCAGTGAATGACAATTTCTTTGTTCTCAGGAAGCTTTCATGTGTTTCGGCAGAATTTACGTACAATTTCTCAGAAATCGATGAATTGTTCTTTTACTTTCTTCTGTGAAATTGTGTTTGTATAAATTGCCTCTAATTTTCAATTCCTATTAGAGCAAATTTTACAACATTTGCAACTCTAGTAGTTCTAACGTACATTTAAAACTAGAATACAGCACTATACACACAACCCCTGCCATTTGCGATTCAAAACAATAAAAGTGAAAGAGTCAGATAATGGTCGTTTTGTTTCAATTTACTCTACTAGTGCTATAAGCGGAGTAACAATAAGTATCTTGGGCTGCAGGCCCCGGTTGTTCAAAAGGTGGACAACGCTATCCACCGGATAAATCACTATCCTGCGATGGATAACACTGATAGCACTATCCACCTTTTGAACAACCGGGGCCTGATGGCCAGGATGGAAATGGAGTGCAACCTGCCGATTATGGTGAATGATTTTCTCTTCGAAAATTCACTTGATGTTTTCCTCTTCGTGTTCTCTAACATGTTGTGTATTATTAAGGTACTAAGTTTTAATTTGGAGCAGTTTGACGAAAGAAAATCTGAAAATTTCATTTCATTTCACTTCATAATAATTAACGTAATCTTATTTAATCTAATGTGATTTTAATTTACCCCCTGTGGCATTGTGGTAAGAATTTAAGTACAGAATTATGGATATTCTAAATTTCATGTTTGCTATTTGGGTAATACCTGATACACAGTTACTGTGTGTTGATATTTTACTAACACTTTCACTGCCAAGTGGAATAACGCTGAAATCCAAAAAGAATTCTAAATTTCTTATGCAAATAATCGTAAAAAAGAAATAAAAACGCCACAGGAAAGTACTTAACTCATTACGCGGCTTTTATTTGAATGGCGCATCTCAAAATTCAACACAATCTAAAAGCTTGTGATTTATGGGCAGGAGTAATGTTTTGAAAGTTCTCAAAATTGCATGAGCCGCTTACGAAACACACTCGTGTTCATACAATTTTCTATACATAGGATGTCTAGTCAACTCATCAGTTGCAATACTCTAGCAAGCACGAGGCACCTGTTATGTTATGCATAGTCTGGGTACCCTGTGATATTCGGGGGGCCCAGGGGCGGTCGCCATCTTGATCCTAGAATTGAGTTCAGTTTATATCTTAACATGGTGTCAGAAGTAAAGCAATAATATGGATAAGTTACAGCCTCCGAGTGTCCTTGTACTCACAGGAAATTTAGCGGAAAACTGGCGGCGTTTTAAGCAGCAATTTCAGATTTACGAAGTAGCGTCAGGCCTAGCAAGAAAAGATGGAAAGGTTCGAGCGATGACACTGTTACACGTGGCGGGACCAGAGGCCTTAGAAGTTTACAACACGTTTCAGTGGGCCAGTGATGGCGATGAGAATAAAGTGGATAAAATAATGGAGCAGTTTGAGCGGTACTGTAATCCGAGGAAGAACTTAACTTTTGAAAGACATTCATTCTTTTCAAGGAATCAACTCGATGGGGAGTCGATTGACGCGTACGTGACTGGCTTACGTAACAAGGCAGCAAGATGTGAATTCGGTGATTTGAAGGATGGATTGATCCGTGATCGGATTGTTTGTGGCATAAATGATGACACAGTGAGAGCCCGACTTCTAAGAGAAGCAGAACTGACCTTGGAGGGCTGCCTTGATATTTGTCGAGCTGCTGAAATAAGTTCTGCGCAGCTCAAAGTTTTGAACGAAGAAAAGACGGTGCACGTGGTGAGAGATGATGCGTTGAATAGACGAGACAGTCAGAAAGATGAGCGTGGGAATGCGAAAGATAGCAAAGCAGGTATGATTTCATGTCAATTCTGTGGATATCGTCACAAACGAGGCCGTTGTCCTGCATATGGAAAGACTTGTAATGCTTGCCACAAGCCTAACCATTTTGCAAGTGTATGCCAGGCTAACAAAAAAGAGGTTCATGCAGTGGACCAAGAAGGTGCCAGTGACGAACAGTCCTTCTTCATTGGTGCTTTAAGTGGCAACAAATGCACAGATAATGAATGGTACATAAATTTGAAAGTTAAGGAAAGGTACATATCATTCAAGATTGACACTGGAGCTCAGTGCAATGTCATCCCCGAAAGCATTTGTAAGGAAGTGGGTATTGTTTGTGGCAGTAAAAAGGGGTCGAGACTTGTTTCCTATTCTGGTCATGAAATCAAAACAGTGGGCAAGAGTGATGTGGCAGTTGAGTACAAAGGAAGATATCAGGTGATTGAGTTTCAGGTGGTTGATGCAGATGTCATACCGGTATTAGGGCTGCAAACCGCCACTGACTTTCAGTTAATACAGAGATTATATACTGTGGCATCAAGCGGTACACAGGAGACCAAACCAGAAATACTCGGTGCCTATGCAGATCAGTTCAGAGGCATTGGAGCACTTCCCGGTGAATATGAGATAAAGATTGATGAAAGTGCAACTCCAGTAGTACACCCACCAAGGCGGATCCCATACATGTTAAAAGACAAAGTCAAGGCTGAACTATGTCGGATGGAAGAGATGGGTATTATCACAAAGGTTGAACAACCTACCAAGTGGGTCAACCCAATCGTTGTAGTTCGAAAGCCAAATGGAGATGTCCGTATCTGCCTTGATCCTGTTGATTTGAATAAAGCGGTAAAGAGAGAACATTACCCCTTAAAAACAGTGGAAGAGGTAGCTGCAAGTATGTCAGAAGCAACAGTTTTTTCAACCCTTGATGCTACATCAGGATTCTACCAGATCAAGTTGGCCGAGGAAAGTACTTGGCTTACTACGTTCAACACACCCTTTGGCAGATTTAAATTTGAGAGGTTGCCATTTGGTCTGGTATCAGCCCCAGAGGTCTTTCAAAGGGCCATGTCTGAGATGTTTGAGGACATTGAGAAATGTGAAGTGATTGTTGATGATTTGTTAGTGTGGGGCAAGAATACAGAGGATCATGATCACACTCTGAAGCAGGTGTTGAAGAGAGCAGCAGAGAATGATTTAAGATTTAATGAGCAAAAGTGCAAGTTTCACAGGCAGGAAGTTGAATATGTGGGACATGTTTTTGGGACTGATGGCTTGAGACCAAGTCCAGACAGAATTCAAGCCATTTTGAATATGCCACTTCCACAAGACAAAACAAGCCTACAAAGATTTATGGGTATGGTGAACTACCTGCATAAGTTTATTCCTAATTTGGCAAGCATTAATAAACCACTTCGTGAGCTGCTGGAGAAGACAGTGGAGTGGCACTGGATGGAAGCACAACAGAAAGCGTATGAAGACCTTATCACCTGTATCACTCAAGCACCGGTTCTTAAGTATTTTGATGTGAATGAAGAGGTCATTGTATCTGTTGATGCCTCCTCAGAGGGTCTGGGTGCCTGTTTGCTGCAAGGGAACCAACCAGTAGCCTATGCATCAAGAACACTGAACAATGCCGAGCGAAATTATGCTCAAATAGAAAAGGAAATGTTAGCTATTGTGTTTGGCACCAGCAAATTTCACCAGTACATTTATGGGAAAACAGTTATGGTAGAAAGCGACCATAAACCTCTAGAGAGTTTGTTCAAGAAACCATTGTCTATGGCCCCGCAGCGCATTCAGCGAATGATGCTTCGTGTACAACAGTATGACCTGATAGTCAAGTACAGACCTGGTGACCAATTGCACATTGCAGATACTCTTAGCCGTGCTAGTCAGTTGGAGTCTACATCACAGGCAGATGAGTTTGAAGTCCATTTGCTTGTACAAATTTCAAAAGAAAAGGCTGATGAGTTTAAGAGAGAGACGGACAGTGATCCAGTGTTATCCAAACTGAAGAAAGTGATATTAACAGGCTGGCCTGAGAACAGGTCAGAAGTGGAGCCAGAATTACAAGATTACTGGAACTTTAGAGATGAACTGTGTATATGTGATGGACTGTTGATGAAAGGTGATCGTCTTATCACTCCATATAGTTTGCGAGATGAAATGCTTGAGAAAATTCATGGCAGTCACCTAGGGGTGGAAAAATGTCTCAGCAGGGCAAGAGAGGGTTTGTTCTGGCCCAATATAAGCAAGAACATTAAAGAAAAAGTTGCCAGTTGTGGAGTTTGTAATAAGTACAGGAACTATCAAGTCAAGGAGCCCTTGCTACCACATCCAGTTCCTGATCGACCTTGGCAGGTGTTAGCTGTAGACATGTTTGTCCTTGCTCAAGGGAAATTTGTTGTGCTCGTGGATTATTACTCAAAGTACTTTGAACTGACACAGCTCAAAGACAGCACAAGTGCCTCTGTCATCAACTGTCTAAAACAGCATATGTCAAGACATGGAATACCGGAGGTTCTCCATTCAGATAATGGCCCTGAATTTAGCAGTTTGGAATTTCAACAGTTTGCCAAACAGTATCAATTTCAGCATGTTACTTCATCACCGAGATTTCCTCAGAGCAATGGCTTAGTGGAACGTACAGTACAAACAGCCAAGAAACTGCTCAAAAAAGCATATGAGGATAACAAAGATCCCTATTTAGCAATCTTGGAGTTACGCAATACTCCAATTCCTGGAGTTGGACTTTCTCCCACTCAGTTGCTTATGGGACGTCGCACAAGAAGCATCATTCCTATTAAGAATACCTTGCTAAAGCCAATGGCCTACGACCCCAGTGAAGTTCAGCGAGTGCTGAAAGGAAAACAGCAAGTTCAGAAGAAGTATTTTGATCAAAGCTGCAAGTCCCTCGAACCATTAAAACCTGGAGATAGTATCAGGGTGCGTCAGAGAGGAACCTGGGAACCAGCAGTGTTATTGGGAAGATCTGACAAAGGCGAACCAAGATCATATATTGTGAAAGCGAATGAACATCATTACAGACGAAACCGGAGTGATATTCTGAAGACACAAGAAACCCCATTACATGAAGACTCGTCCAGTGAAGTAGCGGAGGACACCAACAGCAGAGACCCTGTTGCAGACCAACTACCTAATCACCCTAGGGACGAGTCTGATAGTGAACTCACATCAGCTACATCTCCCATTATCAGTAGAGTCAGTGGTCGAGTCATCCACGTACCCTTGCGTTACCGAGAATGATTTCATTGTTCTGAATGACATTGAACACTGAACATTTTAATAGCAAACTGAGGACATGTTTCTAACATTTAGTTTTCTTTGTTATAGGACTACTCACAGTTTTGCTATATTTGTTATTCAGTTAAGGGCTACAGGGAAAGATGTTATGTTATGCATAGTCTGGGTACCCTGTGATATTCGGGGGGCCCAGGGGCGGTCGCCATCTTGATCCTAGAATTGAGTTCAGTTTATATCTTAACAGCACCTTTAATTGCATAAACTCAGTTTATTCTGGCAAGCAAAGGTTTAAAAAATTAGCGATCCTAGGTAGTTATTATAGACTGACTAGAATATAGCTGCTTATTATTATATATTACCACAAGTTATTATAGACTGACTAGAATAAAGCTGCATGCTTTGCTAAGCTTGTGCGATGTCTTTCTGTGATCTATCAACTGATTGCGAGTTTACCGTTTGTTGATTGTGATGTTATACATGTAGAAACTTTGAGCGGATTAGGGGCTCTTCGCATGTGATTGATCCAATTCAAAAAAGGTGCCTTGTGCATTCTATAAAACTGACTTCCTTCTTTAGCGAAAACATAAATGCTGAATTATTTAATTTTATATCCAGAAGCGAAGTTAATTTTCTTTGGAAAGGTATATACGTAGTTAAGCACGCCATAACGTTTGGAAGACTGCATGAATTCTGTCTAGGCTGGGTAATACTCGACAAAGACATCATAAACACTAACACTTCGAGATTAGAGTTAATCAGTTATAGTGGGTTTAGTGTGTCTTGAAAGACGCAATACAAGCTCTCTAGTGGTAGCGGGTAATCCGCCTTGTGCCCGTTTTGTACTAACATACTAACTACGAGACGCATGGTCAGAGAAACTAATCATTATCTGTCCAACTTTGTCCTAGACGGATAGAAAAAACAACTAGTCAGAAAATCAGCGACTGTTAGACTGTTGAAGACAATAAAGCACTGAAACAAGTGAACAAGTTTGCAATGTGATCAATTAATTCAATCAGCCAGTGTGTTTAGGAAACATGGCCTTTGCAATGCACTGTCGCTTAGAATTATTGCCGTTACTGAAATGTCCCAGGTAAACTTACAACCGCAAAACAGTGAATTCCAACCTGAATATTCTCAATGTATTCTGTATACAAGTTTACATACTACTCACCTAATACTATATTCTGGAAGAAACAGAAGGGCAATGTCCGTCGATTTTAAAAGAAAGGACAAAACTGCTTGTTTATTCAAGTTCGTTCTAGATGGATAAAAAGGCAAATTAGTAAAATATATAAAAGCTGCTAGGCTGTTGAAGACAATAAAGCAATGAAGTTTTCAGGAAGTGGCAAAGTGAATTGGTCAATCAGATGTGTTTAGACAAAACGGTCTTATTTTGCAATGCCTTCGCTAAGGGTTGCGGTTACTCAAATGTCATGTCCTAGGTAAACTTACATCGCAAAACAGCGAGTTCCTATAATATAATGTACACAAACATACTATACTCACCAAATGCACAAAACTGCTGGGAGTAATGGAAGTTTAACACTTGAAACACTAGATATGAAACCGTCTGACCCACTCAATATGCATTATTGCATTCCAATCTGTGGCAATCTGTGGACAGTGTGGAGGGTCAGTAGGGCTTCAGTTTCTTCAAAGCGGATGTATCAATCCTCTAGCCGATCAAGCTACTGAAAAATAACAATGGAGAACTGAAGGTGATGATCACTGGTTACCAGAATTACTTCAATATTATCTTGATCAATATTATCTTGACCCCAATAAATGTGTTTCAGTTCACACCTCCCTTTGTACCCACCCTGGTGAAATTATTGATCGTGAAATTATTCTACTTCCTCCATTTCACAGAAATCTATTGTTAGCCTACATTAATTTGATCTCACGGCTTGCTCCAGTGAATGACAATTTCTTTGTTCTCAGGAAGCTTTCATGTGTTTCGGCAGAATTTACGTACAATTTCTCAGAAATCGATGAATTGTTCTTTCATTTTCTTCTCTGAAATTGTGTTTGTATAAATTGCCTTTAATTTTCAATTCCTATTAGAGCAAATTTTACAACATTTGCAACTCTAGTAGTTCTAACGTACATTTAAAACTACAATATAGCACTATACACACAACCCCTGCCATTTGCGATTCAAAACAATAGAGGTGACTGGGAAAGAGTCAGATAATGGTCGAGTTTTGTTTCAATTTACTCTACTAGTGCTATAAGAGTAACAATAAGTATCTTGGGCTGCAGGCCCCGGTTGTTCAAAAGGTGGACAGCGCTATCCACCGGATAAATCACTATCCAGTGGATAGTGATTTATCCCGCGATGGATAACACTGATAGCACTATCCACCTTTTGAACAACCGGGGACTGATGGCCAGGATGGAAATGGATTGCATCCTGCCATAGTTAATAGAACAAACTGGTTATGAAACTCAGTCAGTCCTTTGTTATATGTTTTTGTTCTCCATTTCTTTTGTTCGTTTGCCTTGACCCTGCACAAAACACAAAAGGTATTGAAATGCACATGAGCAACTGACCAGTAGAAACATTTGGGCTCACACGTAAAACAAAACAATGTGCAGGGTCACGGTTCGTTCAACATAAAACAAAGCAGCTTTGTACACTCTTTTTGAAATTTGTTGAGCTTCATAACCAGTTTGTTCTATTAACTATGATCCTGCCAATTATGGTGAACGATTTACTTTTCGAAAATTCACTTGATGTTTTCCTCTTCGTGTTCTCTAACATGTTGTGTATTATTAAGGTACTAAGTTTTAATTTGGAGCAGTTTGACAAAAAAATCTGAAAATTTCATTTCATTTCACTCCATAATAATTAACGCAATCTTATCTAATCTAATGTGATTTTAATTTACCCCCTGTGGCATTGTGGTAAGAATTTAAGTACAGAATTATGGATATTCTAAATTTCATGTTTGCTATTTGGGTAATACCTGATACACAGTTACTGTGTGTTGATATTTTACTAACACTTTTACTGCCAAGTGGAATAACGCTGAAATCCAAAAAGAATTCTAAATTTCTTATGCAAATGATCGTAAAAAAGAAATAAAAACGCCACAAGAAAGTACTTAACTCATTACGCAGCTTTGGTTTGAATGGGCACACCTCAAAATTCAACAAAATCTAAAAGCTTGTGATTTATAGGCAGGAGTAATGTTTTGAAAGTTCTCAAAATTGCATGAGCTGCTTACGAAACACACTCGTGTTCAAACAATTTTTTTTTACATAGGATGTCTAGTCAACTCATCGGTTGCAATATTCTAGCAAGCACGAGGCACCTTTAATTGCATAAACTCAGTTTATTCTGGCAAGCAAAGGTTTAAAAAATTAGCGATACTAGTTAGTTATTACAGACTGACTAGAATATAGCTGCTTATTATTATTTATAAAATGCTCAAGGAAATGCGCGCGCTATGATTGGTTAAACCGAGTTCATTATAACTCGATAAAACACGCGCGTGACGTAAGGTTCATTATAACCGTTTTTATTTTATAAAAGAAATAAAAAAACTTGTTCCTCGTGCATTGTTGAGTTATATAAGCACTTGGGAATTTTCAAGAACACTCGAAAAGTGCGAGAAGCACTCGCCTTTGGCTCGTGCTTCTCTGCACTTCTCTCGTGTTCTTAAAAATTCCCGCGTGCTTATATTACTCAATAATGCACTCGGCGCGTTTTTTATTCCTTTAATATTACTACTATTCTCAGTACCGACAATAAAGCAGGAATATTTCCATCCCGTTGTATATACTACCTTCATTCTTTCTATTGTGCGCATTTGTCGAACAACATCTCAGAGTGTGATTAGCGATTTTTTCTCCTCTACGCAGTGCACGCGTCATGGTTGAAGCACCGCCGCCTGTCGAACACCCTTTTTCATGTACGTGCCCATAGTTAATAGAACAAACTGGTTATGAAGCTCAACAAATTTCAAAAAAAGTGTACAAAGCTGCTTTGTTTTATGTTGAACGAACCGTGACCCTGCACATTGTTTTGTTTTACGTGTGAGCCCAAATGTTTCTACTGGTCAGTTGCTCATATGCATTTCAATACCTTTTGTGTTTTGTGCAGGGTCAAGGCAAACGAACAAATGAAATAGAGAACAAAAACATATAACAAAGGACTGACTGAGTTTCATAACCAGTTTGTTCTATTAACTATGACGTGCCTAAGACGTAAACGAAGTAGAAGAGATGTGCCTGTGCAAAACGCCCCGGTCGCAGTTCCACTGAGTTCAAAATATAATGCTCGTCCCGCCGAAGACCCGGCGCGAGTAATGCTCCTCCCGCGGAGAATCCTGGCGCTGTACATGTTGTCCCATCGCTTGTGGTAATTTGTCCTGTTTTAGTGTTTTTGTTGTTTAGTCATTTGCTCTAGTTTTGTGTTTCCATGCATGCGCGCCGAGATTGACTTTTCTGCTTATGAAAACATGTGCGAGAGTGGTACGGCCACTGCACGAAAGTGTTGTAACTCAGAGTATGTGCGTGAGTGGGACGGCCACCGCACAAGAGTTTGTGAAACAAGGAATATGTGCGTGAGTGGGACGGCCACCGCACAAGAGTTTGTGAAACAAGGAATATGTGCGTGAGTGGGACGGCCACCGCACAAGAGTTTGTGAGACAAGGAATATGTGCGTGAGTGGCACGGCCACCGCACAAGAGTTTGTGAGACAAGGAATATGTGCGTGAGTGGCACGGCCACCGCACAAGAGTTTTGTAACTCAAGGAATATGTGCGTGAGTGGGACGGCCACCGCACAAGGGTTTGTGAAACAAGGAATATGTGCGTGAGTGGGACGGCCACCGCACAAGAGTTTGTGAAACAAGGAATATGTGCGTGAGTGGGACGGCCACCGCACAAGAGTTTGTGAGACAAGGAATATGTGCGTGAGTGGCACGGCCACCGCACAAGAGTTTTGTAACTGAAGGAATATGTGCGTGAGTGGGACGGCCACCGCACAAGAGTTTGTGAAACAAGGAATATGTGCGTGAGTGGGACGGCCACCGCACAAGAGTTTGTGAAACAAGGAATATGTGCGTGAGTGGGACGGCCGCGGCACAAGAGTTTGTGAGACAAGGAATATGTGCGTGAGTGGCACGGCCACCGCACAAGAGTTTTGTAACTGAAGGAATATGTGCGTGAGTGGTACGGCCACCGCACAAGAATTTGTGAGACAAGGAATATGTGCGTGAGTGGGAAGGCCAGCGCACAAGAGTTTTGTAACTGAAGGAATATGTGCGTGAGTGGTACGGCCACCGCACAAGAATTTGTGAGACAAGGAATATGTGCGTGAGTGGGAAGGCCAGCGCACAAGAATTTTGAAAGTCAAAGAATATGTGCGTGAGTGGTATACGGCCACCGCACGAAAGTTTTGTAAACCGACGAATATGTGCCTAGGCGGTATTGCCACCGCTAAAATGTTTGTCATGCAAGATATGGAGAGGAACCAGGTCTCAGGAGACGACTTTGCTGTAAGGACAGAACTGTTATTAATGCTGTTTTTTTTTTTTGTGTGTGTGGCTTGTAAAGTGAAAAGAGGACGATACAGAGGAATAAGTGTGGAGAGGTGGTTGGCGCATGCCCAATGCTCTAGATTGCTAGGCAAGATTCTTTTACACTGATTTCCCATTAAGGGCTTACAGTCAAAATACTCAGCGCGTTCCGCTTATTATTTGGAAACGACTTTCATTAATTGGGAACGGATTGCATTATTGAAATCAAAATTCAGGTTTTAAATTGATTATTGGAATCTTCCAACGGTAGCCTCATTCGAAATAACGAATGCTGATTGATTTGTTATTGACATCAGATGAATGTTCACGTGCAAAGCAGGCAACAGTTGGCGGCTTGACACATCTGACCTATTTCTGTTCGCTCAACAAAAATTAGTCACTGAGTGTTTAATATTTTGACGTAAAGAAGCCCTGCATTTACAAAACTCCGAAGAAGAATTCTTAAAATGCTAGTGTGCTGAAACTGAAAGAGAAATTTTCACCAAAAGTGAAGAAAACTTCTTATGCAGTCCAAGCGACTGAATTATCTGAAACAACAGCGGCCAACGGTTGGGTATTTCGCCTGTGAACTTTTGACCCATGTCAGTAAATAAACCAATCAGCATTCGTTATTTCGAATGAGGCTACCGTTGGAAGATTCCAATAATCCATTTAAAACCTGAATTTCAATAACGATGCAATCCGTTCCGAATAATTGTTGGCTTCACACTAGAGCTTGTAAGTATGATCTAAGTACACTTGGAACCTACTTTGAGTGTGAAGGGGTAAAATGTACTTACTTGAACTTAACTTAGTGACCATGGAAACGTTCGTAGTTCAAAGAAGCCGAAGTTCGCCGCCAAGTATGATGTACACCACACTTGAGAACAGACTTGACCAATAGGAAATGGAAGCCAACTGAAAGCGAAGTACAGCGGTGCGTGCTGATGAACGGCCAGATAAACAACTTGAGAGCTGAGATCGATCGAAAAATTCAAAATGGATGGCTGGAGTTTTTAGGACTCTAATGGAACTTTCTTTTATGTAAGTATACATAGAAAGGAAAGAAAAGTCGATATAAATGGTCAAACTAATAATCTTATTTTAATTTCATTTTCAGAGACAGCCTAAACCATCGCTTTTCATTTCATCCGACACCAAATGCGGTTCTGCAAAACCACCAGCCACTGTTTCAACAAGTGCTGGCGTGAAACGTGGCTGCAACGAAGTGCGTGGTTTGGAACCACGGAAGAAGAAACGAGGAAAAAGTGACGAGGCTAATGGCACACATGACTGGAGTGCATTTAAAGAAATGTGGCAGAAAAGTCTTCAACAATAAAATGAAAAGTTTGAAAAGTCAATGAAAATGTTCTAAGAGAATCAGAAGATGCAAATGGAACAAACATCGTCTCTTTTATCCGGATTTAAAGAATTAGTGAAGGATTTAATGAAGGAGTAGAGTCAGTAAACGTCTGTTCAAGTACTGTTCACTTTTTTTTCTGAGAATTTGCCATTTAAACTTTTCCGTCGTTTTCTAAATTCATACATTCATCATTAATTGTTCATCTGTTCACGTTTGATAAGCTCAACTTTTAATGGATTTGTGTTGCTGCCACGTACTCGTTAACAACAAAGTAACGACAAAATAAATAGGAAACTACAAAAAACTTTTTTCTGTTGCAAAGGCCTCATGATTTTACTGGAGAGCAATCGCATTTGTGATATGCATTACTGATTTTACCGCGAAAGATGATTGACAGCTCGTGCTTCAAGTAATATACTTTGTCATCAGGTGTGAAGCCAAGTTTTCTAAAGTGCGACTTGAGATTTTCAAGTGCACTTGAGTCAAGTGCTTACTTGAAACTAATGAAAGTGTTACACGAAATTCAGCACAGAAAGCGATCACGGCGCGCACAGCATTTTGGGTGAAGGTGGGCCTTTAAAGAACTGTTGTTGTTGACAATGACCGATGTTTTGACAACCTGAGCGGAAGTCATCTTCAGAGTCATGTGGATAAACTATTATGTTAATATTCTCGGTATTGAACTGGAACTAGCTTGCAATGAAGGCTCTGCGGGGAATATCATTAAAAATATTTGCATGTGAAAAGATTTCCCCGCAAGAGCCTCGACTGCAAGCTACTTCCAGTTCAAAACCAAGAATACGAATATGGTTTATTGAAAACCATCAGTTGATGGTATTAATGTCTAGATGTTGCTGTAATTGGTCAGTTTTTCAAAACAGTACAATTCCGCGTATAAGCACCTACAATTTTCCAGGTGAGACTGAATAGGTTCTTATATATTTGATGCATGAGACGAAATAAGCCTGTTTAGGTTCTTATTTTTTCAAAGAGCGGTACAGTTCATGATATTTTAAACACAGATGTATAACATACATGTAGGTGTGGTGTAAACGTTACATCAGATTCATGAAATACTACTAAACAAGCCTTCAGTCTCATTTCTCATTCTATAATTATTACTTGTCTACCAAACAAGAACCTTTTCCAAATTTCGGGCTGAATTGGTTCTTATAAAAACGAGTGTCTAGAAATGGCAAATTTTACGCTGTAGGTTCTTTATCCGCTAGGTTCTTATACGCGGGATTTTACTGTAGTTTGTATTGATCAGTGGCGCAGTGGAGTCACATTTGTCAGTACTTTCTTCTATTTCCAACGCGCGAGTTACCGAACAAAGCATCAGGCGATGGAACAATTTTATCCTGAAGCTGAAATCCGACAGTGGTCGTAGTGTAAACGTAACAAACCCCGTTATAAGCATTGAATTTCAATAGCCTTCACAATCAAATATAAAATGTTTATTAATAGTTGAAACTGAAAGGTATTACAACGTACCTAAAGCCACACAAAAGTAAAAATGGAAATCGACAAGCATACTTAACCTACTAAAAAACTTAACAGAGGCATCGTTTGCACGAAATTCTGCGTGCTGTTGGCCAGGATAGCAGCACTTAAATCTGCAGACAACTTTGGAACCAATCACAGGGGGAGTGGTGGCGGAGAACACCAGATTTGAGACAACGCTGATTTTGCATCATCCGTGAGTGCTGTTATCTGAGATTTAAGAGCTGCTCTTTATGCTTAAAATGTTCTATTACGTACAAAATTCTGTTTACCTACTATTAAAATGTATAAAAAATGTTAAAAATCCAAAAACATTATAAAATATGGACTGCAGTAGTACTAATGCTGAGCCGAACCTTTAGCCGAGGATGGAGGAGAAATGTGACCACTAGTCTGATACCATTAAATGCATTTTTCCAAACAATAAACATAACTTGAGTTTATAACGAAAAAAACATATTTCAAATGTATGCGATTATATCATCCCTTTCACGTCAATACGTTGTAAAATGCAATTTCTAGATAGTATAGAGAATAAACAAGTATATGCATAAAAACGTGTACTTGAAAATAACTTTGTCAATAAAACCGAAAATGGACATCGTCCACTGCAAAGTTAAAAGTAATCTATCATCTATGTTGAATATAAAAAGCTAGGATTCTACAATTCAATTACAAACATATGTATACTTGCACTTATATAAAAACTTAACTCAGTCTTTATATATAGTTATAACTAGCCCGTCTAGTGAGGCCCTAATATCCACGATTAGTATACGAACATCGCCAAACAGACAGACCGTTTTAAATCACACTTATTTTACGTTAATTACACTATTACGTTAATTACACTATTAAACCAAATACATACTGTGTTATTATTCGACTAAGGCCCCGTCCACACGTATACGTTTACGTTCGTAAACGCATATTTTTTTTATCTAAAACGCTCCCGTTCACACGAAGCCAGCCATCGTTTTCACCTGTCCACACGTAAACGCTAAAACGATACGTAAACGCTTCAAATCTGCATTGAGCATGCGTAGATAAGTCCGCCATATTGGATATCTGCTCTATTTTCTTTATTTGTGGACTCAGGTTCCGAATCTGTGACATCAGCGTTTACGAAAATATCCGTTTACCCTGTCCACACGTAAACGGGTAAATGGCGTTTTCGAAAATATCCACTTTGGAGAGCGTTTTCGAAAATATCCGTTTAGGGTGACCGTTTTCATCGTTTACGTGTGGACGGGAGGCCTAAACGCATAAAAAAATATGCGTTTACGAACGTAAACGTATACGTGTGGACGGGGCCTAAAACACATCTAACTCGTTAACAGCAACGGAAATAGAACATGTCTATTCTAAATAATTGCATTGCTTTCTTTGAAAATAGAAATACAACTGTTAATCACGAAACAGTAAAACAAAACCTACGTTTGATGTAAACAATTTCAATTCTTTCTTTTTTTTTCTTTTACCCAGCTGTTGTAAGAATCCTATCGTTTTTAACGTACAATGATCATGCTGACAGAAAAAAAGAAGTGCCTACAGTTCACAGTTTACGTATCAGTTGTATTTTGTTTTCCTACGTTGGCACTCACTAGTTACGATCATTTCTTTTTGTTTGTGTTTTAGGCTTCTAAATCACACAATAAATTTTCTATCCTAAATTAGTTTCGGTATAAATTCTATTTCTTTCTTGTTTTCGCAACTTCTCATTATTCCAAAACTTACAAGATAAAATGTTGATCATTTTTTATTGACGTTAAGTTATCATTACAAATGAGTTATAGTGATAATATAAACGTATTTGGCAGTTCTTACAGGAAAAGTGTCAGGAGATACGCAACAATATTTCCTGCGAGCGCAGTCAAAGATTGAGTACTGTACATACTTAATAAAAATCATTTTGTTTTACGCATTTTGCCAGTGCACCATCAGTACACTTGATTTTGAATTTCACAAGGAAAACGAAAACAGTTCAATCCGATCTCTTTAAGTTTGGATACACATGACACTTTTCCTTAGTTATAAAAATAAAAATTCTGAGATGGGCCACTCGAGTTTGGTAAAATCTCGCTAACAATTGAACCTAAAAATACGGCAATCATCTTTCCATTTCCCACGACTCCAGAATCCCGTGAAATGAGCTAAAATGTTTTACGTATAAGCAAACCTGTACAAAGTAAAGATTTTATTGTATTCAAGCACTCTTATATTCCCTCGAACAATAGGTATATAGACATAGCATTTAGTGTTATATTCTTCTATTGACTCAAAATGTTGCCCAATTTAATTCTAACACTGGGTAGATAATAGTATAGGGTTATTGACCCGAAATATTGCCCCTTTTACAAATAAGATGAGTACGAAACAGTTTATATCACATACGATGGTCAGCACAACAAACGAAGAGAGACAGTAGATGCAAAATCAAAAGTCAAAATTTGAGCATCGTTCTTAGTTTGTTTCTAACTCGGAAACAGCAAAATTCAGATCTTAACCACAACAAGTCTCGGTCCTGTTTTGAACAGATGACAATACAGCAACCACATACTGTTTAAAAGTGCGTACACTGAACTTTTATTGAGAAATATCAGTCAAGACTGTAGAAATCCCCCTGACTCCATTCATTTAAGCCATGAATTAAAAAGGAACAACATGTCACAACAGAAACAACAAGTGTTAAAGTTTTGTTTTCCGTGTCAATGCGTTTCAGCTGTGAAAATACAATTACAATTACAGAAAATTAGAAATGTGAACTTATGCAATGTTTTGTTTAACATGTCCTTGAGGTGGATGACAAGCGTTCTGTTCTCTATGAATAGTCACCAATGTCAACATCTTCATCCTCGTCCTCAGATTTGTGCAGTGACCGAGATGTGGTGTAAGAACTCACCCCATCATAAGCATTCGCCAGCTTCTCGTCTTTGTAAACAATTCGAATGACTTGATAGCCAATCACACCGCTGACTTTGAGTGCACGACAGAAGGACTCATGGCTGCCTCTTATACCCCAATGAGGGATACTTCGTTTATCGTCATCATTCAATTGAAATTCTTCGTCGACGAAAATCACCTCGTCAGTGACAAAGTTCCTCCCCTCAAGAGCACAAGCATTGTTCAAAACTACTTGGGATCGCCGTTCATTGAGCATATAATCAGCCTTTGGATAATTGCTCATCAAGTCAGACTGTTTGCTCTTTACATGGGCAAGGGAAACGCCTGCTATGTGGTTGACAGTGTCTTCAAATAAACACTTTCTGCATTCAGCAACAAATTCTCGTTCATAATCCATCAATTTTTTTTCTTTAGCGGTATCACCACCGCAGACTTCTGAGAGGTTAGCAAATGGAGAATGCAAAAGGTTTGGATTCTTCTGCACTTCAGAAAAAGAATTGTCGTCTACGAGAAGTTTATTCGCAATTCGACTTGTCTTTTTGGCCCACTTTTCCCAATGGCTTGTGACACGGTCAAAAAGTTCAAGTCTTTCTTCGTCTGATGGTACTATCATGGTCTTCTCCAGGCATGTTTGAAAGACACGCTGTCCAAACAAAAGGCCTCTGGTAAGTGGACACTTGTGCCATCTGCGATCATTTTCATCAAACTGATACATGAACTGGACATCATCATCTATGGTCCAGTAGAGGGAAAACTTAAAGCATTCTGCTAGGCTTTTGATTATGGACCTGGTTACTCCAATTCCTCGTCCATTCTGAGGCAAAATAACGTACATCAATTTAACGTTGCTTTCTTTTCGATACCGGAGACCATCTATGGTGTCTTGTACAGTTGCTAAGTGCTGTGGCTCGACAACAAGAAAAATGTTTAACTCTAAACCACTGCTTTGATTGGAATCGGTTTCCTTTTCATCATCTCGAACGTTATTTTCTTTGTCTTCTCTGTAACGTACAAGTGAACCTTTGCTCCAAGGATCTTCCTCAAGAAAATAGTTTCCTTGAATGTCTGGGGTTGGACCAGGGCGGATTGTTGGAATGAATATTGGTGCCAGGTGTTGTGAAGGATCTTTAAATTTCGTACGAATGGCAGCAAGCTTCTCACGTATGCTTGAGGAAACCAATACTTCAAGACATTGTTCTGGCGCATTTTTCCTCAAATGGATTGCATTTTCATGTGGCGACTGCTCATCAACAATTTTACAAGTAACAAAGGACTTCTGATGAGCAAACAGACAACTCCGGGCCAGTTTTAGAAGCCTCTGATTTTCGGCATCATGAGGGTCGAGGACTAAACGTGCATCAAGTTTGTGATTGAAATGATCCTCGTCGCTGAGAACGTTAACCAGAGCCCTTGCCCACAAATGATGATCCACTCTCTGTGACTGTCGAAGTTCCAAATCGCCAAGCTTCTTCTTGTTACCAGAATTGGTAAATTTCAACATCGTCTGCAATTTCCTTATGGGATCAGCTCTCCTTGTAGGAGGCTTAAGCAGAAACTCTGTCATTTCTTCGATGATTTTTTTATGACTGGACTGTGCTGGTATTCTGTCGTCTTCTTTAGCATTTTTCATTTTCTCTGGCAGAGAGAGATCAGCCTGGACATCCAAATTAGGATGAGGGTTAATCTTTTGAATGGAAGTCTTGCAAAACTCAATTACCTCGGGTAACTTATCGTTCAGTTGTTGCAAACAGTCTGTCCTGCAAGCATCATCATAAGAACTGTGGGGAAGCAGATTCTTGACAACTTCTTTAAGTTTGTTGATTAAATGAAAATGAGATTTCTTGATTTGCACGTCACGTTTTTCTTTGGTAAGGGAAATTTCAACGCGTTTCAGAAGAGTATGAAGAAATGTCTGGCATAGGTCTGTCTTCTCTTCAACAGTAGCCCCTCTCCATTGCACCTTTGTAAATGGGTTTATGTTCTTCTCCTTTTTTATGACATGGCGTACGTAAGCCAGTGCGGTGTTTTTAATAAAGTCCTTGACTCTAGATTTGCACACCCCCATAACTAACTCTATGACATCAGAAAGTAAATGCTCCTGTATAGGCAAGTTGGCATTCAAGAATGCTGTAATAAGTCTGATGATGTAGCTTTCCAGTGATCCCTTCAGCATTTCCACAAGAAAGTTTTCCGTTTCACTGGAAAGCAGGAAGGTTTTGTAGAGAAAGTCATGCATGCTCTTAATGTCTTTTTCCAGTGGTAGGCTTGTTTTCTCTATGAAGGACATTACAAGGACATTTGCTTCATATTCATACATGCCAGCAAGTACTTTAAAATCTGCGTCTCCTGATTTAACTTGGACAGGTCTCATTTTCTTTTTCTCGGTATACTTACTGTCTGAAATTCGTTTTCTGAGCTTTTTCGCAGTCCAATGGACGTCTTGTAAAAATGGGTGGATCGTTTGCTTGATCTTCACACTCTGGACATGGTCATTGACTGCATTCTTTAAACAATTAACACAGCCAGAAATTTCTGGATGAAAATAAATCACTTCGCTTTCACTGGACATTTGTTTTAAAAGGTCCTCGCAATTAAGCCGGGGAAGGTTTTCTCTTACCTCTGTGTAAATGCCATCATCTTTTGCGATACTTGAGAGAAAGTGCGACCATGCTTTGTCAAGGTTTCTCTTCTTTTCCTCGTACAAAAGCTCAAACGTACCTGATAGTGATGACGATGGGTTTCTATCATTAACTATGTGGACAAGTTTCGGTCTGGAGATAAACTCAAACTCTTTACGCCTTCGAAATATCTGAGCAATATCTTCTGATGAAACTGGTCTCCCTGATTTTCCACTGTCAAAAAACAACACTATATCAGCCTTGCTTAGCACCACACTGATTGATTCGTTTCCAGTTTCATCACCAAGTCCAGGCACATCTATGAATTCTACATCAACTTCCAACTCAAGGTGAAGGCCCGAGCTTGTCATCGCCCTCTTTTTCAGGTCAACGAACACTGGAAATGGTCCCTGAAGCTCTATCCATCTTGCGTCACTCAAGCTTTCTTTCTCTTCGAACTTACTTTTAAGAACGCTATTTACATGAGACAAGGTGTCAGTACCCAGTTTCGTTTTGGGAAACCATTCAATAGGGTTTGGATCTGTTTCCTGTTTGTGTAACAATATCTGGACATCCCTACCATATTTTACATAAATTGGAAGGGGTGTTTGGCTGACTCCATCTCCGGAAGGGAGGGGCCCATGTTCCACCTTATGTTCATCGGGTAAACCCAAATTTAAAAGATAGTTAAGAAAGAAACTCTTACCAGCCCCAAGTGGCCCAAAAACAGCAAGTGAAATGCAAACCTTATTTTCTGTTACAAGTGTGGCATGGAAATTATCAACATGTTCTCGGATTAACATCTTGATTGTTTCTTGCTTGTTGGGCTTTTGGCCATCGTACAGCTTGTACCAAGCTCCTTCCAAGACATCAGAACAAAGACTAATATTCTCCCACAATTTTGACTCCTGTGACTCCTCAGAAATGCCTGAGAACTTGTCAAATGTATCTTTCGCATACTTTTCTACATCTAGAAAAACAAGAGAATTGTAACAATTATTTTAATCGCACAAAGATTGGTAGAATTTAGGCGACATGAGAAGAGTTACTTCGCAAACAACGTGGGTTGGAAGGTTACAATGGCTGTTTCCATAAGGCGAAGTCTAAAAAAACACCCCTAGCAACATTGTTCAAACAATGGCAGTGGCTTTGCACTTGGAATAATCCCTTTGAAAATTTAAATCATAATTTGTTGGTCTTATAAACTCTTTTAAATTGTGTTCTACTATGGAATACCTGCAGATCCCTCCAACAACACAAGCTCTTCTATTGAACAAGGGGAATAAAATCTTAAAGCTGGAGATGCGATGTCAATAAAAATGAGGAAAGATAATACATAATTATGGTGGAAGATTTGGTACACAAAATGGTACGTTGGTGGAGGAATTATATCGATTCTTTAATGGATTGGTTATTATTTGTGCAGGTTTTCTGGGCTTCAGCTATTTATTATACTACAGCTGCCGTTTTGCTCGCGCGAAGTGCTTCCACAACAAAACGTGATTGCATTCTGGAATATCTCCAGCAATGCCTTGATCGGAGCCTGTCGAGCTCGATAATGTTAATATTGCAGTTTGCATTTACGCATTCAGTTTTCGCCTCGATATTTTTCAAAGCCGTTGCTATGAACCGCGAGTGACAGAAACGTACTGCCAACCGCCAGATCATATCGAAAGACTCGCTTTTGACAGTAGCCGTGTAAATGTAACTGGCAGGAATAAATACCAGACTAGTGTTCTTGTTGCAAACATCGTTGTATTTGCCTTTAGAACAGACATTAATCTCTCACGCAGTCGTTATTTGGGTCTTCAGGATTATGTTCTCACGCTATGGGATACCCACTATAGGATAATTCGGGCAGTGACCTTCAATTCTAAAGCCGAAAAGCTTTTTCCGTAAAAAACGGACCAAAACTCTTTGCGCCTGATCAAAATTATGTTGGTAAATGGCGCTGACAATTCTGCAGTTCACAGTTTTTAAACACTTAGAACTTTTTTTGGTAAACGTTTTAAGGTGGCTGAACACAGTTTTACTGCACCTATGCATCATTCATTGTCATTTTAAAACCACTTACGACTGGGCGCCCAAAATTGGCGAAGCATAAGATTAAGCAACAAGCTTTATATTTTGATATTTTTGTTGAGCGTTTAGGGTGTTGCCATGGCAACACGGTGGATTAGAAATCAGCCTGCAATATTTGGTTTCGTTTATTTTCAGAAAATCTAGTCATTAGATTTTGTCCATCATTTGTCTCTAGTAAACTCGTAAAAATATTCGCATGTTAACACTAGTCTCATGTAATTTTGACAGAGGGATCTTCCGTAATTTGTTGTTTAATATATTTGCGTTTTGTAAAAATCTCCTCTGTTAGATTTCAAATTTTTGGTATCAGTTGAGTTCGCCATATTCGGAACTATTATTGTGCCAAATTTCGTGAAATTCTAATGAGTGGTTTCGTAGAAATCAGCACGTTTCCGAGGAAAGTCGCCAAAACATCCAGTCACAATTTTTTGGTCAACTGCGCATGCGTTGCATTTGACTGGGTTCTCGATCCAAAGACAAAAACGACCAAAAAGGCAGTGTATTTCTTCAGTGGTTCTATACATTATCTATTGATTCAACAAACATTTTTACAAACAACAAATTGTTTCATTTTAAGACGAAAAACAACACTTTCGCGATCCACGCTGAGCAAAATAAAATGATCGCTGAACAGGCGCCACGTTTGTTTTTCTCAAAACTTTGCGCGCGCTGACTCACGTAAGCAGCTGAAATTGAAGAGCGCGCGCAAACTGTGTTCAGCCACCTTAAACGTTTGGTAAATTGACAGTGTATTGGCAATACATTAAACTTTAAACAGTGAAAATGACAACCTTAACTTTTACGTACTTTGCTGAACTTTTGCAAATTTCTCTCGTTTGACCGCGGTTAAGGCGTAATGTCAACATCCACACTCGGTTTTGAAGAGACTGGGATCTAGTGAACATTTTGGTGGGAAATATGATTTAGTTGGAGCGAAAAAACCCCCGTTATTTTGCCATTTTTTCAGTGCAATATGCTTCGACTGAGCCCATTTTGGCTTCTATTGGTGACTTGCGCGGACTAGCGCCCAGGCCGTTCGAGCTCAACTGCGCATGGGCAATAGTTCATTTTTAGTTTCAAAAGCGCTTTAATTAGGTCGCGGGGGGTACCTGGCCATAAATAAATACATAAGGCAAAATTTTAGCAGGGGTGTCACTTTGAAAAACGTTATATCGTGAACGTTTGAAAGCCGATTTCGCTAAAATGTAACAGAGATATTGGCGAATAATGGAAGTGCATAAGGATTTTTTTTATTGAAGGGATCGCGCTTTGCGGCAATGATGTAAGCGACTAAAGTTATTTTTTTTTAAAAACGTGGTTTTGTGTCCAACTTTGCTCCTCGAGAAGAACACAAAGCAAGTTGATTTCACCACTCACTGATCCGTCGAAACGTCTATTGTGTTATATCTGACTCCGAATTTTTTATTTCAACTTCAATTAAAAGTTATTAGCTTTTAAAGGAGTAAATTTGTCCATGTTAGAATTTGAAGCCTCATATCTTCCCTTTGAAAGCCTATTTAAAAATTTTGAGTCAGATATGACAATCTACAATACACCTAGTTTACCTCCCTGCAGTGTCAACTCATGAAATTCTTTATCCGCGCTGAATTCTTGGACACAAAATTGCTTGTTTTTACGCTTCCGAAGGCTTCCCGAGCAAACACGAATGCAATAAAATATATATTTATGGTAATTTTGCTAATTTTAATCCACGGGCTATTGTCAACATTTCATGCAGAAAGAACAATGCGTTGAAAAATAGTATATGTTACCAGACAGCGCTTTGCACGTGCAATTATTGATGCAGAAACATTACAGAACCTGTTCGTAAATATTTCGCGCATTTTCGGTATCAGCCGTCGCACTTCGTGCATACTCTTTTCATAAATGCATACTGATGAGCGGAACCTGTCCCCCGCGACCTTAATAATAGTTTTTTACACATATTCATTTTATACGATTGGCGCTTCACAGTTCATATCTATTATAAGTTCATTTTAGTAATGCGCACGCCCGGAGCAACTGTCTCCTTTCAGGGGGCAATTTTTTGTTATGTTTTGATTTTATTTATGGCACAAACAGAAGTGATAAAGGATTTAATTGGGGCAAAAAAAGTCGTGTTTGGCGCGATTTGTTTCTTTTTTCGCGCCTTTTGGTAAAGTATTGAGGGCGCGTGGGTAATAGGTCCATGATAACCGTCACGTCACCAAATGAAGAAAACATAACGAGGGAAAATGTTTCTTCGACCTAACGAGGAAACACCTAACGAGGGAAAAGCTTTTTTAAAACAGGTTTTCCCTCGTTAGGTCTAAGAAACATTTTCCCTCGTTATGGTTTCTTCATTTGGTGACGTGACGGTTATCATGGACCTATTATAGGGAGCTTAAGCAACGACGACGGCAACGCCAAGGAAAACGGAAAAAGGAAAAGGATTCGCGCTGTTTTAAACTACTTTGCAATTGTTCCAATTTGTTTAGTTTGTCTAATGTGTCTGGATTGTCCAGGAGCTGAATTTGAAGGGATGGCTTTCCAGTTCAAATGGAGAAAGGAAAATTAACCGTCGTGTGTTCACGTTCTCCTCAAAACCTATAAATTGATCATTTGACGTTGTTGTTTTGCAGGGAAGAGCAACTTTTCGGATTTCGAGCATTTTTTCCTTTTTGAATAACTTTCTCGCCCTTTTAAGGCAATTTGTAACTAAAAACCACCCATTAAAGTTCTAATTTAAACTTTTATGTATGATTCTGCCATTTCTGCGTAAAACACAGTGATACCGGTCCCCTGTGGTAGCAGACGAAAGTGGTCAGCGGATATGCTCAAAAATTCAAAATGGCGGAGGCGAGTGATAATTCATGCTCGACTGAAGAAAAAAAAAGTTTGAAAAAAAAAAAAAGTTTTTTTTTTAGCAAAGTTTGTTTTGTTCGAAACTTCGAATACAATCACGTGGTTGGGTTGAGAGAGACTCAGTCTTACAATATTGATGAGTCAGTGTAATATAATTATGCATTGATATCTATGTAAAGCGAAATTTATTAATTAAATCGTTATTTGAGTTGTAAATCAATCTCTTACACCAAAAAATTGAAAGCTACTTTTGAGAAACTTTTGGATTTTGGGGCAACTTTTGAGCAACTTTTAGAATTTTGGAGCAACTTTTGAGCAACTTTTTTGGAAAATTGGAGCAACTTTTTGAGAAAATTGGAGCAACTTAGGGACAGCCCTAGGGGGGGGGGGGTCCCTCTTAAAGTTTTTCACCGATATTTTCAAGACCATTTACAATTATCACATGCCGTTTTTAGTAGCTGTTCATCCTTGAGACACAGTTTGGCCAAGTTTGGCGACAACCGGTTGCTATGGTAACAAGATATGACGTCATAAGTAACATGAGTTCAAGCCATTTTTGAATAAAAATGTGTATTTTCACCTTTTATCAGTGAAAAAACATATCAAGTGCTACCAAAAGCATAAAATGTTTAATTGTATGTTATTTTGCAACGCTAGCAAACAATATTTGCAATTTCCGCATTTTTCAGATAAGTTTGAATTTTTAGTAAAATCCAAGATGGCGGCCATCTTGGCGGCAATTTTGGATGACATCACGGACTCCCACTAGTGCCACAACCCATAATATTTACCTTATTACTCATGCGCAAAGCGCAATGAGTTAAAAAATGCCCTTCGTTTTTCTTTTTATTATTATTTTTTGTGTCACGATTTTGCATGCAAATTTATGCACGCATATTTTAAATTGCGACTTTTTTTTGATAATCTAAAAATAGGTGTTTTAAAAATTATTTGATGGGTAAATAAGTCATTTGAATTGGCGGGAACATATTTTAACAAGCGACGCAAGTTGGGCATATTAGACAAGGACTTGGGTTCTCGTGACGTCATTAGTATGTAAATAACTGAGCGCGTCACTTGCTTTACAGTGGGTTTTGGCAACTTGTGGAAGAATTCTTTCGATTAAATATGTTTGAGAGCGACGCGTATTCGTTCCCTTCTTCGCCAGGTTTTGTTGTGATCGAACACACGAATGACGTCACAAAACCATTAATTGTACCTTTTTGGCCGCGCTCAAAATGTCGCAAATTTCAGGCCCCGGCGGGAGTTCCCAAACCGCTACAAATAGTGGATTCTCTTCGCGCAAAAGAGAAAAACGACTGAAAATGAAATAAAGGTGATATAAACAACATTGCAGTTGAAGAAAGTGCGCCACAATACTCTGCCAAAACGCGCGAAAAAAGAAACAAATCGCGCCAAATACGATTTTTTTTTACCCCAATTAAATCCTTGATCACTTCTGTTTCTCAGTTTCAAAAATGAAATCAAAATATTGTAAATGAGGAAAAAAATTGAAGGCAAAAATTTCATTACGCCAATTCTCGTTAAGCCGTTGCCCGTTACGCCGTTACCCGATTTAGTAATAACCCCTTGAAGACTTCAATGGCGATGATAAAGGAACTACGAATTTATGTTGAAAGTACTACAAACTTGCACATATTCTATTTTGTTTTTTGATCAACGCTGACTGAATAACTTGAGGGAAACATTTTATTGGTTGGTTGCTCGAACAAAGTTCAAAATCTATTGTGGTTGTACACGGTCAAGGCCAAAAAACGCTAACAAAACATCGAACAAAAACATTTATCAGGTTCCAGAACCATTGGGCTTTACTATGGCGGTCGGTTTTTGAGAAAAAAAAACAAATGGGTAAATACTGATAGCTATTCATTGGGAGCTTCGCTGTTAGGCTAGCCAACAGATGTCTATACAATAAATACAACTTACCTATGGTCTTTATGATGTTAGATGCAATGACCTGGGCTGTTTCAGGTGTCATGTCATCAAAACTAGACAGTGGATACAGAGACTGTGGCCGCCTCACTATCAATGAAAGCTCGCGAAAATCAGTTTCCAAACCAACTGGCACAATAGTGACTTTGACGTTTTTGTCGGATAGTGCTTTAGTTGCTGATACAAGGAGATCTTGATTATCTTCTCTGCCTTTTGTGTCTGACACCTGCCGACCAGTAGTTATCAGAACGACAAGACGATGTTGGTTGGGATTGGAACTGAAACAGTCAGCTGCCGTTGTCAGCGCCAAATCCATTCTCCTGCTTTTACTTCCACGAAGTTGAAAATGAGAATATTCTTCATCTTCTGAACAAAACGAAATTGCTTCAGCACCGTCCCCATATACAACAATAAATTCTAGGTAGCCATGCCAAGATTTAGCCATCTGATTAACAAAGTCTCTTTGCTTTTGAAATTCGTTTTCTGACACACTTGAGGAACAGTCTAGGGCAAAGGCAACTTCAATAACACAATCTCCATCTGGAGCTGCATAAACAAGACAAGAGAAACATTTATTTACTTTGTGAAAGTCTGTCTGGTGCGATCGTCCGGGTGAAAATAGATCTAAAAAGACATCCATGGGTGACTGACACTTACGCATTGACTATTCACCTGATTCTAAAGACGTTTGCATGCGTATGTAAACAATTATTCCATTTTTACAGCACTCTTGAACTGGTGTTACAAAAGTCGCAAATTCCTTTCAAGCCAGAATTCTTTCGATGTGCTCTATTTGCAATTAACGGGCAGTTGCATTGTTACTTTGAGAATCACAGCCCCCTCGTTCTTTTATCTAGAGCTAACTTATTCGAGCTCTTCAATGTAGACATTATCGTATCTTAACTTCAGACATTATCGTTGTAATAATTATGCAAATAAGCCCTGTTTACCATTGAAATAATTTTGGCCTCCAACAGTGTCTGTTTGTTTGCGTTTGTGACCAGACTGCACAACTTCACGATGAACATCCACGGCACTTACAACTGCACCTTTAAAGTGAAAAAACTATTCTCAGTCACAATAAGCAACAAAATTTGTTTCCACTAACAACATGACACTTTTGCTTAAGCTGACCCTCTCACCCTACAAGTGAATCAAAAGCTCCTATATGAACCACGTTTCGCTTCAGCGACTCCCCACCCCCATCCGTCTAAGTTTCACCATCCACCCCTCCCTCCATCGCAGTCCTCATGGGTAAGTCAGGTGACCATTGCATATCGCAGGATCAAGGTTCACCGACCGCCCTTCTCCTATGCGTTTTGCTTCAACAACCCCCACTCCAACGCTGTCCCCGTGGCTAGTTGATTTACCGATCGATCGAGTGAAGTTTTGTTCCACCGCTTTAACTCGTTCAACGTTTCGCGTATTTGAGTTCAAAAGCATTCTGGTTGCAGATATGAGAGTAACACACCCTCTTGTCTTTGTTACATTGGTGTATGGGGCGCCATATGGGACAATATCGTCATTCACTTTGTATTGGTTTTAATAAATATATATACGTACCATTGCAAAACATATTTATGCCTAATAAAACACATTCGTTCCATTGCATAATATATTTATGCCTGAAAAACATATTTGCACCATCGCATAATATATTTATGCCTGAAAAATTATTTTGTACCATTGCGTAATATATTTATGCCTAATAAAATATATTTGTATCTATGTATGATATAATTACGCCTGCTAAAAATGCTATGAAATTGAGTGAACTGCCAAAAAATATATATACGACTGACTAATATATTCATGGTCAAAGAAATTTACTTGTACCATTGCAGAATATATTTACGCCTAATAAGATATATTTGTATCTATGCAGAACATATTTATGCCTAATGAAAATATTTGCTTGTTTTTGTATGATATATTTATGTCCACTAAAATGCAATGAAATTGAGTGAAAAAATATATATGGCTATAAAAAATATATACTGCTATTGCGCCTGCTGATCAGCGGAGTTAATAGGGAGATGGACCAGGGTCAGAGGTTGCTACTCTAAACGAAATAGCGGCGAAGGATGGTGACCTGGAGGCTTTTTTTCTTCACTCGACTCCTTCGCTATTTCGTTAAGCACAGAGACACCTGCACAGTGATAATCTCAATGTTTTAAATTATTTTGAGCGCCGGTTATATGATTACACGTACGTTATTAGATCAGTGATTCTACAATGCGAACAACAGAGCGCTAGCGAAGGCTTGATTCAGCTGTTGGGTTTGTTGCACAAAGGAGTCAACGATTTAAATGGTCAGATCCAACTGAGACTTACGCAACGCTCAAAGAAACGTTGCTTCGGAAATGGGATTCTCGTGTCCACTGGAACAGTCTTCGGAGCCAGGCAGGCCAAGATTTTACATCCCCGAAGACGTGTACTTCAGTAGGTTTGGCTCTAGGGGCTATGGAAGGTTCTAGTTTAGCACAACTTTGAAAATCATCCTGCAGTCGAGGACAAAATTGTCGAGACACTCACATCAAATGGGGTACACTTCAGAGAACAAAACTGTCTTGATCCCTCCTCCCTTTCCTCTATTCAAAGTTGGGTTGTTTTTTCGTTTGTTACAGGTAGCTTAAACAGTGGAACAACAATGTTTAGGTAGGTAGGGGGAGGGAAGAAGTGCCATCAAAACACGAGGAATGTCCTTGAGGTCAGTTTCTTAAATAATGTTGCTGCCGATTACATTTAATACAACAAAAATCGTTTAACCCAATTTCACGAAGTCCTGCATCTGAAATTTCAGAGTAGGTGATTCTCGGACCAGATGTCTGGTTAACTGCCATGGTATATTGATGTCGCCTTCGTAGAATAGTTATGTAAGATACACGCTTCGTTCGCCACTTCTTTCCAAACGCCATGAATATCATGTAATCCTCTAATTACGTCTTCGGGGATGTGAAATCTTGGCCTGCCTGGCCCCGAAGACTGTTCCAGTGGACACGAGAATCTCATTTCCGAAGCAACGTTTCTTTGAGCGTCTGAAGTCTTGGATCTGACCATTTAAATCGTTGACTTCGATTGACTCCTCCGTGCAACAAACCCAACAGCTGAATCAAGCCTTCGCTAGCGCTCTGTTGTTCGCATTGTAGAATCACTGATCTAATGACGTACGTGTAATCATTTAACCGGCGCTCAAAATACTCTAAAACATTGAGACTATCACTGTGCAGGTGTCTCTGTGCTTGACGAAATAGCGAAGGAATCGAGTGAAGAAAAAAAGCTTCCAGGTCACCGTCCTCTGCCGCCATTTTGTTTAGAGTAGCAACCTCTGACCCAGGTCCATCTCCCTATAACTCCGCTGATCAGCAGGCGCAATAGCCGTATATATTTTTTATAGCCGTATATATACTTTTTTATAGCCGTATATATTTTTTTCACTCAATTTCATAGCATTTTAGTGGACATAAATATATCAAACAAAAAAGCAAATATTTTCATTAGGCATAAATATGTTCTGCATAGATACAAATATATCTTATTAGGCGTAAATATATTCTGCAATGGTACAGGTAAATTTCTTTGGCCATGAATATATTATTTAGTCGTATATATATTTTTTTGGCAGTTCACTCAATTTCATAGCATTTTTAGAAGGCGTAATTATATCATGCATAGATACAAATATATTTTATTAGGCATAAATATATTACGCAATGGTACAAAATAATTTTTCAGGCATAAATATATTATGCGATGGTGCAAATATGTATTCCAGGCATAAATATATTATGCAATGGAACGAATATGTTTTAATAGGCATAAATATATTATGCAATGGTACGTATATATTTATGAAAACCAATATAAAGTGAATGACAATATTGTCCCATATGGCGCCCGATATTGGTGAAATAATCTTTTACATGCAGACCACTGCGGCTATCTTCGACACCCATGCGTGGACGTGACCTATAGTACTGGACAGAAGCAACCTAACAGAGAACTCGAGCAGAATGCATTTGTGCGCAAACTGCAAACCTGTTAAAAACTCGAGATCCACAAAATGAGTAGTAGATTTTACCTAGAATTCACTTTGTGGA